>JAYJMM010000062.1:275000-830000 GCA_037349105.1 Limnomonas spitsbergensis
TCTGTCTGTCTGTCTGTCTGTCTGTCTGTCTGTCTGTCTGTCTGTCTGTCTGTCTGTCTGTCTGTCTGTCTGTCTGTCTGTCTGTCTGTCTGTCTGTCTGTCTGTCTGTCTGTCTGTCTGTCTGTCTGTCTGTCTGTCTGTCTGTCTGTCTGTCTGTCTGTCTGTCTGTCTGTCTGTCTGTCTGTCTGTCTGTCTGTCTGTCTGTCTGTCTGTCTGTCTGTCTGTCTGTCTGTCTGTCTGTCTGTCTGTCTGTCTGTCTGTCTGTCTGTCTGTCTGTCTGTCTGTCTGTCTGTCTGTCTGTCTGTCTGTCTGTCTGTCTGTCTGTCTGTCTGTCTGTCTGTCTGTCTGTCTGTCTGTCTGTCTGTCTGTCTGTCTGTCTGTCTGTCTGTCTGTCTGTCTGTCTGTCTGTCTGTCTGTCTGTCTGTCTGTCTGTCTGTCTGTCTGTCTGTCTCTCTGTCTCTCTGTCTCTCTGTCTGTTAATTTATTTTTCTTATTTTCCTTTCCTCGTGGCCTCTCTCTCCCTTCTTAGTTTATAATGAGATAGTTGGACGCCGAAGACTTTCTTATACCAGGACACAGACTGAGGTTGGTGTAACACTGTAACATCATTTTATTGACCTACGGGCACTGCCTGTTCTTTTCACAAACGAGGAGTTGGGCGCCTTGTTAAGCACTCATGGCCTAGAGGAGAAACGGCAGTGATGACCCTTGGACCCTGCTCAAAATGGCTCGGCAGCGTCGCCGTCCCACTGGCTGGGTTTAAAAAACAGGAGAGAGGCCGCAAGGGAAACTAAAGGAGAAGACTTCTAAAAAGGAGGAAACAATAACTGCTACAGCTAAAAGTAGCTAGATCACAGCCTTTGGCCTGCCTGACATGGTTTAACAAGCCTCTTTGCTTAGGCAACGGGCCATTGTGTTGATCAAGGTTTTGTTCCCATCGGTCCAATGCTGGCTGCCTAGCGGTCCAGGTTTTATGGTGGGAACTATTAACAAATGTGTCTGTTACGAGGCCTGAAGATCAATTTCACAATCCTTATGCGGGCGAAACATGCAAACGGCCGCCGACCTGCAGCTTGCGGTTCCACACAACACAGGTGGGCGCACGTGGTGCAGTAAGCTGATTGGGGCATTACGGTAGGTGGAACGGGGAGCAGTTGTCCCCAGACTGTGTCAGGCAGTCCGTCACCTGCAGCCGCTCCCCGTCCCAGAGGTGCTAGAGCTAGTGGAACAGCCTACAAGCAGGCACAGCTGGAGCCTGGAGGCCACTCTCAGAGGAGACCCCAAGGACCCCACCACCGTGCATAGGTCTGCTGCCACCAACTTCGCTGTAACGGCTGAATCTGCAGCTCCCTCATGTCTCCCAACTGGCAGCGGACGGAGGTAGCCAGCAGCATTTAACACAGGTGGGTGGAAGACTTCTGGTACGTGTTGGGTCACATGACTGAAATGAGTTGCAAAATGATTATGCAAAATCTTGGGTGCCCCCCTTGCTTAATCTTAGGGCCCCCCCAGAGGAGGGACCCCTGAGCAGAAAAAGGCTTTGCTTGGGACCCAATATTAGTGGGAATATCGTTTGGACTTTATTCAACCAGCAATGCAGTCTTTAGTACCATATTGATTCAATACATATAAAGGATATACGAGTTATATAATCTGGAGCCTTCCCAGTACCTGTCCTTTGTCATTGTGTACCGTACTCTTCAGCATGCCCATGAATTATTTCCTGTATTGACCCCCAGCAAAGTTGACAAGGGGAAGATTGGGGTCGGGGAAAAGGCTGTCAAAACCACCTGGTGACCAGGTGGTCAAAACCAGGTCAAAAAATCGCCATCAGACAAGCCCTAGCACATGGCCGACAAATGCCGTACGTTTTCACCCGCGGTATTACACCGGGTTTTCACCACCCCATCGCCTTTCTTCTAGGGATATTTCGGTACGCGAGTCCATGACGGCTGGAGTCATATTATTCCATTATTTAAGTTCTCGCACTTTGAGCTCAGTCTTTTAGGGTTTCTTCAATTGTCTGTTCAGCCATACGAATACCGGTGCACGGCGACAAGTCGACAACAGCGCGGCATTTATGCGCAACGTCTGTCTCATTAATCGAAAGGAAGCGATTGTGATCCAGCCTATTATAACGTGACACCGGAACCTCATGAGTAGTCAGCTTACGCTTGAGCAGGCCTTGTCCCTGGGTGATCTGACATTGATCTTCCCGGATGGCCGCTCCGTCAAGGCATGTCGACACCTCCTTGTGCTGGCTTCTGCTGTTCTGCGACAGTTCCTACTCGAAGCTGTCGTGGAGCATGAAGATCCAGTTCGACATGCAAGCCAGGCTGCAGCTGTCCATGCAGCTGACTCAGCTAATGTCAGTGAGTGAGACCTGCAGAGATATTTCAGATGCTTAAAATCTCTGATCGGGATGGACGAATCATCACTGATTGTCTCTGGTACTGTCTACATTTGAAGAAACAATCAGTGATAAAATACCAAATATCTGAATAACATGTGCACAACCAAATATTCAAACTGCATAATGCTGTGCACTGTATGAGTGACATAAATCAATTTCCAAGCATAATATTAATAATGGTGGCCTGCAATGCCAAGCAAATTTAAGGTAGCCAGTCGAAATTATGGCTGCCAAAATCTGTCTTGTGATGAAACCCACCCTCAGGATTATATTTTTAGTGTGCACTTAACAACCTGAGCAGCATGTACAGTGTACTTTCTAAAATAAATGTGCATAACAGGTTGATGGCTGCTTGGAGGACTGGATGGAGGTGCTCAGGTTACTGTACCACGGAGGTAAGCCGGGTTGATTGATTGGCGGTGCCTGATATCACAGTGTTCCATGTCCAATCATCAGCGTCTAATAAAGCCCTGCATACAACTCGCATCATCGCAGTGATCAGCGGGGCAGCGGCCACTCTGACCCCTGCTAATGCCTTCAGTATCCTGCCCATTGCGCACAAGTACGACATGCCAGCCCTACTGGAGCGGTGTTTCAGCACCTTTGATGCAGCCAAGCCTCAGCTCTGGCACTCCACTCCTACATCCACGGGTCCCACGCCATGCTCGCCGTCAGACGCCAGCTCAGTTCCTGACCCAGATCTGTTCCAGTGGCTCGCGCTGTCCGACACCCTGCAGTACACGCCCATCATTCGGGCATGCCTGTCTCAGCTTTTGGAGACGTCAAGGCCAGCTGTGTCTCCCAAGCCAGCTGTCTCGCCCATTCTAGGTGCCCTGTGCAGCCCTGCTCATAGGGGCCTGCTGCAGGGCCTACGCCATGAAACATGCCTGGAGGTCATCACTATGATGGCAGGCCTGCCGATTGGGTTCAATGTAAGGCTGACATGCTATGTCGTTTAATCTGTACTGGTATATTTTGGGGGTCCGCTTATCATATGTCATAATTGAAGGGGGAAATGTTTCCTGCTGTAGGATACGGTTTAATCTGATCCTCAGGGTACGACTCGTCTGAAATACTTCGTCCCTCTTGCAGTGGTCTCCCCGTACATACCTCACTTGCCACTATTCCGGCTCGCGGTTCTAGATTATTTAGTACCTGAGCCAGTTTGTGTCCAAAGATTCAATTTATGATGCTTTGCTGTTCTGTAAATCACATTCTGAAAATACGGTATGAATTTGCGTGGTCCCATCCCATTTGTATCGCTTCACATCCTCCACAGGGTCCCTGTGTTCCTCGGATCAGTCATCCCCCTTCAGTTTGTTGCCCGCTTGTGGCCGATGTGAGTACTAGGCACTGGTATTGGGGTGAAGTGCATGTGTGCTGTTTTGAAGAGGGGGTGTTGAGGAGTGGATGAGGGCAGGCGGTGTTGATTTAGCCAGACATGCATGCACCTCATTCTGTCTACCTCCTGTGTGCACTGCCTGGCGCTTTGGGACTGCTACTGGGTGGAAACATGCTAGTGGGGACTAACGTGATGTTGGCCACGCCTTAAGGAGGTCACATTTCTGTTCTCACAACATTGACTGTATCTTCCATGCCCAGGGGGACATCCTTCTTGAAGATTGGGCTCATACCAACACTTTTTTACCTGGATGTCTGTGGAAGTCCCACCTGGTTTTTGGTGCCTTCCATCAAGGCCAAGTTTATGTCCAAATGTGGAATATCGACAGCCAGAGGATGGCAACCCGCATACCCATTGGCCCGGGAGACGATGATACTGTGTACCGTATTGATGTCAATGCCAACGGACTGGCACTTGTCCTCGATGCGTCGTTGGCTGTAAACTTTTGGGACCTGGTCAGTAGTCAGCTCCGAAGTGCGTTTAAGCCTTTGGGCGAGGAAGCAATCTGGGACTGCTTCTGGAACAGCGCCAGCTGCGTTACTTACGTCTCGACGCTGGATGACAGCATTGTCAAGATGTGGGACATTTCCAAGGATATGGAGGCCATGCCGAGCCTGAGGGGGCATGATGGCCGTGTCAAACACTGGAGGACCTCTGAGGAGGCCAGCATGGTTATTTCAGGCTCAGATGACAAGACCGTACGGGTGTGGGATACACGCACGGGTAAATGTGTGCGCACCATGGAGGGACATCAAGACGCGGTCAGCAGCATGGGAATGGATCTAAGCGGCCGCACAGCTGTCAGCAGCTCTAAGGATGGGACTGTCAGAGTGTGGGACATTGGTACTGGCTTGTGCAGAGGCTCGGCATTCGAGGGCCTTAGCGATGCTAGCGACTGTGATTGGGTTGATCTAGACGCTTCAGGAACCACTGTGCTGGCCTCATTCTCCGACGCAAGGCGGCTGAGAACCTGGGACCTCACCAGGCAGGTTGCTTTGGATCACTATGAGTTCAAGGAGGGACACAAACTGAGAAGGGCGTTCTGCGACCGCAGCCTGACGACCCTGTGCCTCATGACAGCTGCTCCGGTAGAGAATGGTGTGTTCTCATCCAGCATTCAGGTGTGGCGCTAGATTGCCAGTGTTTCTTTTTGCATGGCCAGGCTATATTTCAGCTCTCCCTTGGTTCCACCTGTCGGCTGAATGCAAGGCCGCTCATGCTGATTGGGCCTGTGTCCGGTCAAGGTTTGGCCCCAATTAGGCCTTTGGTGGCACTGGGCGGCCCGCTGAAGGTGGGTTCATTGCCAGTTAAGCAGAACTGTAGACTGTGTTTTGCTTAACCCTGATGTGCCCTTCTCATTTAGACAATTTTTTCAGAATGTCGTATGGAGGATCTTGAGTTTCCATGAGATTAGAACGGTGCAAACCTGCTGGGCCCTGCTGAACGCTCAGCCGTGTTGGGCTGGTAGGAAATGCCTAAGCTCAATTCCAGCTACCATGCTCAGCCAGGACAATGGTTTCCATTACTATTGATTTGCATGTTTGAATCAGGAGGATGGTTGAATTTCACATCTGATTAGGATAAGGATGGACCTAATATGCTTTATAATTCCGGCATGCATGTAATAGTTATTCAATAATTCTTGACATATTCATTTCTTTGGTCATATTTAATTGACGTGAACAGTCTCTGACTGCAAAAGAGTCCTCCTCAGGAGTCATGGATATACTAGGGCCAAAAACTAGAGCGCGTGGATTTCACGAGTTTTGCGCCAATGACTTGACATGATGGGGCAGGCTTGGGTAGGATGCCCTGGCCTATAATGTGGAAGACGTGGTGGATTTTGTTGAGGCGTAGACGTTTTCAGAGATTGGACCTTCCTTTGTATTTATTTCTACCTTTTGTTTTGTCCTTGACTTTATTTCCCACTTTTTCCTCCTTTCTTTTGTCCTGCCCCCTCGTGTTTGTTTCAATCTTTCCTCGCAACTCTTTAGTTAGGCGCCCACGCGGCCGAGCCTTTTTGCGCAGGGCCCAGAGGTGTAACGTCATAGACCTGACATGATGGCTAAAATAATTCAACAATGGGGTAGCCCACCTGTCTGCTTAGGAGAAAGGTGGGCCACCCCATTGTTTAATTGGTGGGATGCCTTAAGTGTGGTTGGCGTGAAGTGTGGTGGGCGTTACAGCAGGAAACAGCAGGAAAGTGTGACAGAAAAAAAAGGCAGAGAGGGACAGAGGAAAGGTTTACACGTCCCATCCATGCCTGCTCTGTAAAGTGAAGATTTTACAGTCCAACAGAGCAGGTGCTCTTGGTTCACATATGTAGGACCTTGAGTTACTTGCGGTTGCAGGTTATTAGTGCAGACTGAGAAAATCAATCGAGGGTGCATGTTCATGCAAGGGTGCTGCCAGACCGTCTTGGTCCGCTGCGGGGCGGGGGGGGATGCCTAGTGCCTGGCAGCCAGTCGGGATTCAGCCTGTTTACAAGAAAGATGACCCCCTTGACCCCAATAATCACAGGCCCATCGCCATCCCTGGCATGCTTCACCGCCTGTATGCTGGCATGCTCACAGCCATCACTAATGAATAAGCGCGATTGCACGGCCACGGCCCACATGAGCACTTTGGGTTTCAATGGTGCCGTAGCACGCTCCAGGCATGCAGCCCATGCTCAACGGGCAACTGCAGGCCGTGGCAAACCGCATGTGGCCTTTGTGGACTTCACCAGGGCCTTCCACAGCGTGCCGCAGCTGCCGCTGTGGCGGCATTTATACGAGGACCTTCACATGCCTGCTACGTGCTGTGCATGCGCTTATGCCGGTTTAGAACGGTGCATACCTGTAGGGCCCTGTTAAACAATCGGCCACGTGTGGCTGGTAGGGAATGACTAGGCTCAATTCCAGCTACCTATGCTCAGCCTGGGCTTTATGCCGGTGCAGTTTACATGCTCACCGACGGCCACAAGCGCACTGGGCCGGATGAGTCACTAGGGTTTCGTTCAGTAAGCCATGTAGATGAATGAACAACGGGGCTCAAGGTGTGGGCTCCTAGGTCAGTGACGTTACACCTCTGGGCCCTGCTCAAAAGGCTCGTCCGCGTGGGCGCCTAACTCAAAAGAGTTGGAAGGAAAGATGGAAACAACACAAGGGGGCAGGACAAAAGAAAGGGGGCTCCTAGGTGTGGGCTCCTAGGCGTGTTTAAGCCCCAAGAGCGTTGATTGCTGAGATGGAATAGGACACAACATGCTACACAGAAGGATAGTCGTAGCAGATTCAGAAGTAGCAGCAACAGTAAGCCCCGTGAAGGTGTAGCGCCAACAGGTCCACTGGCCGACCAGGTTCACCGTGCTTGACGACAGTTCACACGTTCCGCAACGTCACACCAACAAACGTGTATGACTAGTAAAACCATACCGGTAAACCATGCTTCCACCATACCAGTAAACCCCCTGGGTAAACCATGCTTCCACCATACCGGTAAACCATGCTTCCACCATACCGGTAACCCCCCTGGGTAAACCATGCGTCCACCACCCCCAGCCCAGAGTCCATAGCACTAATCAAGCCTAGCGAGGCAGCTTTGTTTGTCTCAGCAGCCCAGGCCAATCCGAAATGCACATAGCGCACCCAATCTTAGCTACCTACTCCTACCCTGACTGCTGGTTAGACAAAAGCCAGGAGTAGCCAGCAGCAAACCCTCATCTGAGGCAAGCGCAGCATCATCAGATGCGCCATCGCGTCAGTGGCCACAGCCTCCAGTCCACAAACCCACACAATAGCCCTAGACCGTCAGCCCTGTGACCACCATCCCCAATCCACAGCCCTGCTGAGACCTGGAGTGACAGCCTGACAGGGCCGATCCGAAAATGCATTCATCACACCCAATATCGGGAGCCTATTTTGAGCAGGGCCAAGAGGCAGGGCCTTTTTGAGCAGGGCCCCGAAGTGTAACGTCATTGACCCAATAAAGGGAGAATATGTTGCAGCCGCTGCAACTGCTACTGCTACTGGTACAGCTATGGTGATGATCCAAAGCCTGGAGGCACAGTCGTCTCGGTGAAGAACTCTCGCCGCAACTCATCAGCATTGACGAACCGCACCTGCGTTCAAATTTCAGCAAAAAGCGAAAGTGAAGCTAAATCACCCTTTGCAATTATGCACCTGAGGTTTGGCTATACCACCCCACCCTACCCAATAACGATGTCTAAACCAAGCTAGAGACGTCAGGGAGCAGAACTGCCATCTCCCAACACCTTGCTTTGCTTTCAAACCCCTTTTCAACCCAACTTTATGAACCCCACTCACACATTTTTGTGCCATTTACACAATGCCCCCCCTCTGCCTGTGTGTGTGCGTGTCTCAATCCAGCCCATGCACTGTGAGCATGTGTGTGAGTCTCACCAATGCTGCGTATTTCCGCATCAGCGGCTTGATCGCCTCCCATGCCGGGCCAAACACCCACGGTGCGTCCACCAGCAGTACTTGTCCAACCCTTCTCGGGTAATACTCAAAGAAAGCCTCAACCTGATGCGAGCATGGGGGCATTGGGGCATGCCTCCATCAGATGCAAGTGCAAGGATAGGGGCATCGTGTATTTTTCTGACTGTGGTTCCTATGGAGAATCCCAACATGTGTACACCCCCCCCTCCCCCCCCCCGTGCTACCTAACTACCTTGACCCTCCAACAGCTGTTTCTGGATAACACAGCACACCATAGCCATCTCCTAGGGCCTCAAGCCAGCTCCCAGCCCCCCCAGCCCCCAGCCTCCTACATATAAGAAGCTCCCTCTCTGCTCTACCAGTCCCCTTTTGGACCAGAAATACGTCCAACAGCTTGTTATGGATAACGCAGTATCCAGTATCCACTACCCAACACCCAACAAGTATGGCCTCAAGCCAGCTCCCACAGCCCCCGGTCTGCTCCCACAACACTTCACGTAAACCCTTTCGCACCAGAAATGCAATGAAGACTAGATCAGCATTGCGAGTGATAGAGAAGTCCTTCAGGTCAAAGATGCCAACGAGCTGCAAACATGTGGGGTGAAAGGGTTAAAAGTTGGGGTTGAGGGTTAAGGTTCGCATGGATGATGTCAACAAGCTGCAGAAAGGTGAAGTGAAACAGTCCCACACTTAGGGTTGAGGTTCATCTGGAAGACGCAAACGAGCTGCAAGTACGTTTAAGATTCATGTCTGGGGTTACAAATTAAAATATTGTGGAAGATGGCGACGAAAGGCACAAGGGATAAACAAGCTTCAAGTTAAAGCATATTTAGGTTTAGGGTGAAGGAGGTTCAAGGTTTATGTCGTACATGCGGACAAGCAAATTGCGCATTTAGGGTCTTTAGATAACACAATACCCAAAATATGATTGAATTAATAGAGCGCAGCAATGGAGAATTCGGCATTGTGTTTGAGCAAATAAAACTAGGGTGACGAACGTAAGCAAGACAAACAAAGAGGAAGCGGCCACCAGAAAAGAAAAAAAGAGTGCATAAAAAGTGTGATGTGACGTATCCGCCAAGACAGGCGACAAGTGACGCGGCGTTTTACCTCCATGCCTCACCTCCAGGACTCAGTTGACCCTGAAAGCACCGGACCCTCTCCATCCAAACCTTAAAAACCCTCACCAACCGCTGGACCACTGACGGCGTTCGTAACAACTGCAAATTCCTTGTAATCCTGTACGACTCAATTAGATTGAACCTACCGTATGTTGCCGCAATATTTAAATAAGATTTAAATCATTCCTGCTTTGCTGGATTTCAGGGTTGAAGGTTCATGTCAATGACGCTGACGATCAGCAAGTGCAGTTAAAGTTCAGCGCCGGGTTATGTATACAAATAAGTGCCTTACATGCCGACGAGCTGTTAGTGCATTCAGGGTTCAGGTCTCAGGTTCAGGGTTAAAGTAAAGAGTTGACCGACATGCCGGGAGGGTGCGCACGAGCTGCAAGCACATTGCGAGGTGGGTTAAATGGTTAAACAGTGAGGATACTTTTCGTTGAGAGGTGGACTTTTTAGTTGGGTACCGTAAAACAGGATAGGGTCCGCGCACCCCTGAGAACTAATACATCAAATATCAAATTCGTAACCTTTCAGCTTTTTTAGTTGGGTGTCTAGAGGGCCTTTGTTAGGTACGGAAAAATGCATCATTAACAACAAGTTGACTGATCACAGCCAACAAAAGTTGAAGCAGAAATGAAAGACGTCCTCAACGTTTGGTTTCTACCGCCTTTCATCTCTCCTGGCGTCAGGGGTGCGTCGCGTGTTGACCAGGGGGGACAAGCTATCCCCCCCCAGCGTTTCGAGTTGAAGTGGGAGATGCAGGCAATTATGAAGTGAGATACAAGCAATTTCGAGTGGGAGTGCAGAACTTTGAAGGTGGGATGACGGCACTTCAAAGCGGGATGCAAGCAATAATGAAGCGAGATACCGGCAAGTTTTGAGTGGGTGTGCGGAACATTGATAATGGGATGACGACACTTCAAAGCGTCATGCAGGCAATTTCGAAGGTAGGATGAAGTGGCAGTTCGTTTCAGGGTGCCCAACCCTCCACACCCCTCTCACCTGCTCTCCCCCAGCAGAGGCCTCCGTGCCGTTTCCATGGCCCTGCCCAGGTAGCCGCGAGATAGCTGTCTCAATAGTGTGAATGCACAGCCTCTTGCTATCCAACAGGGGGAATTCACCTGCAAAGCAACAGCAGGCAGCAGGCAGCAGCAGCATGTATCCTCATGGGTCATGTAGAATATATAGACTGCAGGAGGAGGTGTGAGAAAGTGTAAACACAGGGTCTTCCTTGCTGTCCACTAGGGCATATTAGGGTTGAGGGTTGAGGGGAAATCCACCTGAGCAACTGGTAGTATGTCCCTCCTCCTGCTCCCTTATCCTCCCTCGCGTTCCCTCATCCCCCCCCCTCCCTCTTCCCTCCCCTCCCCCCCTTCCCCTCCTCCCCCCTCACTCTTCCCTCCCCTCCCCCCCACTCCCCTGCTCCCTCCTCCCTCCCTCCTCCCTCTCCCTCCCCCTCCCCCTCCTCCCACTTTCTCCCCTCTCCCTCTTCCCACTCCCTCTTCCCCCTCACCCCCCCCTCCCCTGATCCCTCCTCCCCTCTCCCTCTCCCCCCCCTCTCCCCACTCCCACTCCCTCTCCCTCCTCCTGCTCCATCCCTCTCCCTCTCACACACCAGTGGTGTGCTTCGCTGCCGTGATGATGATAGCGGGCCGCCCGTAGACATCTGTGTGTGTGTGAACATAGGACTTGCCGGTGGCGAGCTCGCGCGCAATCATCGCAGGCGTGATGGACCCAGGCCTGTGAAGTTAAATGTTATAAACGCGTCAGGTTTAGGTGAGTTGTCTCAGTCCAGAAACGCGATGACGCGGGGCAGCAGGTAGGCAGGATGGCAGGCTATAGAGTTAGGTAGGCAGATCAAGGTTTGGTAATTGGTCCCCATCGGCCCAGTGGTGGCCGCCCTGCGGCCTGCTGAAGGTAGCTAGAAGCATACCACACAAATATGATGGTTTGCATTGAAATAAAACCTAGGCAGGCAGGACTGCAGGAATCATACCATGTAGTAAGGATACAGGTGTGTCAGGAATTGGGTGGGACCAGGCGGCCAACTTACTGGAAGTCTTGACGCCAATTGACCATTTTGGTCAGCTTCTGTTCAGCTTCCTCCACATCGAAGTACCGGTCACGAAGGTACCATCTGTACAACAGGACGCAACACCCAGGAGGGGAGACTTTCCCAGCTGTCTTTTTGATTGCCGACGTGATCGAGCTTCATTTCAGCATGGCCCAGAGGTGTGATGTCATTAACCCAGGAGGGGAGCCGTGAACAGCTTCAAAGAGGGCAACAAAGGGACAGCCAGGAGCAACAAGGGGGCAGCCTGCAGAGTTGATTTCATGTGCAGTGGACCACCTCTGACAGGCCGCTGTGCAGCCACCACTGAGTCCAAAAGGACCATACCTGGACCGGCCAATGGCCAGTGGCCCAAACAGCAATGTTTCCTGCACCAGGCCCCCACAGCTATACGCCATAATGGAGCTGGAGTTCAGCTGAAGCACACTTATAAAGGACATCGAGGCCCAGGCGTAATGTAAAACTAGTCTTGCAGATTTAGAACAAAGGAGGGGCTGGGCACAATGCAGGCCCCTGGTGCCAAATGCGGTGAGACAGCGGCCGTGAAAGATTCCCACGCACCTAAGCGTTTCATCCGGGAGAAGCGCAGCTGCAGGTAGCTTGGCCATGCGGGAGCGCAGGGAAGCCAGGGCCTGCATATGCACGTGTGTGAATACACAAGGGGATCTGAGCGGCGGTTGGGGGGGGGGGGATTGAGGCGAGGGCTATACCTAACGAGGGCAGAGCGACGCATTAACACATGTGTGAACACAAGGAGAAGCGCCGCTGCTGAAGAATTAGAGGCCATGTAGGTGTGCATGGAGTCCAGAGCCTACGCACACGCATGCAAGAATACACGCAGGATTGCGGGAATCGTAGCGAGTGGGGGGGGCAGGCATGCGCTTGTTTCACGCATCTCAGCAGCCTGTGCCCACGCATCCATGCTGCCACACATCCTTGCTCAGATACCGATTTGTTCCCTTGCACTCATGTTTTATGCACCCACAGGGCCACGCTCCGCGTTAACATGTGGACATCTTCCCACATGTCTATGTGGCCATGCATCCATTCTACCATGCTCCCATGCAACCATGTGCTACGCACCCAAGTGGCCAGGCCATGCTCCCCACATCCATGCGCCCCTCTCCACATACCCATGTGACCACGAACATGCGGCCATGCTCCCATGTGTATGTGGTCCAAGCACTATGCGCTCATGCTCCCATGCAGTTCATAGGCCACATGAGCGGGTCACCTCATTGTTCCTCACAGGGAAGCCTTGCGGGGCCTCGCTTCATAGGAAAGAAGGGTAGGGACACGGACAGAGAAAGACAGTTGATTCCTACCCTCAGAGGGTTTGAGTGAAGGAAATAGGGGTCTGCATGGCACACACAAACATACGGCTGCATGGTAGACCCCCCCCTGGCAGCCTTGCATTGCTCTTGTCTGCATGATCCCCCCAGATGCATGGCACCCTCTCTCCGGCTGCACGTCCCCTACCAGTTGAATGGCACACACACACACACACACACATGACTGCATGACAACCCTCTGCCCAGCTGCTTGACATCTTCTTCCCCTGCTGCATGGCAGCCACCCCCTACCTGCATGGCATCTCACCCTGGCTACATGACGCCCACCCCCCCTGCCGCTGCGTGACACACATGCACACCTGCTCCTGTTCAGGCGACCCAGTCCATGGCTCGGGTAGCAGCCCAGGCGCTCCCTCCTGAACGGATGCAGATCTGATTGTCGTCATCCGGCGACCGAAGCCCGGAGGGGTACGCTGGGTGGGTGCGGTCGCAGGCTGGACGCAGGCGGGCCCGAGAGGTCGCCTCGGCGTGCACCTCAGACCACACCGTCCGGACGACGAAAGGCGATTTACGAGATGAGATGATGACAGGCCATGCAGCTGGGCCATAACGGACCGTCGCCTTTTTTATTACGAGGCTCCACTGGGGGGGAGGGAGGCAGGTGAGTGGTGGATCGCGATTGAGCGCCCGGCTTCTAGATCGATAGCGGGAGGGGAGCTGCCAGGATGGGTTATTTGACTTGGGAGGTAGTTGAGAATGTTGTGAAGAGGAGAAGCAAGGCAGCGAAGAAGCAAGCGTCGCTGGCGACGTACCGTATGTCGGGTTTCGGCGACGGATGCGGATGCGGATGGCCACCAAACTGTTAGTTACCACCATGCTTGCTGAGCTGTCACCTCCAAATTTCCAATCATTACTTGACGCAATGTTGGTCCTTGTAGGCGTGCGCTCTTTGATGCAGCCAGTGGGTGGAGCTTCTTAACAAGCGCACTGTTGAGACAGAGGTGCAAAGCAGCCTCGGGGATAGTTATATATTTGAGGGCAGCAGACTTAGAGAGATCGAATGTTGGTTGTTTGAAGCAGCTCCCTCAGCCTGGAGTGCAGCACTTCATGTCCTCCTCCCTGAAGACCCACATGTAATGTAGTAATCTGGGCCTGTGGTACCAGGGGATATCACCGACCCAGATCCCCAGGTCATCAGGATATCTGGTGGCATATGACTTGATTGTGAACGCTCAGTTCCAGCGCCAGCTGGGCGCACCCCAACTGAGCCTACCTTTCAGAGGTGCACCTACCAAGGGATTCCAGAATCAATGTGGGAGATCCCCGCATGGGATATGTGACGAGGGATGCCTACGCACTGTTCCCTCTCCATCCCTAAACCCTACAAACCCTGAGCCCTTAAGGCCTGAACTCTACCCCTCTTCAAAACCGGCACTCTCTATCTTTCCTCCCGCACCCTCATACTCCATACCATAGTTCCTTCTCTCCCGACTAGACTGTTGGACGCCCACATGACCGAGCCCTTGCAAGTGGGGCCCAGAGGTGTAATGCCATTGACCCATTTCCCAGCACCTTTCCCTGTGGCCCAGCCCTTTTCTCTTTCTTTCGTGCATTTAGGGCCTATATCTGTCCATGAGGGCCACCCCCCGGTCCAGAGGGAGAGAATCTTGTACATCCAGGAGAAGAGGATGAGTCGTGTTGATCTATAAATTCTGCACAAAAGTCAATGACGTTACACTTCTGGGCACTGCTCAAAAAAAGGCTCGGCGGCTTGGGCGCATAAGTAAAAGGGGCAGGGGGAAAAGAGGAAAAGGGGTAAAGATAGTGAAGCGACAGACAAAAGGCTGGAAAGGAAAGGCAAAGGATGTTCCAGTCTCTGAGAACGTCTATGCCTCAACAATTTCTGCACAAAAGTAAATGACATTGTCACACCTCTTGGCCCTGCTTAAAAAACTAAGCCCTTAAAAGTGTCTGGTCTCTGTTGCACAACATCGTCAAGGATTTTGTTGTCGAGATTTATTTATACAAGTGACAGAGTTGGACACATGAACACTAATGTAACGTCAGACGGTCGGGCACCCATGCGGCAGGGCATTCTGAGCATGGTTCAGAGACCTAGAGGTGATGTCATTGACATAAACACTGTACAACCTGAACCCTCCAGGAGTTATCATTTCATTCCTCTGCAGTCTGGAGTATCCCTCTCAACCGGGCAGTTGGGCGCCCAGGGCCTTTGGGGCAGGGCCCAGAGGTGTTACGCCACCGACTTAGCCATCATGTTTGGGACGGAGCGTGTCCACTGGGCCCCAGCAGGGGTGGAATAGGTATGCTTTTGTGGTTTTCTCCGAGGTTTTTTCTATTTTTAAAGGCTTTGATAAGAGCTAGTCTCTAGTGGAACTCAGGGTTCGGACTTGGTCTCATTTTGCCTTCCCGGCCCCTCCTTTTGTTCCTTTCCCCCCCTCTTCTACCTCTAGGTTTCTTCTTTGCTCCCTTTTGAACAGTTGGGCGCCCACGCGGCCGAGCTTTGAGTGGGCTCAGAGGTGTAACGTTATTGACCTCTGGTAAACCATGCTAAAAAGGCTCGGCTGCGTTGGCGCCGAACCATCCTAAAGCGGCTAATCAGTCCCCAGTGAGGTAATGCTCCATCTCTTACAAAAAAACGCAGCTCCATGACCGGTACTTCGATCGTTAGGCTATAATCCAAAACTGTATGTTGCACTGAAGTACAGACGCCACTGCTAGCCATTCATTGATCCAGCCTGCCGGTCAGCATTTGCACATCACTCGGGCTCAAGACCACGTGGTCGCCTACCTACCTCAGCGAAAGAACAAGGCAATTGGCTCTCCTCTCCTGAAGCACGTTAGGCTGGCTCTCCTTTGGCTCGCAACTGGCTCTCCTCTTTTAATGCACATGCTCAAAGTTGCTATATACTGGATATCAGGATGTTGTTATTGGTACACAAATGGCTGCCTAGGCGGGGGACCAGACGTCGCTTCGGATCTAGATCCAGCTCCGGATCCAGCAGGCCTTCGCAGCGCCGCATGGACGTGGGGAGGGGGCATGGATCCGAGACAGCAGGCGCAGGCCCAGATCCACATCAACAGACACGCCAAGTGGATCTGCTAGGTTGATCCATTTGAACAAATCCGTTTCCGTGGGGTTCTCCCGCTGTTTGAGAGGTTCCAGCCTTCAGGGGATTCTGCCGCTGTCTAAGCGGTGCCGTTGACAACCTCGGCGGTGTGGGTGACGTAGTATGTGAGGTTGCGGCCGATAGGGTCCGACAAGTGCTTGGTCAGGCCTTCGATGGGCTGTGTGCGCGTGGCAATGGCCTGGATGGCGAAGCCAGCAAAGGCAACCTGAAACAGCGTACAAGGGATCAAGGTTGTATCTCTCGTATCGCATTGCAACGGAGGGGAATGGAATGGACCTCCTAGCTTGAGGCAACTCTGGAGCTCTTGACTGACGCCATAGTCTAGAGTGAAGCACTTGCCAAGCGTCTGTTCGGCACCGCCCCGCCGCCACAGCAATCTTGGGCATGACCTCTTCATCCTAAATCCAGGTCTGATATCTCTAGTCCTAAACCCTAATGCCCACCATTGCCAGGCATCCGTTCTTGACCCCCTCATCGGCAATCATGGGCATTGGGTTTTTTTTTAACCCTCAATCCCAAATCCAAGTCTTTCACCCCTAGTCCCGAGCTCTGATGCTCACAAATGCGAGACTTCCCTTCTTCACCACTTTCACGGCAATTTCAGGAATCAACCGTTAATCAATACGGTAGGCCAAGTCTATACCCAAAGTCCTGAACTTGTACCCTGATGCTCACCATTGCGAGGCGTCTGTTCTTGACCCCCTTCACAGCCATCTCAGGAATCAACCGTGAATCAATAGGCCGAGTCTATACCCCAAGTCCAGACCCCTGATGCTCACCATTGCGAGGCGTCCGTTCTTGACCTCCTTAACGGCCATCGCAGGAGAGTTCATGCCCGCGGGGTCAAAAGGAAAGGAGTTGATGAAGCCGGACTGCGAAACAGCAAAGAGGGGTCAATGTCAAGACCAGGAGGATGCTCATCCTAGAGAGGGAAGGAATGCCCATGAGATGAAAGGGAAACTTGATGAAGCCAGGCCGAACCGCCCCACCCCACATTACTCTTTCTCCAGTCAGGAGCACAGGAGGAGGATGTGGCGTTGGCTGATGATCATCGTGACGCAGCCGTGCCAATACAAGCTATCTTCTGACTAAACAATCCATAGATCTGATTGTATGTCTGTCTCAGGATCCGGTGGATCAATTACTATATTTTCAAACATCAATGACATCGTCAAAGAGTGATGTCAGGAGAGACCGATCCCCTCTGCCAGCAGTGGATTCAGGTCACTGCCAAGCAGTGCATGTATCAGAGCATACATCACGTTGCAAGTGTTCATTCTAGGCTCCTACAGCTCAACGTAGGGTCCTATGCAACAGCCCCGCCTGCAGCCGGCAGGGCTTGATGCTGCAAGCCCTACTACCCTGGCCACCGGCTGTTGGCCGGCCGAAGTTGGTCACCATTGTCCCAGCAATGGCAGCCCAGCACACACCCCGGGGCCTGGTCTGGTGCGCAAAGAAACGAACAAAGGTATGCATCAGCGGCTCCTGGTTCTCGCCGAAGATCTCTGAAACTTCCACGACAAGGAGACGGACGCTTCAGACTTGAAGACAAACAGACTTGTGCTGACAGGGAGAACAACATCAGTGACGTCCATCTGAAGGACGACCAGACTGACAGATGCATGGTGGCAGGGCTCCGTTGCGACCCTGCTTATTTCGGTCAAACTTACCGAGCCAGTCTCCTTCCAGCCCTGCAGCCTCTTGGTCTCCAGGAATCCCAGGGTAGCAAACAGGATGGGGATCTGTGCAATGATGGGCAGGTCATACTCCTTCCCGGGGCCCGCCATCCACCACTTAGGCTCCACTCCCAGCAGCTCCTGGCCGAGGATACCGGCAACAGCCATCATGGCCCATCGCCCGTTGGTCTTCTCAGCCTCAGCGTACCACTTGAGTCTGCACAGGGGGGGCGCCAAGAGGGTGGCTTATTGCCAGGCAATCCGATGCGATAGACATGAGCTGTGGCAATGAATGCGGGTCCGAGGCAGGAGGAGTCCTATCATGGTCCTCAGGGAATGCGAGCCATGGCAGCTTCCATGGGTGGCATGGAATGGCGAGCGAGGCATGGCAGCTTCATGCGTGGGACAGATTAACAGTTCAACCCAATGCGAGCAAGACAAGGCTCGTTGGCATCTGGCAACAAATGCACCGGATTTTTGAAAGCAGCTTTGTCCCGTCGCCATAGTATGGGATGGCCTAACTCACCGCTCGGGGTCCTGGCCGAGGCCCAAGGGGTCGAAGCCGTTGTCGCCCTGCGCGCATGCAGTCGCAAAATGGTACAACCGTCACACTTGCACCAAAATTGAATGCGGGGATGAGATGCGCGTGCGCATATTCAAACGACGGAAACTATGATTCCCCCCGACGAAATTACCCGTTCCGTTCCCTCCCACGGCCCGGTTCTCGACATCAGCGAACACAGACAGCAGTGCGATGCTTGAACTGCCATGCCGTTCAAATAGCTACTGTTTCGATTGATTCATAAAGGCCACGCGGTGACAGATATGCTGTAAAGCATGCGCCTCCCCGTTCAGAACTGGACCCTTGCTCTGAACTCCCCCGTTCACGGCAGGGCAAACTGTCCAACACGACACGACGAATAGCACAAACTCGAATGAAAGCTGCATGAGGATGCAGGCAGCGTATCCCAGGTTCGCTTCCAATCGACCCCTCGAGATCGTGGTGCCACCCTCGTCGACTCGTGGAAACGACGTATGGACAGTCCCTCCCCACCAAAGCCTCATGACCGATTCTTACAGCGAGTGTGCCGGTGAGATGTGCGGGGGCATTGGCCATGCTGGGCAGCCAAAGCGTCCTGTTGGCAGCAGCAACCCTGACGGAGGTGCGCTTGGCGCCGGTGGGCTTGGTCACGGTGGAGATCCTGGCGCTGCGAAGCGACATGGTAGAAGCGGCCATTTCGAATACAAGAAAACACAATTAATGTAGTATTGAAGCAAGCGGGTACGTGGGCTTTGATTTACGGGCACAATGGGGGAGTCAGGGTGGTCACTCCAAGTGTCGCAATCTCCAACGGTCACTTCCCGATTGCGTGACGATTTTCGGTTTTACACACCGCGTCACAGAATCTCCACCATCTTTGTATCGACAGTGGTGGCTATTGGCAGGGAACACTAATTCACAACACTTCTTTTTGCTACGATCTTGCAGTTGTTGGCAGGACGCGCAGTTTTTCGCCAGCCCGCACGTGCTCCTATAGCCCGCAAAATCACCATAAGTGTTTCACCCATGTAGATCCATGACCAGGCGCACCTCGCAAGCTGACAGCCTACTTGACGCTAATATGCTCCCCCCAGCGCATATAATACCTCCCCCAGAGAAGCCTCATGGCCAGGAACAGCACCTGATGCTGCCCCTCACCTGATCCTGCCTTTCGGTGGTAGATAATACCCTGCCTAGCGACGCATCACCTCACCAACTGACCGCCGCAAGCCTCTCTTCTGCTCACATATTCCACACCGAAGGTGCCTCCTGGCCCCTGGCAGGTGCATGCCAGCAGGCACGCATTGACGCTTGACCATGGCTGGGCCTGCTCAAAAGACTCCCCACGTGGACCGCCCATCTGTCTGGTTGGGAGAAAGGGAAGTTGCGGGAATGCTTTTGTTATTTTTGTGCACATCAAACCATCTCGGAGGGGCCAGTCGGGACTCTGACACATGAGCTGTTTGCTTCCAATCCTGCTTGCTTTGATTCGGGTGCCCACGCAGCCGGTCCTTCTTGAGCAGGGCCCAGAGGTGTGATGTACTTACGTCATTGACCCACTTTTTTGCAGCCCCTAGCTGTGAGGATCTAATACTCTCATCTGGCCACCATCCAGAGCTCATGAATTATGAGCTGCTAATTTCATTCGCCAGCGCTTTTGTCTGTGGGTGTGCACCCAGCCGTTTTGGGGGTGCGGCTGGGCCGATGACCAAACCTTGACCGGCCTGGCGCTAGCAGCCCAAGCAGCAGGCTCCCAGGGCCGTTGAACATCATTTTGCTGATTGATCCTAAAATAAACTGTGTCATACGCCGTTTGGAGTCCCAAGACTTCAGCCGAAAACTTGTACGCATTACGAGGAATTTGTACGCCCCAGCATGCAGTGGATCAACTGAGGGAGCGGGGATGGGCAGGTCCGCCGAATGATGCTAGAAACTTCTTCGAGTTGTACCAGGGCAAGCTTGAGTGGGATGTCCTGGCTTCTGTGAAAGACGTGGTAGAAAGAAAGAAAGAAAGAAAGAAAACGCCTGAGCGTGGCTTGAGGAATACGGGATTTGAAATGCCGTACACCGGGAGACAAAAAACTTTGTGGTTAAGGAGGATCGTCAAGGGGTACCGGACAATAATGGGCAGGGGAGTTTTCCAGATGGCGACGCTGACGAAGGATGTCTATATGGCAGCGTATGGTATGCTTCGTGAGACGGCTGAGGACGGAGGATATCGTTACGCCAGTCACTGTAGCGAGACTATGCCCCCGAAACCACAAAAACATGAGCTGTTCGAACGCTGCACGGCTTGCTTCCAAAACGGGCGCACGAGGAAGAGAAAAATCGCGCGAGCCTGAAGAAACTTTTAGGGCCCGTTGCGTGGCCTGGGCGAGACGTATGAGCCCCAAGTATGGTTTCCGGCACTGAAACGGGGTGCACGGTTTGCTGCCAAATTAAGATAGCCAGAAAGCGCGCATTTTTGCGATTCTTTTGGTAGAAGGCATACCAGTCCCGTGCCCGGAGCGCGAACCTCGATCCTCAGGGGCGGGCAGGGCAGGAATTGGCGGGTGGTGACGTATGGAGTGTATGGGTGGTAGCGTTTGGAAGGTGGAAAGTTCTAGAGCAGCACATGGGTTTGTGGAACGCATGACTGTGTATCAAACTGTAGCGCTGTACTAAGAAGCCCATACCTGCCAGAGTCTGTGCTGTGGCCACCTACGACTTTGCATTGCGGGTCCCGGTATATCTTTTTTGCACAGATGGCTGTACGTTTGGAAGAGAATGATTCTTTGGCACTCGGAGAATGTGCTAGTTGGAAATTGTTCAACGCTAAGCCGGCTATATTACCCGAAGTAGCACAGGAGCTTATCGCTGCTCAGGCGATTCGACTCGGTCCCGGTCGGAGTGCGCAAGTTGGAAAGCTGCAGATGAAAGCGACTTCACTGCATAGCTTATTGTCTGTTGCATGGGAGAGCAACGGTGTGCCCGTGGTGTCGATTGAGCGAATGATGGAGGTCCTTCATCGGGCAGCGCAGGTGCCTAGCCAGCAGTGTCGGTGGAACGCTGCTTCTCGCACATGGACTCTGACGTTTGTATCATCGCCTGCCTCAGTTGACGTAGCTGTTGTGAGCGCAGCCTTGGTCGAGGCTGTTAACAAGGTGGTGGTGTCCCGAGAGGTGTTTGGCAAGGCGATCGTGGAAGCATCACAGAGGCAGCAGAGGCAGGTTGCAAGAGAGGCTAGAATACAGGAGGAGACTGCAGCAGCTAAAGAAGTCAGTAGCATGTCAGATGCTGAACTGAGACGTCAATCCTGTGGTGAAGCTGGACCGTCTGCTGTGGAGATCAGCTGTGATGCTAGCTATTGCGGTCGCAGGCGTGTCTCAAGACGCATGCTGGGCAAGCGAAAGGCAAACACAGGTATTTGTTCACTGGCGGGTAATGAGCATTGTACATGGGGACCAAATCCTGGATGGGCTGTGGGCTGTGCATGCAGGCTAGTGTTGCACATGGCGGTGTTTCAGTGATGTTTGGAGTCGTTTGCAGCAACAGTGCATGTAGCTTGTGCTTTTGCAAAGGACATGACGCATGAATGGGTTAGGCAGTTGGATTGATTTTGTGGACTTACTTGTTCTGCTGTAGAATTGACAGCAGGCTTGTCAGCTGAAAAGGGCGTGGGTGCTGAGGAGGTGCCCAAGTCAGCTTCCATCGGTAGGTCACTCCATACTGTTAAGTAGGTTGGAGGTGAAAATTTGACAACTTGTTACCTACTGTATGCTTTCCTGTGAATCCTCAGTGGAAAATTGGGCCCTGCATGCTTGCATTGTGTCGTTCGGTTGTCTGCTGCTACTTATGCTTGCCTTTGTTCCACAGGCAGCGTATGGCAGCGTGTCACTGACAATTAATAGATTAGACTCATTAGAGTACGAGTGCACGTAGGCTAGTGTTGCACATGGCGGTGTGTCAGTGATGTTTTGGAATAGTTTGCAGCAGCAGTGCATGTGCCTTGTGCTTTGGCAATGGACCTGACGCATGGATGCTTGAAGCAGTTGGATTCAAATTGTCAAGTTGCTTGGTGTGCTGCAGGGTTGACAGCGGGCTTGTCATCTGAAAAAGGCGTGGGTGCTGATGAGGTGTCCCGGCCAGCCTCCATCGGTAGGTGCACAGAGCATGTAGCTTGTGCTAGTACAAAGCAATAACAGATGGATGGTTTAAGCAATTCAATTTAATTTGGAATTGCATGTTCTGCTGCAGGATTGACAGAGGGCTTGTCAGCTGAGGATGGCATGCCTGGCGTTGAGGTGCCCAAGGCCGGTGCTGCAGGTAAGCAAGATCTGCTGTGGGCTGTTAGCTATACTTTCACAAGACCCATATCACCAGTCCTGTACAATTGCGCATTATTTCAGGAAGCTTGTTCGTAATTACTGCACCTTACTGGGAATGAAGGAGAATTAGATTGAAATTACGGTGGTTGACTGTAATATTGCAGCAAGTGTCAGTCCGTAAGAGGGATGTGCCTCTTCAACTTTCTGTTATGAAATTAAGTATGCTGCCTTCTGTCTAACAGCAGGTTCATCGGGTGGTGCAGAGTCAATGGCTGGTGTTGCCAGATCGAGGCCCGTGTCAAAATGCAGCAATTGTGGTCAACCTGGTCACAATAAAAGACTATGCCACCGGAGGTGCAACAGCTGTGGTGAAACTGGCCACAACAGGACAGGTCGGGTAGCAGTTATTTTACAGGCATTTCCATGCATCCCATCTCACTCCATGTTTTCGTACTTTGTTTACAACTACACATACACAGTTCGTTCCTGCCAAAGTACTCGGCCTTTAAATTGAAAAATATGTGCACTCGAAACAGACCATGCAAAATATTGCCTCCTTTGTTCCAACATTTTCAATGCTTCTCTTCATTCCTCCCAAGCACCTGTATTGTTCAAATATCAAAACAATCAGTAAAAATGTCCGCTTCGTTTTCAACAAACAACTACACACCTCTCACCCACTTAAACCTCAGCCGCCTATGCAAAAGGAGCAAGAAGACAAAAGTGAACAAGCGGCATAAAATCCAAGCCAAAGCTCCAACGACGGCTGGCGTACATATTCGTTGAGGCGTATACGTTCCCAGAGGCTGGAACTTCCTTTGCCCTTCATTTTCAGCCTTTTGTCTGTCAATTCACTTTATTTACCCCTTCTCCTATTTTGTCTGCCCCTTTTTTAGTTAAGCGCCCACGCGGCCGAGAGCCTTTTTGAGCAGGGCCCAGAGGTGTGACGTCATTGACCAGGAATTCGAAATTGGCATGAACTTGGTTTTACCGTACCACATACAATAGCAGCCTAGCCTTTTGAGCATGGCCCATAGATGTAATAATGTGTCATTGACATATGGTAGCCCCTGCCGGGACCGCACGTACCAGATATCAGACCACCTGACCAAGCAACCCACCACACCGGTATGTCCTACACCAGATTCCCAGATGCTGCCCTCTGTCCACGGTGCACATAAGGGTTAAGGGTTTGCGGGTACGGGCAAGTACCGTACCCGCTCCAGAATTAATGGGTATTCATTTAACTGGGTGCTCGCAAAT
Source organism: Limnomonas spitsbergensis (assembly GCA_037349105.1). NCBI lineage: Eukaryota > Viridiplantae > Chlorophyta > Chlorophyceae > Chlamydomonadales > Limnomonas > Limnomonas spitsbergensis. The sequence continues at coordinate 298,681 of JAYJMM010000062.1, forward strand.
GATTAATACTTCCTACAATTACGTCAATGAAAAGTCTATACAAATATAACAGCGGTTCGTCAAGAGCCTACACAAGCAGGCTCATCCTTGCAGGCCCAGAACCGAGACCTCAAGGAAGGCCCGCCGTGCAGCCTGGCGCTCGCAAATACCGTTAAAAAAAAATATGGATCAAATCTACCGAAATAGCAAAAACAACGAACCGCGTTGGCCAGTACAAGTGCGCTCTGCATTTACACTGTTGCTGGTCCTGCACTCTTTAACCGCCTCGCAAATAAGGCAATGACACAATATAAGCAGCCAAGAGCAGAAGTACCCTGAACACTACAATAGCACGCTTAACGTTTCTGGGATTTCTGTTTCTTGAGGAGGTCCAGCAGAGCCTCAGATATGCCGCATGCAGCAGGCCCGCACTAGCTACTTTCTACTGGAGCAGCACTCCGAGTACTCTGGGAAGGCCTGCCATGCAGCTGTCAGCACCTCTAAGTCTCCGTCCTCATTGGCTGTCCGGTGTGTGCGCAAATGGTCCTGAGGGGTCAGATGGGGGGGGGGGGGGCATTTAAAAAAATAGCAGGCATACACATACGGCATGGTTGGGTATAAATGCCTCATACAAATTCAGACATACAATTTGTTACCTGTCCGGTGTGCGTGAAAATGGTCCTGAGGCCAGGGGGGGGGGGCATTTAACAAAAAAGGCATACAAATACAGTTGACATACGGTATGGTTTTAGGGTATACATACCTCAAACAAATTCAAACACACAATTTGTTACCTGTCCGGTGTGCGGGAAAATGGTCCCGTTTTACAGTAATAGACATTTTGTTCCAGCCTTCAATTATTACTCCTGCCGCGCACCACTCCACGGAGCGGAGTAGTGCGCGACAGAATAAGAATCAACAACTAGGTTGGGGGGTGCGCGGAGAACCGTAGATTTTATCTGCCTTTCATTGGGTATGAAAAACGGATTTTTTTAATGCTGCCCTCAGGGCAGATTATTGACCCAACCTCTTAATTCCTGACTGAACACTGATCTATCCCCCTTACTCACAGCGTCGTCATTATGTGAGTACATCCTCAAAACAGGGGGAAATGTGAAATTACAAAATGGACAAGACCAGCATGTGTATGTCATGAATGCCTATATCACGTTCAATAAATGCTAGGAACCGAAGTCATCCATCCATGACATTAACATGAGGACACGCAGCACTCAGCATGCCAGGCATCGGCAGACAAGGCAAGTGGCATAGGGCAATGCAAGACGCAGGCAGGGTAGGCGTGACACAGCACCCGCATTAGCCAGCGAGTAAAATCACACAAGAAAGTGCTCCATCAGGTTCACAAACATGCCTTTGTTGGAATTCTGGGAGGTGCAAGGTACAGGCAGGGCAGACAGCCCAGACAACTTACAGCGTAACACAGAGCACACAACTCTAAACAGGGCAACTGTAAGAGTACCGTACTGCCACGATGTTTTGGTGCTTCGACTTTGGGGGTAGCAACCCCCAATAGAAGCACCATCGATATTAGGGGTCCGCACGAACCCCCAAATTCGAATCACCACACATTTTCATCCCAAGTGTGGCCTTTCAGTGACACACCGCCGACACTCTCCTGCGCCGTCTAAAAATGGATTCTTCAGTACCGTAGACCGTCTTTGACTCCGCTCGAAATAAAATAATTATAGGGGTGCGCGGACATGGTGCGCGATAATTTCATAAATAAAATCTCCGCTGCGCTGCGCGGAGCGTCAGTCAGTCGGTCAGGAAATTAAAATTTCGTCGCTGCGCGACCGTTTTTTAAATTCTTTTTGGGGGGCCGAAAAATAAATTCTGCGCGGCCGATAAATTCTGCGCGGCCGAAAAATAAATTCTTTTTTGGGGGGTGCGCGGAGTCTAAGGCGTTTTACGGTATGGAGGGCACCACCCCTCCTCCCTGACCACCCTTTGCGTACGGTACAGCAACAACAGCCGATAACCTGAAGAAACAGAGGAAACTGGAAATCAACTCCCAAAGTCATATCACCGGAATGTATTGAAGGCTTCAGCGAACTCCCAAAGCCAATCCCCAGAATATTATAAAAGGCCTCAAAACGGACCCCCAAAGGCAGCGAAACACCAAAACATCGTGGCAGTACGGTAGGCGGGACGCAACAGAAGCAGAGTGTGCCTCAGGTTTACAGAGGAGATGTGCCCGGCGAGGTCCACATCCAAGGTTATTTCTCAACTCCTGGAGGGTGTGTGCACGATGCAGCTAGGAAAGGTGGGGCACGTAGCGGCGGACAGCCAGGCACTGCGCATGAGGCGAGGCAAGGTACACGCAGGGCAGGCAGGTCACATACTCACATCAGCAGCAACAGTGTGCACAAGAGACCCAACAAGGGGGTCTGCCTGACCCACAGTATGACCGTCTTCTTCTTCAGTTTCTAAACGCTTCCTCACCTTCGGTTTCCAACACGACCTGGCAGTCCATCCTGGTATTCCTGGTCTACCTTTGGGCCACAGGTTCTCTACAAATTAAAAATGCGTGCTGGCGCAACGAAAATGCCGTCATAGTTGACAAAGTCGTGCAAACGAGTCCGAGCTGCTGTAAATGGCTAAACTCCCGTTTTTATTGGATACCGGTAGTAGTGCGATACTCGTGTGGACATACACGGTTTCGCACTAACGCTAGCCAGGTTGACGGTGATAGGATTGGCATGATTGCATCACGACGGACGTCAATCATGATACATCAGGAGACAAGATGTCACTGTGGACGGTCCTCCAGTTGGAAGGCGGTCCAGGTAAAAAAAAGACATCTCACTATAATTGTACGTCCGCGCAGATCTACCGGTTGGGATCGAAATGGTGATCGAAAAACACTTCTTCCTGGCTCACAACTTGACCTCCGTCCTCATCCTAGGACGTCATGTTGTCGACATATCAGTAAAGCATCCACCAATACTACTCGGGTTCAGAATCTCATTTGTTCGAGCCATGCACGCTCCTCCACCTCCGCAACTTTTGACATAATTATATCAAAGCCTGAATCCCAATCTCCCATCCTTGCACACAGCCACACACTGCCCATGACCGTAGCAACCCACCAACCCACTCGTAACCCGTATGCTCGTAACCTGCTCGTGAATTTTGGACAAAGTAAAAAAATTGTGCTCATTTCCAGGTCATCTGCATCCCACCAACACATGTTCAGCATTTTCATCCCCTCCATGTCTTCATACCATTTTATGCTCCGCCCACAGTAATTCCCTCCTTCTCTTCTAACAATTAATTTTCTCCCTCCGCCTTTCTTTAAAATCTGAAAAGGCGGAGGGAGAAAATCTTTGGGCGTCGACAATCGGGAAATAGCATATTCACGGATCCCCAAACAAGGTTCATTATGAGGGAAGACAAAGCAAATCTACAGTAGTGTTTCCGGCACCAAATAAAAAGTCCAGCTGCACATGCGTGGAGTAGGGTACTTAACTACATTTTGTCTGCACGGCAAATTTGATATATCAGTTCTCAACAGGAGTGCGCGGACCCTATCTCATTTTACGGTACCTGCCAAACTAAAAGCGCACACTCGCACAGCTCTTTGGCTGTGCAGTGTGCTACTGTGCTTATATGGTCCTGAGGAGCAGGGGCGGGGCATACAGATTGGCCAGGGTTGCATTATATGAAGAGCAAGCGTCTCGATCGTGCTAACCCAAATCTATGAGGACCCAACAGCCCATGTGCACAAGCGGTGGCCACTTGACATCCTTGGTGCAGCAAGCCTTGTTGTTTGGGCCACCAGCAGTAGGCCGGTCAAGGTTGGGTCCCCATCAGACCAGTGGTTGCTGCCCGGCCGACCCCGGAAGGTGGTCTAGCAGAGCTTCACCTTAAACACTTTGAGAAAATACTAAAAAATCCTATCATCTCCCACCTGTGACATGCCATCAGCACCACACACGCCTATCAGGTGTACTGCTGCCATGATGGGATTTAGATCAATAATCAAGGGGCTGCAATACGGCATCACTCTGCACCTATTATGTGCCATCAGCACCACACACGTTCAGGTGCTCTGCTGCCATGATAGGATTCAGATAAATAATCCAGGGGCTGCAAGACGGCATCACTCCGCACCTATGATGTACTGATGTGCCATCAGCGCACACACGCCCTCCAGGTGCACTGCTGCCATGATAGGATTTAGATCAATTACCAAAATGAGAGGCTGCAATACTACAGCACTCCGCACCTGTGATGTGCCATCAGCGCCGCGCACGCCAGTCAGGTGCGCCTCAGACATGGCAGCCGTCCGCCATGGGCCGCGCTCATGCAGGACGTGCATTCCCGCGGCACGCAGCCCCTCAGCCACGCGCACTAAGCAGGCACCTGGGGGGCAATTGCAACGCTGGCATCTCAGCCTTCCAGTCAGTTCAGGTAAAATCAGGCCACGCGCACTAGACAGGCACCTGGGGGGCAATTGCGACAAGCTGGCCTTTCAGCCTTCCAGATAGATGAATACAAAAACGGTTGCAATCGGTTAACTAGGCAGCCTCCGCTGCATTTACTTGCTCAAGTTTGAGCAGTTGCAGCCAGGCAAGCCCATTTACATATTTCAGGTTTCAGGTTCCAAGTCTAAGGTTTCAGATTTCAGGTTTCAGGTTTCAGGTCCCAAGCCTCAGGTTGCACGTCCCAGTTTTAGCAGTCCACACCTCAACCAATACAGTCCTGCACTTTGACAGGTAAGCTGTCACATTCAAAACGCTGCCGTCAGGCATTTACTCGCGCCATTCCAATCACCGTTTTCAGCCTTCTAAGAGGCCGTGTCCAAGAATAAATGTTCTACGCAAATGACCGAGTGTGCTGTGGGCTGAATTTGAACAGCAAAGCAGCATTTAAGAGTAGAATTTGAACAGCAAAGCAGCACACCCCACAGGCAGCCTTTGCTTCCTCACAAGTGTGAACAGCATTCAGGGATTGACACAGGGAAATCGAATTGTAAGTCCTACCGTCTACCAACCCTAGGGCTCACCCCCCACTCACCGTTGTTATTGCGGGGCTGGAACACGATAAGGGCGGCGCCCAGAGGCCTTCGCATCCTCAACATCAACGACGCCACCAGCCCAGCCTCCTAACAAAACAGGAAGGAAAGGAACGGTTTAGGGCAAAAGGTTTAGGGAAAAAGATTTAGGACAAAAGGTTTCAAACCTGGATGACGGCTGCACCGAGAGGCCTTCGCATGTACGACCCGGCCCAACCCCCTCATATAACACCAACAACACAGGTCATGTTTTTGCGACCCTTAACACGACGAGGGTCAAGCCTATAGTGGCCTCCGCATCCTCAACACCAACAAAGGCCAGAGCCAGTTTCCTGATCCATCAGCGATAACAGACATGGCTGCGGGCACTTCGGGTTGTCATTAAGGATCAGGGCCGCGCTGAGGGCCCTGCTTAGCCTGAACAGAAACGGAGCCATAAGCCCTGCTATATGATCCGACAGCACCGACACAGGCCCCAGGAATTGCACCTCCTAGCAATCAACCTCTAACCATCCCGCTGCGCCAAAGATTTTGACAGCAGTGACTTGGGGCACAGGGCCTCATTTCAAGTTATAAAACGCTGGACCCTGAAATTCCAGCTAGAGCTAAGGGTCTGGGTTTAGGGCTAGAGCTAAGGGTCTTTAAGCCCAGACAGCACATAACTCCAACCACCGCTAACCACCACTTAGACTTCTCAAAATCCTACTTGCTTTGTCCCTTCTGTCCTCTCACCTGGTCAGAGATGTACAGGAAGTCTGCAGCTTAAACAACGTGAGCTTGTGTTAATCAGCCCCCAACCAACTAAAACCACCACTAACAACCATTCAAACCCATGCTGGCTGTGACCCTCCTGTCCTCTCACCTGGTCGGGGAAGTACAGGCAGTCCGCTGCTAGGATGAGTCAACCAACTCTAACCACCGCTAACCACCATTCAAACCACCCCCCTGTCCTCTCACCTGATCGGGGAAGTACAGGCAGTCCGCGGCTAGGATGAGGTCAAACTGCTCGCATGGGCTCAGGACCGGGATACTTGGATCCCTTGAGGCGGCAGACCAATGCGGCAGCTCGGAGAATAAAGAGGCCTGCCAGGGGAGGGTAGAGTTTAGGGTTCTACTCTTGTATTCAGCTATGGAGGTGAAGGGTTTGGTATTCTCAGAGCTACCGTACGCACTTCCATCGGCACCTGGGATGGAGGTGAGTGCGATATAGGAGGCCTGCCAGGAGGGGGGGTCAGTGCTGAAGGGTCAGGATGGAGGTTTGAGGTTGTAAGATTGAGGCCTCATGTCCGAATTAAAGAATTGATGGTTTAAGGTCGGGGTCTGAGATGAGTGGATCCCCTTTTAGATTAGAGACCCCCCTGCATCTGCCAGGCAACCCAGGGACCAAAATAAATAAATACGATATGATACGCCCTGAGGCGTGGATTAAGGAAGCCACCCGTTTGGCCGTAGGACTAATTGAGCTGCCCAGGGATCAAATGCTATGCATTCGTGCATCACACTAATCATCACACTCACAATTGCTGAAGAACCTCAGAAACCCGAGCTCCAAAAATAGAAGAAAGGACAACAGGGACCAGGGTTCAATTATATTGACAACTCTGACCGTCAATTCCACAACAGGGCCAACAGGGCCAAAATCAAATCGTTACTTTTTCAAGTCAAATCCACAGAGGAAACCAATGAGGTTACCTGGAGGACAAGGTCGGCATCCAGCTTCCAAGTGGGTGCCATGGAGGGCATGAGGGACAGACTCCTCCCGGGCAGGCCGTCGGTGTCTGGGACCAGGGTCTGATTGGGCAGGCCCTCCATTTCTGGCACCCAGGCCTTAAGGGGTAGGCCCTCAACGCCTGGTACCGAGGCCTTCAGGGACAGGCTTGTATCCACGTGGGGATAATCTTTGGCAGGATTTGATTCCCTTTCTGCTGTTGCTTCCTTGCCCTTGGGTGGGCGAGCATCCTCTGACACCTCACTGCGGTTTACCAGTGTGACCTTTGCAATAACAGTGGGCGCCATGGCTGATGCCACTGCTGCTGCTGCCCCCGCTCCTGCTGCTGCCCCCGCTCCTGCTGCTGCCCCCGCTCCTGCTGCTGCTGCTGCCCCCGCTCCTGCTGCTGCCCCCGCTGCTGCTGCTGCTGCTGCCACCGCTGCACCAGACACCACCAGGGCTGATGCAGCCGCCACAGATACGTCAGCTGATGTTACTGCGGGTGTTGCTTCAGGCACACACAAACCCACTGCTGTTGCTGGGGCAACTTTTGCTGTTGTTGTTGCATGGGCCGCTTTTGTAGGCGTTGTTGTAGCAGGGGTTGCTGTCGTATGGGTTTCCGTTGCAGGCTTTGTTGCTGCGGATGCTGTTGTTGCAGGTTTTGTTGTTGCAGCCATTGTTGTTGCAGACACAGTTGCATGAGCCAGGGCGATCTCATCTTGCTGCCAAAGCAGGTGGGCCGCCTCGTATCGGCAACGATGGTTCGCCATCCCATCAGCCTCATCAGGGCTCCCTGGTCGCTGCATGGGTGCGTGGAGGCAGGCGAGGGGTGCAATCTCATTGAACGTGAGGTCCAGATCCACACTACAAGTATGCTGTTAAATATAATTCCTGCTACACTCGAAACCTTTTAAGAGGTCTCCGCGGGCATTGAATGTCCGCCTTATCTGAAGCGCAAATAAACAGCTGACTGCAAACGAACCAAATACACCACACACTAAACATGATCATACTGGTATGATCACAAAACATGATCATTTGATCACACCTGATTGACAGAGACCACAAGATTTTACGATGACTTGTGAAGCTCATTCCGAGCACCCCAAATCCAAGCCCTTTTTAAAACTGTTACGAGGCATCAACATCGACTGTACGTATGGACTATACGGAAGCTTCTGGAGGTGAGCAAGGGTTTAGGGCCAAGCATTCAGGGTTTAAGGCTAAGGATCCAGCAATCAGGGTTAAGGGCAAAGGGTTCAGGTTTGAGGGTTTTCGAGTCATCTTCCTCACCTGCATGTATGGACTCTACATTAGTAGCTTTTGAGCGTTTGCGAGGGTTGAGGGTTTGTAGTCTAGAGTTGAGGGTTTGTAGTGTAGGGTTGAGGGTTTGTAGTCTAGAGTTGAGGGTTTGTAGTATAGGGTTGAGGGTTTGTAGTCTAGGGTTGAGGGTTTGTAGTATAGGGTTAAGTGTTTATAGCTCAGGGATCAGGGTTTTCAAGGCGTCCCCCTCAACTGCATGTATGGACTGTCCAGCAGCCTCTAAGGGTTTGCGAGGGTTGAGGGTTTACAGTCAAGGGTTGAGGGGTTTCAAGGCATCCCTCTCACCTGCATGAATGGACTGTCCAACAGCCTCTGAGGGTTTGTAGTCTAGGGTTGAGGGTTTGTAGTCTAGGGTTAAGTGGTTATAGCTCAGGGATCAGGGTTTTCGAGGCGTCCCCCTCACCTGCATGTATGGACTGTCCAGCAGCCTCTGAAGGTTGGCCAGCGCCTCATCCTTACAATCCGTCATCACCACTCGAGCCGCCCCCAGTCGCCCGGCAAGCAGGCCCACTAGGGCACAACCACAACCCAGCTCCTGGGTGGGAGCGAAGGGGAGGGGGGAGGAGGGGAAGGAGGAGGTGAGGGGGAAGGAGGAGGGGAAGAAGGAGGGGAGGGAGAAGAAGGTGAGGGAGGAGAAGGGGAGTGACTTGGAAGTGCCTCATCCTTTCAATCCGGCATCACCACGAATGCACAGCCACACCCACAACCCTGTAGCGAGAGGAGAGGAGGGGCAGAGGGGGGGGGGGGGTAGAGAGGGACTCATCCTTTCAGCCCGTCATGACTCATCACCTCCAGTGACACCCCCAGCCTCTTGGGCAGCGGTTGTACCAAGGTCAAGGGCAAAGTCACACCCTGAACCCTCTGTGTCCGCAGCCTCCTGGCCAGCAGTCCCCACAGGGCAAAGCCACACCTAAGCTCCTGGATTGAGAGGACAGGAGGAGAGGGAGAAGGGGCGTGATAGCCTCATCCCTGCCGTCAGGTATCACCACATGGGCCGTCCTAAGCCCTCCCCACCAGCAGGCTTACTAGCGTTAAGGGTGGAGGGGTAGGGACCAAGGCTGCAGGGGGGGGAGAGGGTGTGGAGGCATAGAACGGGGCCTAGAGAAGACAGTGGACATGGTGTTTCCTTTTGACACTCCCACAGCTGAGATAAACGGTACTGCTGTCTTTAATTGTATGCTGTCTTCTGAAGCTGAATCACGTGAGGGGGTCAATGAAGCAAGTATTTCAGTGCGCTCCAGGCGATATCGCCTTCAGCGCTCCTGAAGCTCAGATTAACTGCCCGGCTGCCTTGAGGTTTGTAGCTGTCTTCACTTCTCTGCCCTCTTCTTAGGCCATAACACAGATACTGTTCAATTAATTATTGTGCTCCATAATCCATACCGCCTTTGGTGGGCCTCTGGGCTGCCACGCCTGCACCAGTTATAACGAGTTTTATGAAAGGTTACTAGCTCTGAGTAGTAACTGAAGTGGTAACCGAACAACCATGCGGCGAAGCCGGTGTTCAGTTGCAAGGTAACGGAAAACGTCGAAATCAACACAAATGGGGAAAATATCGGCACCTGCGGCACACTTACCCTGGAAAAGAACTCCCCTGGTTACTAAGCAATTGATACCAGAAGCCGCTAACATAATAACTGGGATCTAACCTTTCACAGGCATTTGCCTGAGTTCCAGCAGCAGGGCTTGCAGCACGAGGCCCCCATAGCTGCATGCCATGTTGCAGCTGAAGCGTACCAGTCATGTACCTGAATCCTACCAGTATTGTAGCTGAATCCTACCAGCAGTGTAGCTTAATGCTACCAGTATTGTAGCTGAATCCTACCAGCAGTGTAGCTTAATGCTACCAGTGTTGTAGCTGAATCCACCTCAAAGAAAGAGTGCGCACCAGGACTTCCTTGCCCCTGCAGCAGCTTCCGAGCAGCTTCCCTGAAATGTCCGCTGCCCACAGGGCCAGTGATCCGCTCTCACCCTCGGCAGTAGATTGCCCTGCAAGCCTGCGTGAAAGGAAGACAAGAATGACATAATCATAGCAGCGTTATCAGAACAACAAGAAAGCATGTCAGGCTGGTGTCCGGCTGATATGCTTCCATGAGATTCTCTCTCAACGCATCTCCGGTCTTATCGAGTGCCTTTTAATTGCAAGTTTGTAACCCAACCTAGGGTGACAGGCTCCCCCTGCAAGCCTGTATGGTGACAAAGAGGACGAACAAAGTGACAAACCGTGACGAAGTGGTGGCCTCCTCTTCATCAGCTGCCCCCCCCCTGACCCCGTGGCTCCAACCAGGCATGAGCGCCACACAAGAATAGGGAGGGCGCCTGCACGCTGGCTGGCCCACCCAGACTGCCAGCCTTATCTAAGCTGGGTCGACCATCTAAACTGAGTGCACCCCACACCCCACACACCCTCAACTGGCTGCACCCACTCACCACGTGACTGGAACAAGAGGCTAGCGCCACACATGACTACATGAGCAGTGGGGAGTCAACACGCTGGCTGGCCCACCTCAACTGGCTGCACCTCACATTATGTCAACTGACTGCACCTCACATCCTGTCAACAGGCTGGCCCACCTCAACTGGCAACACCCAAACCCACCTGGCAGCTGCAACAAGAGATGAGCGCCACACATGGAAGGCAAGGGAGTCCGCATGCTGGCTGGCCTCACGCACGGGTAGAGTGATGCGGCTGCTGCCAAACTGGAAAACGACGAATGGCGACACCTATCTCATTGTAAAAGGAAAGAAGGGTAGAAGGGTGAATACCGTAAGGAACGGCCTTGTTCAAACCGACAGGGTGGTGCCGCTGCTGCCAAACTGGAAAACGACACATGGCGACACATGGCGACACATGCTTTATTCAAGCGAGGTCAAACAGGGGTCAGATAGAGTCAGTCAGGGTAAAAACAGGGCAGGGTGTGTCAAAAAGGATCAAAAGGGTAGACAATGGTAAAATCATGGTCAAAAAGGATCAAAAGGGTAGACAATGGTAAAATCATGGTCAAACAGTGGTCTAGGTCCTACGGAGGCACATATGCTTCATCTCTATTCATAAAGGTTCGATAAGGGTCAATGGGGGTCAAAAAGGATCAAGAAATGGCCCAGACTAGAACAAAGGTAAGTTGAACCTGACTGGCACTTCAAGTGCTTGTTGGGTGCACTACCGCCACCACATGCCCACTGCTCATGGTACACCTTCTGGTCGGGACTTAGCTGAATTGTAGCTGAAGTCGGGACTTAGCTGAATTGTGGCTGAATTGCACTAACAAATGCTTAGCCTACTGCGCAGCCTACTACTAATTTACTTTAGCGCCGATCTGATGCAAGTCATGAACATCACGGCCAACAGCTGTGAGGGCCTGATGCAGCAAGCCATGCTTCTTGGGCCACTGTCCGTCGGCCAGTCCCAATTTTGTCCCCTTTGGTGGAGTGGTGGCTGCCCGGTGGCCTGCCAAAGATGGCAAGATGCACACTAAAACAAAAAGACTGGTGCATGCCCACCCCCGCATAGTACGCCTCAAGGCTGGGACATAGCTGCATTGTTGCGAATTTACTCTACAAATGCCGAGCCAAGTATGCATACCTCCTCATGGTATGCCTTCAGGCCGAGACGTAGCTGAATTGTTGCTCAACTTAAGCTGTGTTAAACTACTTGCGAATGAGCTAGTGTAATAAATGAATGCCTCACTTCCTCATGGCATGCCTTCAAGCCAGGAATCTGAACAGAGGCTGTATTACATCAACAGACGCTTGAGCTCGTGCACGACATGCCTCACCTCCTCATGGTATGCCTTCAAGTTGGCAGCAATACTGTCTCCTGAGGCCTGGTCCCGGTCACCCTCCTTCATGCCTTTCGCCTCCTCCTCCTCGTCGCTCGAGTTCACAAACATCTCGTCCATGAATTGCGCCATGCACGCCTCGTGGTCGCCGGCATGCAGCCATGCCTCGTCCACCATTGCCATGCGGAGCGGCAGAAGGCGATAACACGGAACACCCTGCTGAAGCGCTGCTGACACTTGCCCTGCTCAAGCGCTTCCAACGCCTGTCCGGCGCTGATTTGGAGGCAGGCCGTGCTGCTTACAGCTGCCTGCTGTACGTGAGCAGCAGGTCAGCGCTGGTAAAGTATGTCCTGCTGAGCTGCCCTTGCCAGCCAGCCAGGCAGTGTCCGCATCCAAGGACCTTGCCGGTCTGCATGCATGCATGCAAGCGGGAAACTTCTGCAACCTTCCAGTCAGAGAGAACGAAAGTGGTTTTAACGTTATATTTTGCCCACCAGACCACCTACAGCCCGGCAATGGGCAGCTGGGGACCTAAGCACCGTTGTACTGCTGGTGGCCCTTGCAAGGCCATGCTGCACGAAGTCCCCGATCATAGGGCGTGATTTATCTGACTTGTGCTGGAGTTCCCCAAATAAGCATTGGTGTGCCTATTTTACAGACTGGCAGAACCTTGGAACACATGATTTAAAAGTACAGTTCAACAGTGTGCTGCGTCCTTCACTGATGAAGCAGTGCACGGTGTCCAATCAGGTCAGCAGCAGTGCTGTGCAAGTGCGCCGCAATTCAGATACATGTTGGTAATTACGGTCTCATACTGTTAAAAGTAGCTGAATCTGCCTAAACATGATTTTGTATGCCAGTTAAATAGGTGACGGCCTTGCGGCCGGCCATTAGGCATGTCGCCTCTTGAACTTCTGAAACGTTAGCTTAGTTAACTGTGATAAATACAGGGACTGAAACTCAGCTACATAATTCAGCCACCATAAGGACCGTAATCGGCACAGCACTGATCAGAAGGCTAGTTAGCCTGCCTTCTAGCCTGCTGTGGCAACAGCGTAGGCTGCATGACAAAATGATACCTGACAGCCCGCTGGGATAGTGATCTGGGTTGCATGCCGAAACGAAATGATTCCGTTCCAGCCGGTCTGCAGCGTCCAGCAGTGTGGGCTACTTGCCGGCTTGTGAGTGGCCGCCAGACACTGGCATGTCGTAGCTGGTGTTGTGGCGATGTAGCGGTACCGGTATCACGGTAGTCCCTCACTGACTTATGCACGTGCTCCGACAGCGATGAAGTATGTATGGAAGCCTACCTTGCGCGCTCGCCTGTGTTTGGACGTCCAAAGCTGCGAGGTGGACGGGCGCACTTGTTTGGTAGACTTTTGACAGTCGATCAGTGATCCAAGTTGAGGTGATGCGAATGCCGGATGGGAATTCAAAATCCGATTATCATTCGATTTTAATCCAGTCGCTGCGGTGGTTTTCTGATCACGAGTCAGTTTTGAAGTTCAAGGACGAATGACTGCTGAGTTGGCTGACGCGCCAAGCTTGAGGTATGAACACCAATGTCACATTTTCTATCTTTGCGTCCCTGGTTATGTTTGTGCTTGTCCTGTTTGCTGTTTTGCGTCGTGTTGAGAGGGCCTCTGGGTATGTAGTTTAGGACTTATGGCTGCTAGTCTTCGAGTTGAGTCTTTGCGGGTGGGGGGGTATGCCTTGGGGTATCACTTTGCCCTTTTCCCTATCAGTGTCCATGCTTCTCTTTTTTTTGCCTCTTGTCAGCTCTTGTCTCCTTCTGCTGGTTGGGTGCCGTTTTTACAGTTTGGGTGGAGACGTTTGCTAACGCCTTGGGGTGGAGTTATGGTGGTAGTGTCTAAGCTAGTGGTTTGCCGAGGTGGGGTCCCAGTTCTATTTTTTAGACCTTCATCTAACATTTTACGCATAAGTTATTGCGGCTGTGTGAGTGCTTGTTGGTCGTGTGCCTTTCCTGTACCTGCTCGCCCTTTCTCAGCTGGTCTCACATCTTGTAAAGTCACAGCAAAAGAAGTCACCAGGGGTGTCGTGCGGGGTAACAATTTTTGGAGACCTTAATCAAACTTTGTACGCATGAGTTATTGCGGCCGTGTGAGTGCTTGTTGGTCGTGCGGATTTCCTGTTCCAGGCTTCCAGCTCCCCTTTTCTAAGCTGCCCAGGAGGGACACGTGCGCACCCGGGCTGATTTTTGTGTTAGCCAGTGATGCACATACGCTCTTTTATGGACGATTTTTGTAGATACGGTCGACAGGATTACCGAATCGGAGAAGTACGGTGTGCTGGTCGGTACGGTGGGAGGGCGATCATGGATACGGCGATGATTGTACGGCCCAAAGGTTCAAGTGCAAGTTCAAAACATGAAGGGATGCCACCCGGGGAGCAACTGGCGCCTAAAGACAGGCTGCAGATTGCAGCAAAACGCCGATTTATCACACTTTTTCGTACACACACGTTGTTTTGTACTTTTGTCACGAGTTAGTGCAGCCTATTGAACGCTTCATTACGATTGTCAGCAGTGGTTTCAAATTGTCTACATGACACCTAATGAGATTGACGGTCCTGTACGGCGGTACGGGTGGGGTACCGTAAATCGGCGTAGTCGCAGGCCTTCAAAAAAATGTTTTATCGCGCCCCCCCATCAAAATTAAAATTTTAATTTAAATGTTTATCGCGCAGCTAAACTGAAGTAAAAAACTGCCGCTCACATGAGGTTATGTGATTCACATGGCGCAATGGCGCATCACTTACAATCATTTTAATTTTCGTCCGTGCAGTGCTTTCAGCTAATACAGTAAAACTCAGTCAAAGACCTTGTTTGATGCTAGGAAGGACAGTACACGGTCAGTAAAAGTAAGCATAGTCCTCCGCCGCCGCCGCCGGTTCCTCCAAAAACGAAACCTCTGGAGAAGACCAACCTGGCCGGTTCCTGAGGTCAGGAGACGTGTGGCTGTTGGGGCCCCGAAACATCAGCAGTCGTCAGCACCCGTCTCTGCTCCCCGGATCCAGCTTCGCTATGGGGACTGGCATAAGGATCACTCGAGGACCTGCCCTAATAGTCAATAATGAGATCCAAGCGTTTCGGTGGTTCACGAGATGAATCGGGTGATTCAGAAGTGTACAAGATAGACTCGCAAGTCAGCCCAAATGGACGAAGGACACTCTCAGATTTCTGCCGGGCGGTCATGACTTTCACTTGAGCTCACCGGCCCGTTGACACGACGTGGTTGCCCGCAGCAACAAAGACCATGCAATCGAGTAGAGCTTGCTTACGGGAAACGTGCCGAGGAGAACTAGTTGAAATATCAGGCCCGTAGGTTGCGCGTGTAGGGGAAAACTAACAGCCTCGCCAATTTGGGAGAGGATGACGCCGAGAAGGGAGAAAGCCTAGACAGCTGAGGGCCACTCTGGGTGCTTACCCAAAACACTAAACCTTACCCGAACCCTACAAGGTCGTGTCATGCAAACATCACCCGGCTTGCCGTACACAGATTTACCCAAGGACATCGAGGCAGGGGCACAGCCTGGGTGGGCAAGGATCTATCTGGTGACCTTTTTGTGTCAGTATGAACGGCGCAGCCACGACACACTGCCCCAAATGCGTTGCAAGCCTTAAGCTCCCATGACCGACTCAAGCGAAGTTACTGGGAACTGGGAAATGACGGTGTGGTCAAGGCAAAAGTGGCATGTCCCCTCCATATGTCCGTTCCTTGATGTGCACACCATATCACATGCGGCAGGCCGCTGGGCAGCCCACACCGGGCTGATGGGGTGTTTGGGAAACTTGACAGTCCTACGACTGTTCGGATGCACTACATGCTTGCTTCCAATGCCTAGTGTCACGGAGCAGTTAAGGGAGCGAGGGGTGGCAGGTCCCCCGAACGGGGCCACAGACTTCCACCAGCTGTACCAGACCGAGCAAGGGTGGCATGCACTTGCTTATTTGGACGCTGTTGTGGTCATTGTTGAGGGCTAGTTACTAGAGGAGCTTAGGTGTCAGACTTGTGTGCCTTCCCGGCCTCTCCTTTTGTTCCCTCTTCCGTGTAGTTCATTTCCCCCCCTCCCTTCTGAACAGTTGGGCGCCCACGAGGCCGAGCCTTCTTGTGCATGGCCCAGAGGTGTAATGTCATTGACTGGTCGGATGAACACGTAGAAGAGCTTGTCGCAACAGCCCCCTAGGCCATGTACCTATGATGTAGCTGTAGTGTAGCCGTAGCTTCAGCACAAAAACAATCACTGATTGGCGGTCTGGTCACTCAATTGGTATCACCTAAGAGGATAACTTTTCATTTTGATATCGTCAATCATACCTCTTACGCCGTCATGAGTCAATGATATTACACCTCTGGGCCCTGCTCAAAAAGGTTCGGCCGCGTGGGCGTTGGAAGAAAATAAACTTAAGTTGAGAGGGAAAGAAGGAGAGGAAAACAAATGAAATAAATAACCCCCCCAAAAGGAAAAGGCAGCCCGAAGTATCCTTTCCCTCTCAAGCCTATTCCCCAAGAAGGCAAAGGAAAACAACAAAACTCTTGCACCGTCATGAGCACACAATGAATCATGCAAGGTTAAGTCTTGTGGGTATACAGCACAAGACGCACTCCCGTTATAACCCTCAGGGCCTGGCTTCAGGGCCTGGCTGGCATTGCTGAAACAGAGGTTTAACCACACTCATTATCACACTCAGGGGCTGGCAGCAAGGCCTGTCTGACAGTGCTCAGTGTAGTTGGGTTCCCAGCATCCGAAATGTTTCTCCCCTACTTTTGAGGCGGCTTAACACTAGATTCCCCCCCCCGTTTTATTCATGTTTCTGGATTTGTTTGGGGTAAGCACTTGAGCAGCTTCTCCGAGTGTGGTGAGCTGAAGGAGTGGCCCGCACACAGCTGCTCCAGTCCCTCGCCAGCGTAGGAGAGCTGAGGGCAGACCTGCGTGCCAACAAGTCAAAAGCAAATAAGATTACATCCTGCCTACGGTAACGGCGCGGATGTGGCTTCGGCCCAGGCTGCGCTGTTTCCTTAACTCTCACGCCTCTCACGGGGCGTAGCTTTCTATCCTTCTTACATCCTGCCCCTGAAGGTGATCCCTGAATATGAAATATCACACGGCTGCTCACCTCGACGCCCTCGGAGCAGGTCACCTTCCCTCCAGCTGCTTCCACCCAGGACTTGTGCAACGCAAGGACAGCTGCACGAGCTGTGTCCGGGGAGTCAGTCGCAGAGCCTGCGCAATGGTTTGAGCATTTTGATAGCTGTGAGAAAAAGCTGCCCTGGCTGCATACGGAGCCAGCTTGGCAAGCTGCACAAGCTGTGTACAGGAAATCGGTAGCACAGCTTGTGCAAGGTGCGCAGAGCACTGTCCACTTAAGCTCCATTTCCCTATCATTCAACTACAATTCAGCTACATCACAGCCTACCGCCTCTGGGGCCTGGCACAGCCAGCCCTGCAGCTTGGGTCAGCGGCCGCTGGCCAGTCAAGGTTTTGTATCAGACCAGTCGTGGTTGAACAGTTGCCTGCCCAAGGAGGCCTGCCACACCCTGAAATATACAGTGACGCGTTGTGAAGAACACCAGAGGCAGCGCCTCTCCGGGGGAACTCCTCTGGTTAGATCTGACCTCTAAAGCGGAAACAAACTGCCGTGTCCTGCATTAAGAGCCAGCCACCCAGGCTGAAGACCGGGAGATTGGATTCAATGAAGGAACGGTGTATTTTTAAATTGAAGATCTGCAATCTACCTACTGGCTTAAGATAGATTCACTTGCAGCACATAGTAGACTTTGAATCAACACGCGTCAAAAGCAGCTAACAGTTTGCAAGTTCTACTTTGGTGACCACAAGCCTCTGATTGAGCAGCCCCCTAGGTGCGTTCTTACCACAATAGACACGACAATCCCTCCTTCACTTCACAACCTCAGCAAAAGCGGCTTCAGGGCCGCATCATAATGGACACGAGCCTCTGATTGTGCAACCTATCTCATTCATCACACATATAAGTGCCAAAACCTGACTCAATACAAACTGGCAGCAAAAGAGTATTGAAAGCCACATTGGTCCGGCCTCGAGCCTCTGATCAGGCAACCCACTTGGTGTGTACTTCATACATATAACGCGGTAACCCTTTATTCCAAACACACTAGCAGCAAAAGAGGCTTTGGAGCCGCATTGGTATGGCCACAAACCCCATAGCCTCTGAGCGGGCAACCCACCTGGTACATGCTTTGCAGACATCAAGCGGTAACCTCGATTCAATACACACGGGAAGCAGAGATAATCAGGGCCGCATTGGCATGGCCCTAACTCCCACAGCCTCTGATCGGGCAACCCACCGGGTGCGTTCTTCACGGGGGCAAACTCGGCCGCCCTGTCCACCTCCATTAGAGCCACCTGAATCAGCAGACACGTCAGCCATGTGGTGAGGCAGGCTATTAGGGCAACAGGGATTGACTCAAAGCTTTGAAGAGGCTCCTGCGTAAGGCAATGGGGATTGTCTTAATGTGGCCATATGGCTCTAAGAGGCTCCTTTGGAACGCGAAAGAGATTGTCTGATGGACTTAAGACATCGCCTGCATGCTACATTTCAGGTGTTTTAAAGAGGGTCATAGTTTCTTTCTCTCTTTCAAAATGCTTCCAAGGGGGCCCAGCTGGCAGGTTGTGTCGATAGAAGCAGAGATTCCAACACACCATAAAATATATTACAAATACCTCAAGTCCTAGTTTCTGGTACACTTGATAATATTTTCAGAAACTGTGGCAGTAGCGTCACCTTGGATGAGCTGCGTGCTGCTAGGGCATAAATAGTAATACCGTAAAACCGGATAGAGTTCGCGCACCCCTAACCGGTATTTGGCTATTTTGCATATTTTGTTTACCCCGCGCAGGCAGAGAACAAAGAAATTTGTGCCGCGCAGCGGCGACTTTTTTAAACAATTCATTTTGTGAGCCACGCAGCCGGTACAACGATCTTATTCCAGATGCGCGTAGTGCTTATACTACGTAGCCACTACCTTAAAGTCAATTCCGCGCAGCGATTATAGCCACTACCTTCAGTCAACTCTATACAAAATCTTGTTTGATGCCTGGAAGAAGAGTACACGATCAGCAGAGGACGATCAGCAATCAATGAGCGGATGTTGAATCAATCATTCACACACTCACACACTAGCGCAAACATTTTGGAGATATTAGGTACCGGTAAATTAGTCCACGCACTCGTGATGCATGTTTTTGGCCCGTGACTGACTGGCCAAGCAGCGGCGATTTTTGAATTAATTTTTAACGAGCAGCTGGTCCGTGCACCCAAACAAAACAATGAATTAATAGCGGAGTCAAACGATTCTCCAGTGTTACAGACATACAACATATTTACATATCAATACAGCACCTCACCTTCCCATGCCCTGCCAAGGGGAATGTGTCAAAGATGAAGAGCTCCAGCTTGATGCCCTGTACCGGCCCATCCATTGACGGGATCTGCTTCTTTGCAACATGATAAGCTGATCCTGCCTTCAAGTGAGAGCAGACCTGCGGGGTGGGACACAGCGTGATAGAGCCCAAGCAAAGCCATTAGGAAGTAGTGCATGCAGATGTTGCCCCAATTGTACAGCAGGCAACCCTTAATTTCGGGATCAGCGGCACAGGTTATGGCAGGATCAAGCTCCGGACTTTTCAATACAAAGGATTCCGGAACCACAGTGGGACAGAGCCCTTCTCACTCTCAGGAGCCAGGCCGTCGAGGAGTAGTGTGTGTATCTGTTGTCCCAATTGTACAGCAGGCAACCCTCCGTTGCGGGGTCAGCGGCACAGGTAATGGCAGGATCAAGCTCCAAAACCTTAAAAATAAAGGATTTCGGAGCCACGGCATGGCAGAGCCTTTCTCACTCTCAGGAGCCAGGCCGTCGAGAAGTAGTGCATGCAGATGTTGCCCCAGTTGAACAGCAGGCAACCCTCGGTTTCGGGGTCGGCAGCGCAGGCGATCGCCGGGTCAAGCTCGGAGTATTCCACCACGGCAAGGGACGAGGCGCGACGAGCAAACACTCCCACCTTTAAGTATTGAGATAGGGTAGCAAGGGGGAGGGGCGTCATAATTGAGCTGAGCGGAACGGTGAAGGGTGACGAGCAAACACTCCCACCTGCAAGTATTGAGATAGGGTAGCAGGGGGAAGGGGGTCATACTTGAACTGAGGGGAGCGGTGAATGGTGATGAGAAAACACTCCCACCTTTAAGTATTGCGATAGGGTAGCAGGGGGGAGGGGGTCATACTTGAACTGAGGGGAGCGGTGAATGGTGATGAGAAAACACTCCCACCTTTGAGGATTGCGATAGGGTAGCAGGGGGATTCAGGGTGTCAGGTGTCATAATTGAACTTAAGGGAAGGGGAAGGCGGGACGGGCAATCACTTCAACCTGCAAGTGCTGAGGTGGGGGAGCTGGGAGGAGGAGGGAGGGGTGGCATAATTGAACCAAGGGGGCAGGGAGGGGCGACGAGAAACCATTCCCACCTATAAGTGTTGAAATGGGGGAGAAGAGGGAGTAAGAGTGTGGGGTGTCATAACTAACCTTAGGGGAAGGAAAAGGCGGGACGCGAAATCACTCAAGCCTGCAAGTGTTGAGGTGGGCTAGCAAGGAGGAGAAGGATGGGGGGGGGGGGCATAGTTGCACCAGGGGGGCAGGGAGGGTGACGAACAACCATTCCCACCTATAAATGTTGAGATGGGGAGCAGGGGGAGAGGGGGGGGGGGGGGGGGGGGGGGCATAATTAAACCATGAGGAGCGGTGAAAGTGTAAAGAGCAACCACTCCCACCCGCAACTTTTGAAAGGGGGAGCAGGGGGAGGGGGAGGGTAGGAGTGGAGGCATAATTGAATCGAGGGGAACGGGGAAAGTGCAGTAAACAACCACTCCGACCTGTAAGTATTCAGATGGGGAGCAGGAGGGGAGGCCAAAACCTCAAGCCATGTCCACACAAGGACCCCGGGTGTATATCACCTTTCCTTCAGGGCACAGCCTAGGCCACCACACAATCTCTGTAAACCCTTGCCTCTTATCCCTAAACCTTAAGCCATGTCCAAAATGATCCGGGGTGTATACCACTTTTGCTTCAGGGTATGCCTTAGCCACCACATGAGCTCTTTTAACCTTGAACCACAAATCTGAAGCCACGTGAACATGAGGATCCCGGGTGCATTCCTCCTTTTCTACAGGTTCAGCCTTGCCCAGCACAAGCGGTACAGAAACCCTTTCAACTATGAACCCTAAACCAAGTCTACACAGGCTGGGGGTGCAATTCACCTTTTCTTCAGGGTATGCCTTTGCCACCACACGAGCTCCGACTTCCGCATCCCTGAATATTGCAGTACAGGGGGGGGGGTAGGGCTGCTATTTTGTCTAAGAGGAGCGGGGGCTATTTTGAGCTACAAGGGGGGGGGGGAGCAGGGTTCCTCATTTCGGATTTGAGGCCACGTTTGAAGGGCAGTGAGCTCAAGAGTCGCACAATCCCGACTGGGACCAAACCTGGACCAAGAAACAGCCGTCAGACAGGCCATATATGACATATCTGATGTATGTCGCCTTCAGCTAGAGGCTGGTAGGTATCTGAACAGTGGCCGAGCGGCCGCTGAGCAGAGGTAACAATGGGAGGCGAGCCGGCCTTGCCCTTGAACCGCCTAAGTATTTTGTGATAGGACTTGAAACAGGTCTGTCGGCTCAGCTGCTGTTCTGGCAGTTTGGTGTTTTGCAAGGCATGCACTCAGCACAAGAGTCTCGCGCTGTTAATGTCAGGGTGCTTCAGCCACATTTTAGCTACTTCATGGCCTATGGCCGGGGGGCTGGCGTAGCAAACCCGGCTGCTCGGGCCCTTAAGCTGTAGGCTGCTCAAGAAAGAAAGAAAGAAAGACTACTCCTCCGCCGAAGCAGGCGGCGTGAGAACCGCCCGACCCACAGCAGCTCTATCGAAGTTGGTAGGATAGCCCGCTCACGACATTCTGCGAGCGCATTTAACGAAGCGCCAGACGTTTCCCCTGCTTGCACCTGGAAAACGGAAATGAATGAACCTTGGCAGGATTTAAACCGCAGACCTCAGGGTGGGCTGCTAGGCTGCTAACAGTTGGCTCCCATCGGCCCAACGGCGGCTGCTCAGAGACCTACCGAAGGTGGACTGGAGCACATAAAAAGAAGCATTGGTGTCTTGCGTGGACTCCCTTGGTCGATTTACATTCTGATTTGAATTCAGGCTGTGCACGGTGGCTATTTCGTTGTCGACAAAAGATGTTTCCTCTTGATAAAAACTACCCCTTTGCTTGAATGGAATAATTTAGGAACAATTGAGCTTGCTCATCCCTACCTGCCCCATGCGGTTCAGCGTTCTGCAGGGCAGAGCGAGTCCATCCTAACATTTTCAATTCAGGTCTACCACCTGTCCAGGAAGTGGATCCGAGCCCTGACAAAGAAGAAGGGTGAGACGAATAACAGTACAGCGTTGATGCGTTAGATGTCGGAGGGCTGAAAGGGGTGAGAATGACGATAACGCTGAAAATGCAGTGTTTCGGGTGAAGGGTTGAGGGCTAGATTCGTTTATTTTTTGGGAAAGCCTCACACATCCCGGAGTAAGGAAGCAGGTCAGCCTGAGGTGGCAGAATCCAATAAATGTCGGATCCCCAACTTGTGCCAGGATGCTGTCCAGAGATCCCCCCTAAACTTGCCTGAGGTGACAGAATCCAATAAACGTCGGATCCCCAACTCGTGCCAGGATGCTGTCCAGAGATCCCCCCTAAACTTGCCTGAGGTGACAGAATCCAATGAAGGTCGGATCCCCAACTCGTGCCAGGATGCTGTCCAGAGATCCCCCCTAAACTTGCCTGAGGTGACAGAATCCAATGAAGGTCGGATCCCCAACTCGTGCCAGGATGCTGTCCAGAGATCCCCCCTAAACTTGCCTGAGGTGACAGAATCCAATGAAGGTCGGATCCCCAACTCGTGCCAGGATGCTGTCCAGAGATCCCCCCTAAACTTGCCTGAGGTGACAGAATCCAATAAACGTCGGATCCCCAACTCGCGCAAGGATGTTGTCCACGCAATAGACGTCGAGGCACTCCACCCCTCTCTCTGCCATGTGTGAGAGACATCCGGATCTGCACTGTGGGGGAGGATCTAGATCTATATCCAGACACGGCATTGGTCGACATACTCAATCCCACTCTCTGCCATGTGAAAGACACCTGGGTCTAAAATAGACAGGAGGATCTTAAAGTATACCCAGATCTGTCATCCTACAGGAATATCACGGGGATACCTGGATCTTTGGGATGCCAAGGAAGGAGCAAGCATATTCAACTTATGATACGTTATAAGCTTCAGGTCTTAAGATGGGTCAACAAACCTGAGCAAAGATAGGTACACGCCGCCATTGCCGTCCGGTGCCTTTGCCAGCTTGCTGGTGGTGTCCATGATGATCTTGCCTTTATGAGGGGAGCAATCAGGCTTGGCGTTTAGGGTTCAGCTTTCAGGGGAGCAGGGAACGTCCAGATTCATCAGGGGGGGGGTCTAGGATGATATGATTGATGACTGGCGAGGCTCATCTAGCAGCCCCTTAACCCTACAAAGGACCCTTGATGACGCAACGCGCGCACGTCACCTGCTTGGGCATTTTCAGGGACTGATGACTAATGAGGCCAGTCTTACAGACCCTTCACTATACACAGCACCCTTGATGACACAACGTGCGCACGTCAACCGGCAACCGCTGGCGCGGCGGAATGCGTTATGGGCAGGAAAGGGAAAAGCCCTAAACCTTTAACCCCAAAACCTTTGAAAAACTGTAAACAAAATGTGGAAGCGATTCCATCTAATCGACGCTGCCAGTCAATTACAGTCCCCCAGGCCGGCCCCAAAAAGTACCGAGGTCAGCAAAATCTGGCCAGTTAGCTGATCCCCGGCCCTCAGCTGGTGGCAAGGGGTTCATGTTGACTGACTTGCGCATTCAAGTTTGTTTGCGGGTTCTACAGGCTGTGCTGCGTGAAGGGCCCATTCATAGTGCAGGGGCTCACGTCCAAGGTCGGCCCACAACTCACCATGACACCCAAGGCATCAGGTTTCAGGATATTCTTGGAACCGATCCCTTGAGGATATTCCAGGATGCGATCCTTCAAGGAAGGTCCAGGATGCGAACCTTTAAGTAAAATCCAGATACGGTACAATGGTACATGTAGGATGTCCGAGGATATGAGCCCTAAGAGATATCTCAGGATACAATCCGCTCAGTATATTCCAGGATAAAATACACGAAGGATGTTCCTGGATACGATTCACTAGGTACAACCCTGACTCAGTATAATCCAGGATAAGGCACTTGAAGGATGTTCCGGGATATGGTATCTTACTACCTTAAGGGTTGAACTTGGTGAGTGGCACAAACACCATTTATTTTACTGCTTGATGAAAAGCAATGTGCCGATAGATACCGCACCTTGCTCCGTCAGGCAGGGGAGGAAGCCCTGCTGGAAAAAGTGGATCTGCTCCTGCTGCAGCCCAAAGTAATGGTGCTCCTCAAAGTGTGCAAGTGTGTCCTGTAAGGAGGTGGGAGTTCAAAACAAGTGAATGATAGTGGTCATCAAGGAGGTGGGAGTTCAAGCAAAGTATGAATGTCCTGCAATTAGGTCAGAGCAAGGGTGAGTGCTCAAAGAAAGTGGCCCTGAAATCCAGAGCTTTTTGACTGGAATCCACATATTTAACTGCTGAAATCCCTCAGTAAATTCAGAGATGCATCTCCTGAAACCTGTGGCCGGTAAGACATACAAAGCTGTGAAATAAAATGTATTCTCTATCCTTCCCAAGCATCATTCCCTTTGAACTGCTGGCTCCTTTCCACCAATGCTCGTAAAGGCAGTAAAATGACAAGGTAAGTGCGTACCTCATGCGTGAATGGGCTTGTCATGATGTACCACTGAAGAGGCTGTGCAGCATGGCCAGGCTCCACGCTGGAGGCAGCAAGCTGCTGCACCTTCAGTAGGCGCTCTGCCTGGATCTGGGGGAGCAATCCAAGGGTCTTGAGCTAGTCACAAGCATCAAAAATGAATTTCGACCCCATTCAAAAAGCTGCTGCACCTTCAGCAGACGCTCTGCCTGGATCTGAGGGTGAAACAAGTAAACTAGTTCATCTCAAACCGGGGGAAGATGTGGGGAATGGGGCGGACGTGGCATTGGCCACGAGCTAGTGTCCGTCGACTCTTTCTGGATCTGAGGGTGAAATAGGTAGACTTGTGTATCTCAGCTCTGAGACAACTCTGGGGAACGAAGCGGACGCGGCTTTGGCCACGAGCTGGTGCCTGTCGGCTTTCCTGGATTTGAGGGTGCAGAAGCAAGCTAGTTTATCTTAACCCTGAGATAACTGTGGGGAAGAGGGGACGTGGCTTTGGCCATAAAGAACGCCCTTTCAGATCAACAAACAGAAAGCCATAACCATCGCCCTATCAAAAAAAAAAAGCGCCTTCACCATCGGCCCTTTCTGATCCACAACCACTCCAGCATGAAGCGTTCATCCTTCAAGAGCGTACAAATATCCACTCTTACCCACCCAAGCCAAGAGCGAATAAACACACCCCCAGCCGGACCTGGAACAAGGATTTTTTTGATGGCAGGCCAACATCGTAGCAGCCCTTGGGTAGGCTGCTCCCCAGCCGTGTACCCTGGCCACCAGCCAGCAGCAGCACCGCGGCCTTCCCCTGCATATCAGGGTTAGGGTGAGAGAGAGGGCGATGGGGTTTATGTCCATACTGCTCACTTGCTGAATAGGGTAGCCAAACATGAAGTTGCTGTCAAAGACACCCATGAAAATTGTCTGTGTCATTGCATGTAATACCGGGAGTAATACCGGGAGATTCTTCAGGCGCCCTGGCAGGTGTTACACTGATCCATCTGGTAGGGGCCCTGAAGGAAGATATGCCTGCCCCGGTAGTAGCATTTGCGTGATAATCAGGGGATTCATCTACAGTTGCCGGCTAGAGGTGTGTCCCCTGTACAATTGTGATGTAGAGTCAGGCGATTGGCGAGGACATAAAACTGTTTTTTGGATGAAAATATAAAAAAAATCTTTGCATCCCTGTATCACTGCCTAATGGCAACGCATGGCCCCAAAGGCCTTCACTGTCCGGTCGACCAAGCTCGCTCCCTCCGCCAGTCTCCACAGCCCCGGTGGATCTCTCTGACAGCCAAAAGTGCTTATTTTAGGGTGTTTCAGCTACAGTACGCTCCAGCTTAAATCCTGCCTCAGCCGGCCGGGGATGTCAAATTAGGGTGTTTCAGCTATCGCAGCCTGGTGCAGCATGCCAGGGTCACCCGGTCACCTGCAGTTTTTTTCTTTCAAAATTTCAATTACCGGTAATTAAAAATGCCTGAGGTGTGAGAAAGTGTGGACGGCGTGGCGAAGCCGCGCGGGGAGGTTGTGGGGTGGTCCCCCCCCCGCCTGGGGGTCCGGGGGCCAGCAGCCCCCGGTGGGGGTTTGGGGGACTCAGAAACAGTGTGTGGCTTCAAAATGAGATTCTTGTCCCAGATCTTTTGTGATTTAAATGTGTAAGTCCAATCAGTCAATGTTATGAGTGCTGATGTTCGAATTTGACGCTTCGCGAGCCTCTCAGAATCACTAGATTCACTAGAGGATGATTCAGAACTCATACTTCAAGAATCTATTCACGAATTAGAGCGATACTGGACAGTCGAGTAGCCAAAACGCCCGATGGCGGGTGCAGAGCCGACTGCGGAGCCGAGCTGCAGCCGCTTCGCGGCAGCAAAAAGCCCCTTTCAATTTTCAGTCAGGCATTTTTTTTCTTTTTGACATTAATTATTATGGCCTCAATTATGGCCTCAGGCCATTTATAGCCCCCCCCAAAAACACTGGTCACCTGCTGCCTGGGTCACTAGCCGTTGGCCGGCCAAGGTTCAGTCCCCATCAGCCCAATAATGGCTGTCCAGTAGCATTCCAAAGGTGATTTGGTGCACACTGAAAGGGAAACCGAAGACACTAGAAAATATCCTGTTGTCCTTTTTAACCGCTTGTTTCAGGATATTGTTTACAGTAGCGATCGACTGTGTTGGACCTCAAGACCATTAATTGTCCGATACCGTGTTTCGGTAGGAGTCGTACCCAGTACCGACTAAAATAATCACTGTTTTTCATCCTGATGTTGAACCCACCTGCGCTATCAGCCCCAAGCCATGCGTTCGCCATGCCTCCCGCTGCTGGCAAGAGCAGTCCTGCAGCACGGACAATACAAATGAACGTGAAGGCGACAGCATATAAACATCAAGGGAAGAACCAATAAACATCAAGGAAAAAACAGGCGCGCTTGGTCTCCATCGCCTGCCTCTTTCCTGCGGAAACAACTGATTGCGCAGGTCAGAGCGGGTCAGGAAAATGGTGCATACCGAGATGCATTCCACCCATGAGCACCTAGTCTCCAAGGGTGGAGCTTGCAACAAAAGGGCCATCGCCTGTCTTCTGTTCCTGTTTCAAAGGATCAAAGGATCGCAGGTATCAATTGGTTGCAGACCAACGTGCAGCATTTTTTGTCTGCCAAACTGATATCGGCACACACAGCTCTTTCTTCGAAAGTCAGATAATGTCAATGTCAGTCAATGTAAATGACATCCGTCCGGCCAGATGTGCACATGCCACGGTCCTCAGCACCCTCTACATCCTGGGTCTTCAAGCCTAGTTGCACTGACAGGTCTCAGATCCCTCGTTATCACTCTTAAATCCTACCGGTAATCGAAGATAGTCAAGCCAGATCTGAGCGGAACAGATCTGGGCATGCCAACGTCACTAGATCCCTTAAGATCCAGGTCAGTCAGGCCTAGTTGCACCCACAGGGCTCGGATCCCTCTTTATCACTCTTAATCTACGATAGTCAAGCCAGATCCGGGCGGAACAGATCTGAGCATGCCACAGTCACCAGATCCCTTAAGATCTAGGTGAGTCAGGCCTAGCTGCACCAACAGGGCTCAGATCCCTCTCTATCCCTCTGAATATACGCCAGTCAGGCCAGATCCGGGCGGAACAGATCTGGGCGGAACAGATCTGGGCATGCCACAGTCATTAGATCCCTTAAGATCCAGGTCATTCAGGCCCAGCTGCACCAGGCGGGTTGTCACCTGAATCTTCAATGGCGTCTCAAGACTTTCAACATGGCTCAGGCACATCCAGATCCCACTAGATCCAGACCCCTTGAGATCTGGGCCGATTGGGATTCGCTATCTAAATCTTCATGACGTCTCAACAGATCTCAGACCCCTCTAGATCCAGATCCTTCTAGGGCTACGCTGGGCAGGATGCACTACCTGCATCTTCATGACTTCTCGACAAGGCTCCGCAGCAGCAGCAGGAGCCACATCTGCGGTTTCGGAACAGGCAACACATTCAGACACACTACACACGCCTGAACAAACTGCAAACAGAACACAACGACTTCCGTTGCGGCAGTCGTTCATAATGTTTATCCAGTGTAGACAAAAATAGCATACACCGGTGCATGGGTCCGATGAGCTTAATCAAATGGGGCATGGGAAATGACTAAATGGGGCTTCGGAAAATAGCACAGCTTGGCGTCGAGGCCAGCACCAAGCCACTGTTTATTCCATAGTGCGACAGTGCACCAGACTATTTTTTGCAGACCGATGGGTGGTCACTGCTGGGCAGATGGGGATCAAATCTTGACCAGCTTGAGGCCGGTGGCCCCTACACCAGGTGCCCAGGTCCCCTTGCCTGCAGCTTATGATGCATTTGAATTGTGGCTGAAGCACCCTCAAATAGGCAATGCTGCGTCATGGTACTAAATTTGCTCACCACTAGCTGTGCTGGCTCTGAAGATGCTGTCCACGTATTTGAAATCGATGTCCTGCGAGCATCCAAAGATTTGAAACCAAAGTCAACATGCAGCCATGCACCCACATATTTGAAATCTATGCCCTGCGTGCATCCACATATTTGAAATCAATGACCTACATGCGTGCACAGCTGATGAAACTCAGCAAGATACGTAAGGATTTGGTTCCGGCTTAAGGACAAGGTTTGAAAAACAAAAGAAGGAGTTCCAGAAAGAGTCCCTGCCAATAAACACCTCCAAATGGATCCCTGGTCTAGCCTAGTTGCAGAGCACTATACAAGCTTAAATTTGTCTATCTCTAAATTATTCCGCGCAGTTTCTGGTGTAAATGCACAATCTACACCTTCTTATCATGCACATGAAGGCCATTCACATGCCCGTGGAGCTGGCTTCCCTATGCCATGCATCTCTGCTCGTTTTATGATGCTTCAGCTGCATTTCAGCAACATCACGGCCAATGGCTGAGGGTGGGCAGTAGCAGCAATCCTTGCTGGTTGCGCCACCAGCCACAGATCGGTCGTAGAAACGTGGCTGAACTGCGGCCTAGAAAAAGTGCTTTGTTTAGCTCTAAAATAGGCTCTTCCATGAAACGTCTATCCAGTCAGATAATGCCATGCGTTCAGCAGCCCCATGCCTCATGCAGCTTCCATGCTCAGCCATGCTTTCAGCATTCAGCAGCCCAATGCCTCAAACATTCGTACAGCTTTCATGTTCTGCCCTGCTCCTATCATGCAGCTCCCCATGCCCCATGCAGGGTATTCAGTCATGCCTCTATCCGGATCATCCACCTTGACCTCAGACTGCAAAGCTAGCCTTTCCTCAGGTGTCAGGGCGCCCCAGCCCTCGAACAGATGCCCCTGCCCAGCCTCTTCAGCGGCACTGCGGAGCTGCTCCATGCTCGGTGCCGCTGCTGCAGCGGCTGCTAAAAAGCAGCGACGGGGTCGTGCTGTGCAACGGAGGTGGGATGGCCTTCTGGAGCGCTGTTGGGCCGGGATCGATGATCTGTCCCGTAGTCTGGTCCTGATGACGTGTATGTTTATGTCTGTCTTCTGAAAATATGTGAAGATTGTGAACTTCGATGGCCAGCGATGCGGACAGTACCGGTAGATCCGTCGCTTTACAGAAATATTCGAGCAGCGTCACTCACCTGGTTACTCTCACCTATGAAATCGCCTCAGGTTTTTTGTTAGCTTGTATATTACCGGTATTCTTCAAGAAATTTAGGCCCTAAGGAGAAATTCAGTGGCTCCACGTGGGAGGAGTAAGCATAGAAATGTTTATGGGTTCATTCACTCAGACCGCTGAAAAGTGAAGGACAAGTGATGGTTGCATTCAAACTGCTCCAGAAGATTGATCCCTAAATGCACACCAAGTTAGAGTACTCATCGAAGCATGAGACTGGACCGTCTGAAATACATGAGTTAGAACCTGATTGCCGGTACCCGGTGCTGATTACCCGCGGGTATACCCGGTGCTAATTACCATTATTTCCCCGGGTTATTTCCTAGCAATCGGTTTTCGGGAGTTTCCCGTTCCCCCCCTGGTTCTACCCGAACTGCTCCAGAGACTGATCCCGTGGCCTCAGGATGCACGTCTTGCATGGGCTGTATACCTGAAGTGCACAGCGGCTTGAAGCATGCTACAGCGCCGCTGAAATCTTCAGGAGGAATGGGAGGGATCGGTGGGGAGGAAAGAGAGAAATACCGGTACCAGACTGTGGGTCAGGAAAATTAACGCAGGGATCTTCACACAAATCCCGACCTCGCCTTTGCAGCATGGCCCAGACTCCCAGGGGTGCAATGTCATTAACACTAACAATTCTGGGTTGTCATTTAGGTTTTGTTTAGGTGTTATGATTGTAGGTTGCCTGGCAATGCGCCGATGCATGCGCCGTTGAAACAATGTTTGGCTGGTGGTACATGTCCCATGTCCATGTTGCGGGCGATGCAGCAGGCATGCTGCTTGTCCGCTTGTCCCCGCCATGGATCGATGCAGTGTGCATGCCGACCCCACGGACCCGCATGCATGCCGCAGGAGGCAGGTGTGATGGCGCGGTTGGTGCAGCGCATGACCGCTTGAATGCCCATTCTTTCTTGCAAGTAAGACACAAGGCTGGACCCTGACCCGCCAGCCCGCTCACTCCAAGATGCAGGCAGGTTCAACCCACGTATTTGCAGCTGGCTAGGGTGCAGGCGCCGTTGGTGCAAAGCCTGGCCGTTTGTACACCAAGCTTCTTCTGGCAGTGAGCACACGCTTTTGTCCCGACACCACAGTCGCCACGCAGCATGCAGACTGTCCCACAATCCTGTTAAACACGTCATTGTGGTAGTGTGACTGACACCATGGCAATGTTACTGACTGAAACCACAAGAGTGGGACTGACACTAGGACAGTTTATTGACACGAGGGTAGTGTGGCTGTGTTCCACTCATCAGTGTAGTGACTTTTTCTGTTCGGCTTTTTCAGTGTCACCAAGCAAGGCAGTGTGACCGACTGACACCTCTGAACACATGCTTGCAGCTATGTATGCGGCAGGGGACACGAGGTGAATGGTATTTCTTGAGTGGCACCTATTTATTTCGACTGTCACTTTTTAAGTTGGACTGACACTGAACTTTTGATTGGCACCTATTGCGCTACGAGCGATGTCGCTTTGCAGTGCCCCCGGCCCAGAGCGCAAGACAGCCATGCAGAGTTACGAGTCCACAGCACGACGACATCGCCGCTGTTACACGCGCCACAAGGCAGCGGCTATAGCTGACAGACTGATGCGTCATGAGTACAACGTCTACCGGGATCAGCTGTAAGAGAGAAGGCAGACCTGCCCCACCATGGCTGTCTCATCCCTGAGATGGGAGGCACACCTGCAGCAACAATTCACCGCCACTACGCCCCGCTCTCCAGCGGCGCCTCAGAGGACCTTGCCCCCTACCATCGCTCAGCCGTAGGACCTAGGCGTGTCAGCTGCACAGCTTGCCTCTTGCTTTGGCAGGGCTTTCTCCCGCATGCATCGCACCCGCAGCGGGCCTAGACGGTTTGGAGGCACCCTTCATCAAGCTGGCCGTGGTACAGGAAGATTCAGAGGGGGAGCAACGGCACGCGCCGAGGGATCTGCTGCAAGACTGGTTGACTGCGATGGCGGTGCGTGGGGGAATGCCTAGGGCCTGGCAGCAAGTTAGGATTCAGCATGTTTACAAGAAGGGCGACCCCCTAGACCCCGATAATTACCGGCCCATCGCCATCACTATCGTGCTTTACCGGCTGTATGATAGCATGCTCACAGCCATCACTGATGAGTGGGCGTGATTGCACGTTTTGAGCAGTTTGGGTTTCAACAACGCTGTATCACGCTCAAGGCCACTTTCCTCCTCAGGCATGCAACCCATGCTCAACGGGCAGCTGCAGGCCGCGGCAAGCTGCATGTGGCCTTTGCGGACTCTACCGGAGGCCTACGACAGCGTGCCGCAGGGGACAGTTGTGGCAGCATTATGGCGAGCACGTTCACGTGCTTGCATGTCTGTTACTCGCTGTGCAAGCGCTTTAAGCCGGTGCAATTAACACGCTTCCAGACGGCTACAACCGCACTGGTCATGTGCCTTGCACCAGAGGCATCAAGCAGGGCTGTCTTCTGAGCCCTATGCTATTTCAGTCTATGCCTCAGCGACCTACCGGCCATGCTTGCAGCCAAGTGCTTGGCAGAGGGCATTGCGCAACAAGCGGGGCGACAGCTACGCTGCCTATTGTAAGCGGACAACTTCTCCCGCTAGCCTGCACATCACCGCATGCTTGATGCCTTGCATGAGTATGCGGCAGATAAACAGCTTCAGGTCAACGTCAGCAAGAAGAGATTATGGACTTTGGCAGCAGCTTAGTGAGGCATCGACGGCAAGCCCATGTGCGCGTTTACGGCCCTGACAACGACGCGGTGTGGGCCACCAGCCATCTCCGGCCGTGGCAATGTCTCCACAACAAGGTGCAGTCCAGCCTGCCTCAGGACTTGCGCCGGGCTTACATCAGCCGTCGGCAGGGAGGTCCTGAGAGAACTGCAGATACAGCCATTACAGCGAGACCGGTGGTCCCATATCCTGTGTTTCTCCATTGCAGCGGTGGCATAGGCAGCACATCGAGACAGCCCTCTCATGACTGAGGCCATGGCGGCATATACAGCTGGCGGTAGGCCAGGGCTCTGGATGACACACCTAGCATTCTGATCTGCTGGGTGCACTGGAGGAGCTGTAGCGGGGGAGAGCCGCCCCTGTTTGCGAGACGAGGCAGCTGACCTTAGCGCCTACCCGTCACAGCCGTGCTAACTCTTGGTGACGCAGCCTACAAGCCAGCGCAGAGACGCAAGCGGCAGGGGGGACCCCATGGACCCTACCGCTGAGAACAGGCTGTACACCTTTATCCTATATTCGTAATCTCTGCAAAGCCCAATGAAGATCAGCGACAACCGATCGGTACCTCGTCTCAAAAACAAGTTAAGGTAGTGATCTGGTGCAAACTTAAATATCACCGATAGTACATTTTATGAGCATCATGTGCACCGAGTCTTGTATCAAGTTGCCACTTACTTGTGCAAGCCAACTTGAGTTAGCAAGCAATTTTCCACTCGACTTTCTTCTCATTCTTGGACATGTTTGAGTTTCATTCCTTTCACACACTTGTATGCCCTTGCCATAAAACTAATGGGCAATATCTCAATAAGACACAATGATTATGGTCACTAGTCAAATCCTTTCCGAAAGCAGGAGATGTACGGGCATCCGCGTTCTACATCATAATTTGATCTCAGGATAAGACTTATGACAAGCTTGGCAATGAAGTTTAAGCAGGCCAGGATGCACCTAATCTATTACTGCATTCAGCCTTCAACCCTTACCATAATATTTACCTGGAATGACAACCTGGAATGACAATCTGGCTTCCTTCGTCAAAACCTGAATGGGGGTGTAACTGTAAGGGTGTCAGCACAAGAGTAAGCCCCGTTTGGTTGGTGGGTTGTTTCCCCACAGGCTACATAACTGTTGCTATGGCGAGCTGCCCCCCGGCCCTTCGGGCACAGGAGGGTTCTGCTCGTTAGAGCTGGCACTTTCTACCACAGTGCCCGGGGACTTTCGCCCGGTTTTCATGCATGTTGCAGTGCCCACTTCGTTATTCCGAAGTTCTGCCACGGTTCACCGAAGTAGCCTTCCACACTGCACCCTCACCTAAAAGGTAGTCGCCGGGCAGGATGATGACGACGACGGCCATCCGGCCAAAAAGGCCTGCAGGGAGCGAAATCAAGGTTTGGTCTTGAGATGACGATTCGGGATGCAAAGATCTTCGCGAGTTATCAACAGCACAAACTATAGCATGCGCATTGCAAGCGAGGAGATCGGGAGTGTATGGCGAAGCGTGGTCTAGCATTGCTTCAGATAGTGGTGCATGTAAAGATTCAGTCAGGTATCGTGACTCTTTTGTGACATAATCATCACTAGCAATGTCGACAGCGACATCTGATTCAGGCGCAAGTAATGATGATGCATCCAGGGACGGGGGTCAAGATGCTGTTGGGATTGCGGACGTTCAGAGTGGTGCATGAAAGGTGTCATCACGGTGATCAGAACAGGTCTGTGTGATTCATAGTATCATCATTACGTCGCACAAGCTCACAGTTCATAAGATGCAGTGTCAGGTCAAGCAGTGGAACATGTAGGACGAAATCAGCAACCTACCGTCGTCACATGATGGTCGTGGCTATGTGAAGACCAGGAGGTATCCAGAACGGAATCACATCATTGTTATGACAATTTAGCGGAAATAGCTATCTATGACGGCGGTGCCACACAAAAGCCGCAGTGTGAAGCAGATGTACGGAAGGTCCCCTTCCTCCAGCGGTGTGAAGCACCGGTGTGAAGGAGAGAACTGTTTTGAGGGGACCACAAGTGGGAGGCCGGCCACAGAGCAGACGCCATCCCCAGAGGCCTTCCCTAAATGCTAAGTCTGAACTCGTATCTCAAGCAGTCAGCCAACAGCGGAGGTGAGGCCGGTTATCCATACAACTGAGAGTCTGAGACTTCAAAACATAATTCAATATGATCTCAGCCAGAAAGAGAGAAGGAGAGCTGGACCGTAGCCACATACGGTATGTACCCCACTGAGATCATTATAAGGCTATTCTTTGCCCTTTTGGTCTCTGCCTTATTTGCCTCCGTATCCCTTTTCACATTGGGCACTGGCAGCCAGAGATTGAGGGTCATACTTTAGGTGCGTGGCAGCACTTCCAAATGGCAGCTTCTTGCACATACCGCCAAAAACAGACCCTCCTCCAGATCCTTCCAGCATTGCATGTACCTGTCCACTTGTTGGGATCCTTCACAATCGTGGTGGCCTCCAGTTCTCACAGCTCACCGGTACCTCACTGTGTACATGTCTTAAGTTGCCATGCATTCCGGCTCCCCCCATGCAGTTTATGTTTTCGTGACTCAGCTACATGTCAGCTACAACCCAGCTTCCCGTCAGAGGCCCCAGGTATGCCAGCCATGCTGCGTGGGCCGCCAGCCATAGGCCGGTCTAGGTTTGGTCCCCCTCCGACGGCCGCGGGGCGGCCTGCTGATGGTGGCATCGTAATCGAAAATGAAACATTGCCCCCCTGATGCGCTTTCACGCCTCCAAACACACATTCCTCTCCTCCACCAATCCACACATGTGTACCTGTACCTGTAGCACCACGATCTCACCCATCCTCACCTATACCTCCAGCTCAACCTTTCTGCGCCAGTAGCTCTCCCACATCTCCAGCAAGCAAATACCATCCACATCCTGGAGCTCACCAATTCCTTGGAAAAGCGCCGTCGCGACGGTAAGATCCGTACACACCTCCAACAATACCAACCCTCTCGCCTCCTTACTGATGCCGACCGGCATCTACACCGCGTCTCTTCCCGAATAGCAGAGGTGCACCCTCCCCCCGCCCCTGTTGTCCTTCACGGAGACTACGTCCTTCCGCCAATTGAGCATTCTCCCTTTTCTCCAACCACATCCTCTCCATCATCTCTGCTAGTCTTGTCTAACCCATTGGAACCTCTCTCACCCCCACCCCCCTCTTTGACTTCTCCCATTTGTCCGTATTCTCCTCCTTGGCTTCAATACAGTAGTGTCCTCTTTTCCACTTTTAATCCCATATTTAAATATTTAAGCCCCTTAGCCTCTCAGAACGAGTTGTTCGTATTATCCTATATTCCTCGCATGCCCACACTGTGACATGTGGCCGCTGTATACCCCTCGTCGCCTTGAACACGACCCTGCCCATTTGCCCCTCCCTTCTACCTGCTCACGTCATCCTCCTGAATCATCGACCATAATCCCGTGTCCACACCTACAAGTGTCCACCCTTTTCTTCTTTCCTGACCCATTCCCCCCCCCAACCCAGGCACCCACCCCAACAGTTGGGTACTCTCACAGCCGAGCCAGTTTTAGCAGGGCCCACCAGTGTAACGTCATCGACCTGCAAATGCATAGCGGCCAGCATGCCGCTCGCTGTCAGGCATAGCACCGGAAGATCGATGCTGCTGGTGCAGTTGCATACTGGGTACACTTGAGGAATGGGAGGTGGGAGCACATGTCCCCATGCTACGTCAGGCAGCGACTGACCTACTACCGCTACCCGTCACGGAGGTGCTGGCGCTAGTGGACACAGCCTACGAGCAGGCACAACTGGATTTGTCTGGCCAGGGGGGCCCCAGGGACCTCGCCACCAAACACAGGTCTGCCGCAATCTGCCGCACCTGACTTCAGGCTTGGTTTCAGCTTACGGTGATTTTTGGCTCTCGCAAGCCCAGTCCTGCACAGGCAAGAGGGTGTGTGCTCGAGTGCGCAGCCACAAAATAACAGCTGCGGCTCGGTGCGATCAGAGGAGTCGTCACAGCAGGACGTGCAGCATGCAGTATTTGGAAGGGGGGGGGTATATTCAGGATGTCCACCTGTCCAGGAGGTGGGTCCCCCAGCCCTGAAATAAAAAAAGTTGCACACACCCGAGGAATAGCGTTAGACATGCTGCTCACTAGGATGTTGGGCGAGGGGAGACGGCGAGCATGTGGAGAACGCCAAGAGAGCAGGGGTAAGTGGGTCCCCCAGGCGGCACCACAGACTTAAGCCAGTTGCGATAGAGCAGGCATGAGTTTGAGGCGACCTTTGCCTTTGTACATGTTGTGCTCGAATATGCTGAGGGTGGACCTAGAGGGGCTGAGGGGTAAGAATTCCTTTCATTTGTTCCCTGCCTTTTCCTTTTCTCCATCTGTTTATTACTCTTGTCCCTTCAATTATTATCCAGATTGTTGGTTTCCCTCCAGCTGAGGCCCCTGAGTAGGGCTCAGAGGGGTGACATCTGTGGTCATAATTAGAGGAGTAACGTCATGAAGCATGACCAGGTGGGTAACACTTTGGGGCATGACCAGAGGGGTAACGTCACAGGGCGTGATACAAAGACGTGAGCTTGCACCTGCATAACCCGGCAGGACAGGTCATCCCAGCATGCTGTGAGGCATGTGCATGACCTTTGGGGGGTGGGGGGTATTCAGGGTTTCCACCTGTCCAGGAAGTGGGTCCCCTGAACTGGTGGAGAACTTGCACAAAAAGCTCAGGCGCTGCGACCTGTTACTGCTGGTGGTGCTAACGCGAATCATGGGCAGTGCCTGCCGGTGGCATCTCAGTTCTGGGGGGGCACTGTTTATTTTTTCGTGACTCGGCTACATGTCAGCTACAGCCCAACTTCCTGTCAGAGGCCCGGGGTGTGGCCAGCCATGCTGCGTGGGCCGCCGGCTGTAGGCCGTTCTGGGTTTGATCCCAGTCGGGCCTCTAGCATGGGGCGGCCTGCTGATGGCGGCCTCGTAACCGAAACAATAAACACTGTTTATATGTATTGGCTAGCGGAACTTGGTTCTGGAGGCCATGCCCCCCCTGACCGTAGGCCAGTCAAGGTGTTGACCCCTGTCCGTCCAGTGGTGGCAGCCCGTCGGCCTGCCAGAGGTGGTCTGGTGCCGGCCAACATAAACACTGGTGATGGTGGCACTGTTGATGGTGGCAAGGCTAATGTCTGGAA
This sequence comes from Limnomonas spitsbergensis, assembly GCA_037349105.1. Lineage (NCBI taxonomy): Eukaryota > Viridiplantae > Chlorophyta > Chlorophyceae > Chlamydomonadales > Limnomonas > Limnomonas spitsbergensis. Next base: position 336,478 of record JAYJMM010000062.1, read on the forward strand.
TTGGCCACTCGGCCCATGGTGTGAGGGTGCGCCACATTTTGCTCCTGCCTTTCAGTTTTCTGGAGGGGTGTTTTCTTCGCCCTTTGTGCGCCTCTCTTTCTTTCCTCTAGCCTTTGCTTCCTTTCATTTTTCTTCCAACCAGACAGGATATCAGAGAGCCCGCAGGCAGGGGTTGGAGGCCATACATTTTGTACTTTTAGTTGAGCTTTTTGAAGGCTAGTCACTTCAAGGGCAGGGGGCCAGGTTTGCCCGACCTTTGTGTTATTTTTGTTTGGTGAGTGAACTTCCTCTTATGCCTTCTCCCTTGACTTTCCTAGCTGTCTTTTTGTTTCCTGACGTGGCTGAGCTTCTTTTGAGCATGGCCCAGAGGTGTAATGTCATTAACATTTTGCTCCAGGGTGCTTCAGCTACAAGTTAGCTTTGGTCCGGCTCACGGCTTAGGGGTCATGGTACAGATTCTGTATAAAATGTGGTTGATGTTAATGAAGGCCAGGCTCGAGAGGGCTGGGGATTTTGACTTCCTTTTACTTTTGGCAATTTTGTTTTTTTCTTTTCGCCCTCTTTCCCTATCTCGTCTTCCCGTTAGTTTTCAAACAGACATTTGGACGTCCATGCAGCTGAGCTTTTTTAACGAGGGCCCCTTGGGATAACGTCTTTAATTGGTGCAGTGTGTACTGGGGTCGGTCTTTCATATCCCATTCGCCTTCTGTCCTGACCCATTCCCCCCCAACTGGACAGTTAGGAGCCCACGCCCTGGAGCCTTTTTTCAGCAGAGCCCAGAGGTGATACGTCATGGACTGGGTGGGCCTGCCGTGGTGTTCCACAGCAGGGTACCCCTGTTCCACAGGGCCTGATGGAGATCAGCATCCAGCAAGCCCTTCATGACTTCGTGTCAGCAGGGAATTTAAGATAGCCGCTTTGTAACCATCATGTAGGAGGATCATGCGTTGATCTACTGGCACCGGTACTAGTCCCAAACCCCGTTTGTGGGGGCAGTGGCTACTTTGCAAATTCAAATAGACATGTTCATGATGGTGCATACAAGCTGGGCCCTGCCTACCAATCGGATGCTCGAGGTTTGCATGGTATGATGCGTAAGCTCCCATGCACAGCCAGGAACATGGTGCAGTCATACCACCCTCCTATCTGAGGGGGGAAACATGGAACACAACCATCGGATCCCAAGTGCAGCCATGCTCACATCCTACTCAATGCGGCAGGACCTTGCAACTCGATGTCCTAGGCATGGGGGATAAAGAGCATCAACGTGTATTGCATTGGTGTGCGGATACAAGTCCTATGTCTAGCCCTACCTGCGACCACTTTCTTGGCGTACACTGATTGCAGCATGAGAAATTAGAGGAAACTGCATGCTTTGAGGATGGGGCTGACTGCTTTACAGGGCAAGGCATGGCATACACCCTCGGTTTGCTCATGCAGATCTGTGATCTGTCCCCATGCCAGTCCAGACAGAGCAAGCATGGCAATGTCCTGATTATGATGCGATGTACCGGTAAGGGTGAGGTAGAAATCATGATATTCGACAGTGAAACGCAGCCTTGCGTCCGTGCGAGGCTACTGCTGATCTTGGTTCTGACAAGAGATCGCCAAGTTGAGCGTGGATTTAAAGAGGTATAGGTTCCCGAATCCAATTTCGGCATCGCAGCCATTAGCTATTGAGCCTGCACGTGCAACGTGCCAAATTGCCGACGTGTTCCCGCGGCAGCCGTCAACCCTGGCCGTCACGCACACAGTGACGCATCTTGGCAAGCCCCAGCACGTGCGCCTGGCTTCAGTGTAACTAACTCACGCGCGAGCATACCTCCGTCAAATTAACAGTCCGATCCTGCAATTACTCCCTGTCATCTTCTTCAAGGTGAGTCCCTGGCATTGATGTGGTTTGCAACTTCTGAAATGGAGTTAACAGACAGCTCCGTTGATACTCTTACATTTTGATACCGAGGGGTATCTCGGTGCCTTGACCTTCTCTGTGTTAATGTTTGCATCGCAGGCAAATACAACACACAATGCAAACTCGCCAGATCATGTCCAGGCGCGCCGCTCAGGTGGGCCATAGATGCCTGTGATATTCCCGCTTCACTCGGCTTTGGGGCAGGTGTCCTGATGCGTGATCAGCATTCTGCCATTCCATGTACGCATCATCCACTTGCATTTCAAAGCATGTGATTTGATGGAATGGCATGGTGCCCTCGGTAAGCCTGAGTTAAGATCCGTCCCCGCCGCACACAACAGCTCTTCGAGACCCACCCTCACACGCCTTCTGAAATCTTTGCTACACCCAGGCTAAGCCGAGCACGCCCGCTAGGCCATCTATCCCATCTCTGGGCCACGTCGCGACCCCAGGTAAACGCCTGCCTGCCTGCACAGTCTGCCTTGGCGACACCTGTCGAGTCTCGGAACCTCTCAGCCGCCGTGACTCCCAGCATGGTTAGCACGTCGAATCATCCCCATTAGAGCTGGATTCTACTTACCCAGGGCTTCCGGGAATCTGACGGCCAGATCTGATATTGACCCCCCACATGGGGACAGCACTGGGTGCCCCTCCTGCATCTGCCCTATGTCCGCATATTCTGATGCCCTCCTGATCCTGAGATCATTACGAAGACAGAAACCATCTAAATTCATGACAGGTGCATGGGCCAATGAGATTACCTTTTGGGGGTTCCTGGTTGAGGAAACATCCCGACTTCACCGGGCCGCGCATGAATCCCTCTCACAGACATCTTTGGTCAATGTGATTCCTTATGCATCGTCTCCTCTGAGAAACAGCAGCATGCCACCCTCATGCTACTCACTTGCATCTCCGACCTGACCCCCCCGTCCTGTGTCACATGCTGTCCCACAACAGTCAGCATCCGCAACGTCCGTGTCAACGCTGCTGCTGTTGAGGACGAGGAGATAGTGCTCCTGGAGAAGGCCCTGAACCTTGCCAAGTTCCGCGCAGCCAAGGCCAAGGAGGCCCCCGCTGCGCCCGCCTCATCCGACGGCGGCTACTCTGGAGCTGCCTTCTCCGTGAAGACCTTTAACGCCATCAGCCCCGTTGGCCTCAAGCGCTTCCCCAGCGGCAAGTACGCTGTTGCTGGAGAGGTCAAGCAGCTGCCCAGCTCCCCCATGGCCATCATGCTGCGCTCGCACCAGCTTAAGGTGGAGGAGGTGCAGGCCACCGTCCGCTGCATTGTACGCTGCGGTGCCGGAGTTAACAACATCCCCGTCGCCAAGATGACCGAGCTGGGCATCCCGGTGTTTAACACGCCCGGCGCCAACGCCAATGCCGTCAAGGAGCTGGTGGTGTGCTCGCTGCTGCTGGCCTCTCGTGGAATCATGGAGGGTAACGCTCACGTCAACAACGTCATCAACAAAGAGGAGAACGTGAGAACTAGGCATGAGTTTAAGCCGATCTTTTTTATTTTTGGCACACACGACTCAGCCACGTAGGTGACCGTTTTTGCAGAATTGTTGCACTCTGCTGGTCTGTCTGAAACTGAATTTGCTCTGGATCTGAGCATGCACTTTCAGCTCAGTTACCATCAATGGACTACAAGAAGAATGCTTAGCACGCTTGGAAGGAAAGCCATAGTGGGGAAGGAAAGGCCACGATTTGAGTAGCTTGTTACTGCGAGTCCTCCTTGATGGATGCAGATGGACTACGAGAAGATTGCCAAGCGCATTGAGAAGGACAAGTCCATGTTTGTCGGCTCTGAGATTGAGGGAAAGACCCTAGGTGAGGCCGGAGGTTCTCTCCCGAAGAGGAAAGTGGGAAAGCCCCTGGGTGTGGCACCAGTTATCCCTTGGGGTAGGTAGGTAGTGAAACTATGAGGCTCCTTCCTCTTTGGGTAGCTCGATGCTGGTGGGGGGTGAGGGACAGTTCGGGTGATTTGGCACTCTTCGGAATCAGTAGTTAGCAGAGCGGACCGTAACCTGGGATGAGATTATCTTTAAGTTTGCACCCTAGTTCCTCTGGAAGTCAATGGGTGGCCACTGCCGGACCCATTGGAAACTAGCCTTTCGACGGCGCAAGCAGCATGGCTTAGTGCGTTGAGCCCTGCAAGCTGGGACATAGCTCCACTGTGTGACTGAAGCACACAAAAGATTGCAGTGTCCAGGATCATCCCGCTTAATGCCGGTCCCTCAGGCAGCCCTCCCTCCAGATATGCTCCCACGGAGACCATGCAGCGAATGCATACAAATCTGCCCCTTGGTACTGCAGCTGCTTGCTGCAGTACTGCAGCAAGCAGATGCACAGGCATCCACCCCCATGCAATTACAAGATGTTTCCCCAGAGGGCTCCTACGGCATCCACTGGAAACATTCGGCAAGATATTTACTATCCAGCTCCACGCTGTGCAAGATATTTATTATCCACCCCTACGTTATTGAAGTATGAACCCTGATACCTCCCCCTTGTGCAGGAGTGATTGGACTCGGAGCCATCGGCGGCAAGGTGGTTAACGCTGCGCTGGCGCTGGGCATGAATGTCATCGGCTTCGACCCTGTCCTCTCTCTGGATGCTGCCTGGAAGCTGCCCGGCGACCGCATGCAGCGGGCAAACAGCCTCGAGGACCTCCTAAAGGTTCGGGGGCTCATGCTTTCTCTGGTTTAGGGGGTTCATTAATGAGGTAGCTGCGATGAGGCACCTCTGCGACTGTGCGATCCGCGCCAACCTGCTTATGGCCAGTTTATAATGATTGAAGAATGAGGCATGAAATCCGGAGTTGGTGTCAAGCAGCAGTTTTTCCCCTATCGAAACAGCTGACTGGTCAAGAGCAAGTTTGGCCATTCAGTTAAAGGATTTAAATGTAGTGAACATCCACTCAAAGCATATTAGGATCGTTACAGAACTCCTACCACGATTGTGTTTGGATTTTGTCGGCTCTCTCAAATTGACGGCAATGTTTTTCTTTTTGGCTTTGCTGGATGGGCGGCTAATAAGGCGCCCTCGTTTTAGCAACGCTCAATTTTAGTACCTTCGTGGAGCACACTGGTTCACTGAGGGTTGTTGATATCTGCAGTCCTCACCTTGAATAAATTGTGTTTTTTGCAACTGAAACTGACTGGTCACTGTAACTGACTCTTAACCCATTGTCCATTCTTATGTCTCCAGGTATCCGACTACATCACGGTGCACGTGCCCTACATCAAGGGCGCCACCCACCACATGATCAACGCCAGCAACCTGCCCCTGTGCAAGCCTAACGTGCACATGCTCAACTTTGCCCGCGGAGAGATCATTGACGGAGAGGCGGTGCATGACATGTACAAGAGCGGGAAGCTGACAGGTAAGCAGATCAAGAGTGCAGGGCGGGGGAAGATGCCTTTGGCACAGATATTCTAGGTTTCTTTCCTTTCTGTGAGATTTGGGGTCTATTCCATAAAAAGAGCCCCCCAATGTAATGATTGCTCTGAGGCTATAGTTTAGCACTCAATTAATGGTACGTTTATACCATATCCTTAAGGGATGAACAAGGGGTTAGTTCAGATTAACTTGAATATGTTATGTTTTTTCGAAGGGAAGCGGTGACTGCTTGTAAGCTTTGTGGCATTTGGGTGCATATGATACGCACAATCTGCTCCCAACAGCCTGCGTCCTCTAAACAGGACAACATGATCCCTTCCTCTTCAGCTCATCTTCTCTGTTCCCTGTGATTTCCCCCTGCAGGCAAGTACATCTCGGACTTCGCTGACGCCAGCCTGTCCGGCCACCCCCGGCACCTGGTCCTGCCCCACCTGGGCGCCTCCACTGAGGAGGCCGAGGACAACTCCGCCGCCATGGCCGCTGAGACCATCATGGACTTCCTAGAGACTGGCTCCATCCGCAACTCGGTCAACTTCCCTCAGACCGTGCTTGAGGAGAAGGCCGACCACATTGGCGGCCGCCTGTGTATCGTGAACAAGAATGAGGCTGGCGTGCTGGGGCAGATCACGACTTTCATGGGCGCCAAGAAGCTGAACATTGACCAGCAGATCAACACCTCTCGCGGGGAAATTGCGTACACTGTGCTAGACATTGGCACGATCGACGACCCAGCAGGACTGCAGGTGGGAAATGCAGGCGGTGGGCGTGGAACGGGAATGAGCTAGTGTTTCATGAAGGGTATGTACTAGTGTTTTTTTTTTAGTGGGTAAGGGGCCACCTTTGCTGGGCTGCCCCGCGGCCACCCCCAGGCCAATTCCCATGAAACCTTGACCGGCCTCCGGCCGCTGGCCCAAGTTACTAGCAACTAGGCTACTTGCCTACAAAGGAAAGGGAGTGGAAGCTTAGGTGAATGCGGCAGAGGTCGCGCGGCATGCTATGGAGGTTTTGTGCGTGTTTACCGGCATATATTGAGAACCGAGTCCCTGAGCCTCACCCCTTTGCTTCTTTCCTCCAGGCTGAGCTGGCAACGGCTTGCCCTAGCATCATCTCTTCACGCTTCATTGGACGGGCCTTCGACGACCACCTTGGTCAGCCCGGCCCTTACTTCTATGTCAACTGGGCCAAGTAGAGGGGCAGCTGGCAGGGAGGGTGGCTGGCTTGTCAGGCCTGGCTGATTGCTTTAGCTGCGGTGTGCGTCTGCTGATTGCCTGAGCTGCGGTGGAGTACACATGCTGATTTCTGGCGCTGCTGAGTGTTTCATTGTGGAGGTTCGGTCTGGTCCTTAAGTGGATCTGTATTAGGATGACGAGTGTGCAGAGGATGGAACTTTTGGTGATTGCCTGGTGAATTTACCGTGATAAGGCATGCGATCGAGTATGTTTGCGACAACTGACACCTATGCTGGATGAAAGAGAGTCTGCGAGTGAGGTGTGCATGAGTGTTGACCTGAATATTTGACGTTATTAAAAGCGGTGCTTTTATGGTACCGGTACCTACTATTAGCTGTTAACTTCTGAATTTACAAAGAGCTGCAAAGGCCATGGAGATGTAAGGAATAAGTGGGAGAATTGCCTGCATTGCCAGCTTGTCAGGACTCTGATTGCACTGAACCCAGGGACAAGGACCCTGCCCTGGACAGCCTAACAATTTGCTGGTTGAGACACCGTGCCCAGTTGACTACTATAGCAGTTAGGTGTACTCCCTAAGCAAGAATTTACACCAGGAAAATCTCTATCAAACCGATGTACACACTCCTTGTGAGGCGGGGTGACCTCAGCTGAGATGGATCAATGATGAGGTTATCAGGTATGGTGCTGCAGCCAACCTTCGCAAGTGAATGACATAACACTTCTGGGCCCCTGCCTCAGCAGCAGCTGGGACACGGCAGGGCAACTCCGGCTTGTCGGGCCCGACCACGAGGTGGGCCGGCACAACCAGCTGCCAGGTCGCTCCCGAGGCGGCAGGGAAACGTCTAGGCCGGGGGATCAAAGCGTCCTGTTGTGTTTTGAGGATACCCACCCTCAACTGCGACGGGCTGCGCGGCTCTCAGAGCCGCAGGCCAGGGTGCCCCCACTCCCAAGGTGGACGTCCTGCTCGGCTTCATTAGACGGCATCATATAGTGGCTTTACAGGACATCGCTGGCATAAACGAGGCGGCGATGCAGCAGCTGTTGGCTCCAAATCACAGCTTGCTTTGGGCTCGGTAGCGGTCGGGCAAGGGACAGGGTGTGGCCTTTGTGGCGGCCAGCAACATTTTGGGGCTCTGCAGCCTGAATAGCACCGCCAGCCACGGGGGACTGGCCTGGCTAGAATGCAGCGGACGATTTTTTAACAGTTCTCAGCCTACTTTCCTGGCATGTGTTTACTTGCCCCCAATAGGGTAAATCATGATGCCGGGGAGTATGAGCATTGAGCAGCGTATAGAGGAGTTGCAGCAAGAGACGGAGCTGCTCAGCAAGCGAGGCCCTTGCATTGGGGCGGGGGACTTTAATGCGGACGTGTGGCATGGCAGCGAGCTCCTGAACGGTGGTGCGGACCTCGCTAGAGGAATCCAGCATGCACCTGACATGCACACGCTTCGGGCGCTACGTGGTGAGCCGCCCAAACTGCTGAAGCCGCATGCCCGGATGTTGCGCATTGCTCAACGCGCCAGCGGCCACTGGCATGTTGCTGCTCACGGGCCGCAAGGGAGATGGGGGGGACGTCACCTTCCTAGCGGCTCTCGGCCACATCGCGGTGCATCACAGCCGTTGGGGGCAGGTGGAGGACAGCTCTGTGCTGCCTACCCTATCGGACCTCTCAGATCACCGACCGGTCGCGACCACCCTCAAACCACCGGGAGATAGCAGCATTGATGTGGGGAACTATCAACGGACAGCTAGCCAGCCAGCAGAAAGCAGTATGACCATCTTGACCTGGAAGGCGGATAAAGCAGCGATTTACAGCGCAGCGCTGGCCAGAAATGAGCAGGGCCTACAGCGCTTCGGAGCAGCCATCACGGCGGGTGACGATGAGGAAGCTGCAGCGGCGCTCAAGGCCGCAGTTTGAAATGCGGCCCAAGCTGCAGGCATGACGCGCGTAGCCAAGCCACGTGCCCAGCGCGGACAGCATCAGCGCCCCCCGTGGTAAGATGAGGAGGTATAGAAAGCGGATGCTGAGCTGCGATCATTGTCGCTGAGCGGTGCCACGGGACCGGAGCGCAAGACAGCCAGGCAGCGGTACAAGTCCACCGCACGTCGCCGCGCCCGGCATTTCACGTGCCATATGGCCGCGGCTATAGCGGATAGGCTGCAGCGCCATGATCACAGCGTATATCGGGAGAAGCTGGAAGACAGGCGGCATGCTTGCCCCACTACTGCTGTCTCCTCCCAGAGGTGGGAGGCCCACTTGCGGCAGCAGTTTGCCGCCATCCCGCTCCCCTCTCCCACAGCGCCACAGCCCAATCTGTCCTCTCTCAGCACGCAGCATGACGGCATGGGCGTGTCTGCCGATCAGCTAGCCTCTTGCTTTGACCGGGCTTCTCCCGCATGCGCGTGCATACCGCGGCGGGCCTGGATGGCATGGCAGCTCCTTTCATCAAGCTGGCCGTGGTAGACGACACCTCCGATGGGGAGCAGTGGCATGTCATCAGGGACATGCTAAAAGAGTGGATCCTTCGATGGCAGTGCGGGGGGGAATGCGAAGTGCATGGCAGCCGGTCAGAATTCAGCCCATCTACAAGAAGGGCGACCCCCTTGACCTCGGTAACTACCGGCCCATTGCGATTACGAGCATGCTGTACCGGCTGCATGCTAGCATACTGACCGCCGTTGCTGATCAGTGGGCACGCATACATGAGCACATCCCTCCTGAACAGTTCAGCTTTCAGCAGCGCCTAGCACTCCTAGCACTCCTAGCACGCACCATGCTGCTTTCCTCCTGAGGCATGCAGTTCATGCACAAAGGGCAGCTGCATGCCGTGGCAAAGTGCATGTGGCCTTTGTTGATTTCACCAAGGCCATCACTGTGTGCCACATGAGCAGCTTTGGCAGCACCTGTCTGCGCGGCTTCATATGCCTTCTTGTTGTTACGCGCTGTGCAAGCGCTCTACAAAGGTGTTATCTACACGCTCACAGACGGCCATAAAAGCACTGGCCCTGTGCCTTGCACCCGCGGTATCAAGCAGGGATGCCCACTCAGCCTCCTCCTTTTCAGTCTGTATGTCAGCAATCTGCCGGGCATGATCGCAGCCCAGTGCCATGCAGAGGGCATAATGCTGGGGGCGGGGCGACGACTCAGGTGCCTCTTATATGCGGATGATGTCACCCTGCTAGCCAGCAGCCCGGCAGGGCTGCAGCGCATGCTAGATGCCCTGCATAAGTATGCGGCGGTCAAACGGCTCCAGGTCAACGTTAACAAGACAGATATTGTAGTTTGGCAGCCGCTTAGCTGCGCAGCGCCGGCAATCGGCCCATCCTTGCATGTATGGCCCCGATAAGATAGTGCTGAAGAGTGTCTAGAATTTCAAGTTCTTGAGCATCATTCAGCACGAGAGCGGCAGCATGAGGAAGGACATGCAAGGTAGAGGTGACCGCCGCATAGCCGCCAAGGTGCACCTCAGGCATCATCTGCCTACACGCATCCGGTTGGCGTCTGTCTATGCAGCGCCTGCGGCCAACTACGGTGATGTGTTGTGGGCCACCGATCACCTTAGGCCGCGGCATTGCCTGAGGACCAAGGTGCAGTCCAGCTTCCTCCAGCGTCTGCGCCAGGCTGCAGGGCTACCTCCGTTCGCTGCCAGTTGGGGAGTCATGAGGGAGCTACAGATCCAGCCGTTACAGCGAAGTTGGTGGCAGCATGTACTTCGCTTCTACAACGCAGCGGTCGCACCAGCAGCACAGCAAGACAGCCCACTCATGGCGGCCGCCATGCAGCTCGCTGTCAGGTAGGGCACCGGAGGGCGCAATTGGTGCAGTGATTTGCTAGGTGCCTTGCTGGAGCTGGAGCTGGGATCAGCCGATCCGAAACTGCGTCAGACAGCAACTGACTCACAGACGCTGCCTGTCAGAGAGGTGATAGTGCTAGCTCATCTGGCTGCAACCTCGCCTGATACCGTCGGTATGCAGAATGCGACTTTGGCTCAGGGTTCCCCAGGAGAAGGCTGGGTTTTCTTAGCTCGTCAAGTGCTAAATTGCTGATCGATCTGACGATTCGAATATGGCTCGGATACCGTTAAGTAGTCGCAGACATGTTTCGTTGTTTTCGTAGTTCGTTGTTCCTTAAAACAACCAATTGATTGATCTCAGACATCTTTCCCTGTCCCTGTGTTGCAATGGGCCTAAGAGGTCGGTCAGACTGCGTTACGTTTGGGGTTGCGTCAGGAAAAAGTGCAAACGCGACGCCGGTCACACTACCCAAACGCCAAACGCAACGTGTCAAAACGCGAAACGCAAACGCAGGGGGGGGGGGGTGACGTTTCGCGTTTGAGATTTTTTTTATAAATTCCAGCTTAAGCTTGATCTTAAGCTGGACACGAACAACATATATGTTACAATGTAAGGAAATATCAACCCCGAGTCGCTGGGAGACGGAATTCGCACAAAAATGTACCATGCCGTGCCCTGACGTCGTCTTGCCCTGCCGCCTTGCCCAAACGCAGTGTGACCAGTTTAGCGTTAGATTCACGCTAAATCCAAACGCAACCCAAACGCAACTGCCAAACGCAACCTCAAACGTAACGCAGTCTGACCGACCCCTAAGTCTTCGTCATATCGGAGCCAGAAAACTTGAGCTTGCATTGCTTGCAATGCCATCGCGTATTGGAAGACAACTTGTACGGGTCAGCGAGTTTTAGGCTTTTAGCGCTTTCCCGAGGTTATCAACGAATCTGTCTGGAACGTCAGCAATGTCCTCAGTCATATCGGATCTGTTGTGTAGGCGTACTATCGCGTGGTTGCTGAAGCCGCCCCCAAAAGCATCTGAGCCGCAAGTCGGTGTCCAGGGGTTGCATGGCCTGTCATGCCCCCCGGAAGGCCTGCAAAAAATTCCTGCATGGTGAGCCGGATCGGAGCAGTATTGCCGTTTCCGGAGCGGAGCAGCGATCTGCTCCGGACACGAAACAGCTGTTGCCGTAGAGTCTCGATTGATAAACTACCATTGGTCGACTCTGAAGACAATAGCTGAAGATCCGATTATGGTTTCACTACCAGGGTCGGCTCAAGAGACTTTGGTACCGGAAATTACGATTAACTTACAAAAGCAATATTTACAGGGAGGAGTGTCTCGGCTGTGAACTGCTGCAAGAAAGAAAAAGTAACGAATCAGAACTGGGATTCACCTTAGCAGGCGATCACACCTATTCAAGTTCACACAAACTGCAGTTACTAACTGCTGACATCCATCCGAAAAGCAGTTGGCGCGGTCAAACGCGCGGTGCAGTCATACGTCGTGACAATTCGTGAGTCCTCTCGTTTCTGGAGCCTCGTGGTCTCTAGCGAGGATAGGTAGCTGGCAGGTGGTAGCTAGAGCAATGGTTATTCATTTGTTTCACCGCTTAACATTTGTGAACCATCTACATTTATCGATACCATTAGAAGCGCACTGTTGAGCTGATTGAAATTGACCCCGCTCCCTGCCTTAAATTCTGATTTTTGACTGAGAAATTATGGTTTTACTACGTTTTGGAGGCGGGGGGGGGGGGTAGGCAGGGGTCGTTTGACAATTTTTTAGGATGGGGTGTTAAACTTTCTTTTTTGCTCCCCCCCTCGAGGCCAACTGCAAGTAACGCAGAGTAAAAAGAGGCAACGCAAATGTGGTGCATATTTTGGGGAGTGCAGGATGAAGGGACGCCCAAGTAGCCCAAGCCCCTTTCTGTTTACCCTTGAAATCAAGCAGGCTGGTTAACATGCACTGGATGACAGAGAATGGAACGGTGATCTGGCGTAAATAGCCATAGTATCCTCAGGCAAGCCCAGACAGCCTTCTCTGATTGACAATTGAACATGCATGCAAGACGTGCTGTTAGTGTTGTGTACGCATGTACGGGACATAGTGCCGAGCGACACGCACTTCCGAACAACATCAATACGTAAGACAAACATGAAGAATGTAGCATGGATTTTGACCGATCACATACAGATTGCGCACTGTCGTCAACTACTCGTCGCAGACAACGACTCGATGTGCTGTGAATGACGGTGCGAGAACTCAACGCGGACGTACGGACATACCTTTCAGAATTGCACGAGGTGCCTTTTCTACTGTTGGTATCGGAAGGGAAGTCAGAAATATGTCCCATCGGTTTGTATAGCGCTGTCGATCTCCCAGGAGGAAGCGGCCGCTTTCAGTCATGGGCAGAGGTCTTAGGCTGTGTTTCCATTGGAGTTTGATGTGAGCAGTCGGGCAGGTCGGTTTTGTTCGGTCCGCGCCAAGGTTTTAGCCCGAGGTGGAGACCACCACAGAAAAATTCGGCCTTCGCCGGGTGGCCGATTCGCATTCAAGAACCTCGCTAGCTAAGATATTCGAAATGTCGCAACATTCCTTGGTAGCTGGACAATACTTCGCAGCCTTGTTTTTAGCCATGTGCTCATTCTCCTATATTCATACCGCTGATAAACTCTGCTGGTTCGATCGATGGAAGTCGACTGGCTGGCTGTCCCGGCCCACGGAACCTCACGTGACGATGTTTTACCCCGTCGTTGCGTTGCAGCATGCGCGACTGAATCGAAATAAAGTAATAGTATACGTAAGCACCACTGGTTGCTTTGATCTACGTGTTCAAGCTACATAGGTGCAGAAATTTCAAAAGAGCGTAGCCAGCTGCGCCCATTGCTACTACGCATGGACAAGCCGATAGCGCGATTTGTTTTGCAGAAGCACAACAAACGCGACTTAACAACTACCAAAAAAGTTGCGACATTTCGAAAATCTTAGCCTGCGAGGTTCTTGAATGCGAATCGGCCACCCCGGACATGCAATGGAAACGAAGGCCGGATTTTTCTGTGGTGGTCTCAACCTCGGGCTTAAACCATGGCGAGGACCGAACAAAACCGACCTGCCCGACTGCTCACCTCAAACTCCAATGGAAACAAGCTACCTTCGTCGCGGGGTCATACCCTCTATAAAGAAACCTTATAAAAGAAATTATGTATAATATCATATGAACAGAAGTACAGAAGGGCATGCGCACGTTTGGTTTTTTGCGGAGTGTGGGCGTTATGTGCGAGGGACATTGTGTAGCACTAGCGGTAATGAATGTTGACGATATGACATGGCGTAGGTGTGTGCATGCCTGTTAAGTTTGACTTAATGAATTAAGAATTGAAGTGTTTTGGAGCATGTTGCAGGTATGTAGGTCAAATGCGGTACCGGGTTAACCGGGTGCGAGCAAGCACCAAACGGGGCGGTGGTCCGCCCAATAGTGAGGATTCGCCTACGCCCGAAGTGGCCCTGCGTTTCGCTGTGTGGTTAAACCATACGTGATCCAAGAGCGAGCCGTAGTCAGTGGAGTGTGCATCCGTGAGGAGCATTGTCATTCCGTGGTCTTGCATGAAGGCCCTTAATCGCCTCGTGTCGGCTTCCTCCTCCCCGGAAGTTTGCATGACGTCTAGTTGATCAACAACAAATTAGAAGGAAAGATCTCGCAGTATCACCTTTCTTGTACGCGCTCCCTGCAGGGTTTCGTGAAAGGTTTCATGACACATTAGGGTTTCATGACACATCACATATACGGACGATCGTTCTGTTCACAATCAGGGTTACACGATTTCCTCCTTACAGTCAGGCTTCGGCGACGAATGAGACCGGCTCGCTTCGGCAATAGAGCGTCACAGAAGGTACATATACAAATGCTCAACAAAAGCCTTTCCAATTCAATCATTTACGCACAGAAACGGCCCCACTCTTTGCAAAGGTACGACTCAGCTACGTGAAACCATATAAGCCCGTAGGGTATGAACACAGCCTTCGGGTCTCGGACCCGAAGTGGATTTGGGTAAGTTTGGGCAGAAGAGTCTGGGAAACCAACCGTCGACTGTACTAAATCCGGTCGTGTTTCGACGTCCAATGGAAACGTTTTCGTCGGGGTGGCACAGCTGGTGCCTAGCTGGCAGCCCACCCCGACGTCAAAACAGCCAATGGAAACACAGCCTTAATGTTAGGGCTAAAAACTCCAAGCTGGTGGGCGTGTGACGGGCATCAGGGCATCACAGTTGGGCGCTGACTAGCCTAGCGCGAGCGATGTAATTGATTCCGACTTGGCTAGTGGTTCCGACTTGGCGGTGGTGACCGGTGGTGGTGACGAGCTGACGAGGTCGTTGTCTTCGGGTTGTAATTTTGGGGTTCCGGAGCATGCATTTCCCCTCAAGCCGATGGTGTCGGTCGCGGTCCGGGCCCTGGTCGGGCCCTTTAGATCGGACAACTGTCGCTTTCATGGCAAGGCCCTGGTTTGAACTCCTGTCGCATAAACATTGACTCCGCTGCAGCTCTGTCCTCACTGCGCCCGCTGTTTCAAAAACGTACCTGCGACCCGTAGCGTGCCTTACTTTCTTGGTGCCTCGCCATGATCCGTGCTGTGACGGGATGGATGTCTGGGTTTCTTGCACCATCAGACGTCACAGGTAAGAGTTGGAACGAGTTAGGAATTCGTCAGGTGGTGGAGTCCCCTGGCATACCTTGAATGACCGTCTAGGCGAGAGGGTCTGAAAAGGGGCACCTTAAAAACCAGCATTTGAAGCAAGCCTGGCTTTGCAACCATAAAAATGCCTGTGTTTGGCGCAGCATTCAAATCCTGCGCACCTGCACCCTTCGGGCGGGCTATGTTTGTCGACTCCCGGGAGACGCTGGAACGGGCGGCACAGGTTTAAGCTAGATAGCATCGCATCATCTCCCTGGCTTCCATCCCCTACACAGATCCAGCCTCGCAGTTCGGCCAAGCCGCATCTGCTGGAAGTATCTTTCCAAGAGGTGGCGCTCAACTCTCTGGCGCAACTGCTGTCTCACGCCCAGGGGCATCCCCCGCCTGCGCCCCAGCTTCCCCAGCGGCCCATAAAGAGTCGTCGTCACTGGAGCCATACCGCCTGTCCACACTGCCTCTACAGCAGCAACAGCAAGCCCCGCCTTACTCCCGTGCATGGACTGGCGGCAGTAGCGCTGCATGGACCGGCGATGGCAGCGACGCATGGCCTGGCGGCCCTAGCAGCAATGGCGCAGCCTCATTAACCATGGCGTTGCAGCGGACATCTCCGGCACGCCCTTCGCTTCTGGTTCCCGCTGGCAGGGGCGGCAAAAGGAAGGCGGCAGACCTCACCACATGGCAGGAAGTGGAGCCGTTTGGGAGCCCGATCACCAGCGAGCTCTCTGCTCAAAAGGTACATACTTGACTCATTGCCAATGACAGGTGCATGTTTGAGTGGGTGCCCCCTGCCCACAAGGCACTGGGATACGCTATAATTGGTGCCAATCCTGAGGACGGATGACCGCATGCTTTTTGTGGGCATTGCTTATAATGGGCATGTGTGCGACTGTGCGTCCCACTCGCATGATCAGAGCGGGCTGGTTGTTGGGTTGGGATAACTCATGCATTTGCTCCCATGCAATAACGTATGGCTGATGATGGGCATGTCACCAGAGCAGGGTTGCCAGTGTGTTGGTACGTCTCATGCATGGGGCCCCATGTAACAATGCATGGCTCATGATGCGCATGCGGTGTTCCCATGCACTCACATGATCACCTTGGGGTGGCTGTTGGGTTGGGACGTCTCATACATTGCGTCTCATGCAATTATGGATATGTCATGATGCGCTTGTGTGCCTCCCATGCACTCACATGATCAGAGGGGGGTGGCCTGTGGGTTGGGATACCTCAGGCACTGGTCCCCATGTCACAATGCATGGCTCATGATGCCCATGCGCGTCTTATGCACTTGCATGATGAGAGCGGGATGGCTCTTGTGTTGGGCAAAGTCATTTAGGCGATGTGCTGTGTGGCTGTAAGATGGGACAGTGTGATCAATGGCATAGCTAATCAGGGGCAGGTACCAGGTTCCGTCTGATGGGCATGAAAGGAGCATGAAGACTTGATTTCCCCGTTTTGAGGTGTTATGTCCTGAGCACTGGCCTCCCGAATGTCCTTCACCTGTAGCCTTGCTTTCTGCATGAGGAGTTTTATTCAATGTCAATGCATGGACCATGCAACACCCCAGTAGCAAGCTCTCACGTCTCATCAGTAGTCAAGGTACCTGTGTTATGCTTAGTGCACAGCAGCTACATTTTTGCTGTATCCGGGTGCAGGAAGTTCTGTGGCTTGCCTCAGGCTTCGCCAAAGGTCGGTTATGTTTAGGTTCCAATCGGACCAGTGCTGGTTGCCCAGCTGCCTCAAGCAAGGATTCTGGTGCAGGTGACGAACACTAATAGTCTTCATTAACCTACCAAGCCTGCACGAAGGGCCATTCTTATCCCAAGCCTCATTCACCTCGTCCCCGGCCTCCTTGACCTAATCCTCACTTCAACCGCACGCATTCCCCCAAACCCCTCCCCTCCCTCAGCGTCGTGCAGCTGCATGGGACTTGGACACCATCCCGGAGGACCGCCCGGTGCTGACCGGCTCCCCCGTCATGGCCAAGCGGCGTGCTCTAACAGGCGGGGCGGAGGGCCGTCGGCCGTGGTGGAGCAAGCGACAGACGGATGAGAACCTGCAGCCAAGCCTCGCCACGCCCGCGAGTGCGTTGCCATGGACCGGTGCAGGCGCCTCCTATTCGGGCCAGCAGCAGCAGCAGGGTGCAATCTCCACGCAGCTTGTTGTGCGCTCTGCAGGGCCGCCCGCCAGCAGCACGCCCCCCCCGGGGGGCAGCGGGGGCAGCGCTGGTGCCTTGTCCTCGGCGGATGCGGTGGGCGGCGCCGCGCTTTCGCTGGGCCGTGACCGCAACCAGTGGCAGCGGATGGCGCGCCTGTCAACGCTGATGAGGCCGCTAAAGGTCCCTGGCCAGGGATCTGCGTTTAAGAGGTGAGGGAGACGTATGCCACGGTGGAGGGGGCAGAGAGGTGAGGGGAGGAGAGGGGAGGAGGGAGGGGAGGGGAGGATAGGGGAGTAGAGGGGAGGGGCAGAGAGGGGGGTGCATTTGTGCGGGAGTGAGTCGAGTGTGATGCCATATTGTGTCCAGCCTGATGCTGATGAGGTCCTGTCCGGGTTACTCATGTAAGAGATGACAGGGATTAGGATGGACGGGGAGGGGGGAGGGGGAGGGTGTGGTGTCCCTGTCGGCGCTGACGGGGCCGCTCAAGGTCCCTGATTAGGGTTCCCCGTGGCAGAGGTGAGGGGGGGGCGCGACGTAGGGGGTGGGCAGTGAGAGGAAAGCGATTAGGGGGACACGGAGATACAGGGAGGGGAGGGAGCGAGGGGTACAGGGAGGGAAATGGAGGAGGGGGGAGCGCAGAGGCGAGCGTGGGTTGGATGTGCGTGTGTGAGTCAAGCGTGGTGCTATTATGCCGTTGTGTGTACACCTAAGGCGAGGATTATGACCACTATGAGCTCTAGCCCCATCATTCCTGAGAAGGTCTGCTGAGGCGTGGATAAGATTGGGGATGAATTGAGGAAAGGACCCTTTGAAAAAGGCTTTTGGGTGCTTGAATTGGAGCTGTAGCAGCAGCCAAGGATGTAGGATACTGTAGTTCCTCTTTACCTTCCCTCATAAGGTTGTTAGGGACGAGCTTCATGTCGGAGGGATACATCCAAGATTTACTATTTGGGCTGAGGGTTGCTGATAGTTAAATAAGAATAAGAGGAGACATCGCTCGCCGGTGGCATGCTGTACCCAAAACATGTCAAAGGGGCTAAGGGTGCCCTCGAGTGTACGTCAGAAACTGCTGGGCGCATGCATGGAGTCGTGGACGCTGTTTCAGCAACAAAGTATGTAGTTTCATCTAAGTATGTCAGCTTCAGGAATTAGGAAATAGGGTATTTAAATCTATATCGCTTAGCATGCCCGCTATAAGGATGTATGACTCTTATATCTGAGTTTGTCACCTTGTGCTTCGTTTGGCTCAGAAGCCGCGGCACCAGCTCTGTGGCACTGAGGCAGAGTGGCCATCCACCTCAGGCTTATGGTGTTGCCATCACTGCTAATGAGAGTGTGGCCTTCTGCTCATGTCAGCCCAGAAGCCTTGGCACCAGCCCTATGCCACTGAGGCGGGGCGGCTTTTTGCCTCAGTCTCACCACCTCACTGCTACTGAGCGTGTCACTTTGTCCTCAGGTCGGCCCAGAAGCAATGGCACCAGCGCTGTGGTACTGAGGAGGAGGAGCTTGTGGCAGAGGAGCGGCCGTCAGCCGCCGCCTCCCCGCCTTCGTTGCTGCTAGGGTTTGCAGGGCCCGCGGGAGGCGCCGCAGGCAAGTGGGACGGGGTAGCGCCGCTAGCAAATAAGCAAGAAGAAGGGTTACAGCCCCTTCAAAATATAATTTGGCTTGCTGCGCGGGAGGTTTTTGTATGCAGTGTTCGGGACGGTGTACTGCAGCCACCACAACCTGTACTGCAACCATAGAACCTGTAATGCAGCCATCACAACCTGTACTGCAGCCATCACAAACCAAGCTCGGATCAAAGGCTAGACATGGCCTCCAGCCCTCCATCGGGCACCACCACCACCATGTGCAGCAGGCAGCAGCACAATCTTTACTGCAAACATGAGAAGGCTACGTCGTGTGAGCTGTGGAGACAACTGCCGGTGGCGTCCGGGACCGTTTTGTGGGCCCAGCCATATGCTGGCTGCATGAGAGATTGCGGCGCTGCGTGCGGTGGAGGTCATGCCCAATGGAGGTCATGCCCCGCTGGCTGAAAGGCCCCTGTCAAGGGTTTGTGAACCTGAACCCTTTAACCCACACCTCCCACACCCTGATGACCGGCTGTATTGCTCGCTTTTGCAGGACACTGCCCCGCTGGCCGCTCGGATCCTGTCTTGACACACACACACAGATCACATTTCTCTAATGACCGGCTGCATTGCGTGTTGTTGCAGGTTCTGGACCTGCTGGCTCAGTGGCCCCTGCCTTGAACTTTGGAGGTAAGCAACAAATATCTGGTGGGCCATCTGGGGGAATGCTTGTGGGGGCCAAACTGGGTGTGTGTGTGTGCCTGACACCTGAGGGGGTATGCCTGGGGTAAGAACTGGGTGTGTATGCCCTTCTAGGGACCCAGATGGGGATATATGCCTGGGACCCGTCTGGGGTAAGAACTGGGGTTGCGTGCCTCAGAGGCACCCTGTTTGGGTTTGTAGCCTGGCTCTGCCTTGACCTTTGTAGTTGCACCTTGCGAGCTGTCCATCTGGTGGTGGGACGGGTGGGCGGCCTGGCCCCTGGGTTGGGTGTCACATGGCGCACCCTGGACTTTAAAAGAGTGAGAACATTCCTTGCCCTAACTCCACCCTCCACCGGTTGGTGCATCCTTGGGGTGGCTGAGATGTATGCTTTTTGTTTTCTACTATTAAAAATGGAACTTGTTCAGAGCCATGCAAAAGGGCGCTGGAGCGTCTGACGCTACTGCAGCTGCCAAACAGATCAACCGTTTCAGACTCCCATGCCGTACCTCCACCCTCGAAAGCTTGTTGTCTGACACGTGCGCAGGGCCAGGGAATGGTGCCGGCCTGACCTTGAACTTTGGAACATCCGCCGGTACTGCGCCTGCCGGCAAGACCGGACAGAGCGACGCTTTCAGCTTCGGAGGCCAGGCCCTGACCTTCTCGGCCGCAGCCCCGCTGGCGTCCACTGCGAAAAATGTGTCCTCGGATAGCACCCAGCCGAGCTCAGCCACCGCCGCCGCAGGCCAGCAACAGGCGGCCCCCGCGAAGATTTCAGGTGCGCCGTCCGCATATATATAGAGAGGTGCGGCGCCTTTTTCCCCCTGGATACCTCAGCTGCACTACAACTGCGTCCCGGCCCGGCCTATGGCCAGCAGGGCTTGGTGCAGCATCAAGCCCTGTTGATCGGGCCGCCGGCCGTAGGTTAAATTAAGGTTTGCTTTGCCTCGGCCGAGTGGTGGCCGCCCGGCAGTTCCTCATTGAGGTGGCATGGTGTGTACAGACCAGAAAACACGAGTTGGTGGCATGGCCCAATCCGCTGTCATAGTGCGATTTCGCCAGCTGCTTCTGCTCCATGGCACCATGCATTGGCCCTGTTAACAACCCTGGACCCTAAACCCGAACCGCCGTAAGGTTGACTTGTGCGCACTTCATTGAACACTGGGCCGCGCCAGCCTAGTCTTACATTGTGGTGGTCACAGCGTCTGAGGAACCAGATGCTGCGTGAAACCTGCGGCCAGGCCCTCAACCAGGACACTCAGCCGCCGGTAGATGCCTGAACAATTTTGTCCGCCAATGCCAGCCTGATATCGAAAGCTGCAAATAACCCCCATCATAAGATGAAGCTGACGTTCTTGTTCAGCTTCGAATTATCAATTCTTCAGAACCGCACTTGACCCAAGGTTGCAAATGATGGTCACAAATGGTGACAAGATCACCTCAAGCGGTCACCTAAAGAGCTGACTGGGTCACCTGGACTGAGTAGCCATACGGATTTCCCTCAGCCTGCATCTGTCATCCCCTGTGCAGCAGGTGCCGGCGACAAGTCAGCTGCCCAGACGGCGTTCGGCACGTGGACCTCGACCGCTACCGCGGCTGCTGCTGCCAAGCCCGGGGGCGGCCTGGCCGACCTTCTTGGCCTGGGCATGACGCCGCCACCCGCCGCACCGCCCGCTGATATCTGCGCCTATGGCAGGCCAGCCCTTGCCGCAGCTTCCACCAGCGCAGGGACGGCGGCAGCTGCCCGGGCTGTAGTCCCTGGATTCTCCCTAGCGGCCGCGACAGGTAAAAGCCACCATCTTGCATCATCAGTATTTTATGATGGTTTCTTTCTTTGCGTGCCTCAGTGTTTATGATGGTTTCTTTCTTCGCGTGCCTCAGTGTTTATGATGGTTTCTTGTTCATCATTCATTTGTTTGTGTGGTGTTTATGGTGATGTGTGTGCAAGATCATCTCTGGGGCGCTGCCAGGTGGCCACCATTGGGCTGATAGGGACCCAACCTTGACCGGCCTACGGCTGGTTGCCTAAGCAGCAAGGATTGATGCACCGATACCGCCGTTACCGGCTGTTACCCCTGGGCTGATGTGGACGGCTGTGGCTGCCTGGGCGAGTGTCCCTGGGTTTCTCCAGGGCCGCTGCCTCCGGTCAGTGACATAACACCTCTGGGCCCTGCTCAAAAAGGCTCGGCCGCGTGGCCGCTGCCACCGGGGAGCAGCCAGCCTACTTGGTCTGCTCCCACATCCTTCCTGCTCAGAGATTTAGGCACGTCAGCAGGGTCCAACAGTGATGCACGGGATAAAGTTTTCCCCACCGGTACTCTATAGTCTATCGTAGAGTCTCCTAGAATTTGCTCATAATTAATTAATTATTGGGGTTCGCGGACATGGCGCGCGCTAATATCAATTCAAAAATCAGCGGTGCGAGGAGTTGAACTCAAGTTTCCGCCGGAATCGATGCGCTAAAAATCGGTCTGGTGCCTGTAATAACTCCTGCGCGGCGTTAAAATTTGTTACGTTTAAAATTTGGTGCTGCGCGAATGTTTTTAAAATTGTTTTTGGCTGCGCGACGAAAAACTGAATTATTTTCTTTTAGGGTGCGCGGACCCTAAGACGTTTTACGGTATACTGTTGCTTTCCTGTCTGCCTGCCTGCCAGCCTGCCTGTCTGCCTGCCAATCTGCCTGTCTACCTGCCTGCTTGCCAGCTTGCCTGCCAGCCTTTCTGCCTGTCTGTCTACCTGCCTATTAACCTATCTGCCTGTCTGTCAACCTGTCTGCCTGCCTCACTTCGTCACTACTCACCACAGCCTGTGTGTCTGTCACACTAGTACACTCTTTTATGCAGCTTGCTTGCCTCACTTTTTACCACAGCCTGCCCACCTGTCATACTCTATCACAGGCGCAGCTTCCGTAACAGCTGGCTCTGCACCTGCCCCCTCCTTCGGAACAGCAGCTACCACCAATTCTGGTTTTGATGCCGCCCATTCGGGCCTGCCCTCTACGAATGCAAGCTTGGCCCCCGCTGGCACTGCTGCTGCTGGGGCTTCTTTGGGATTCTCTTTTGGCGCGGCTGCCGCTGGCCCATTGGCGGGGAGTGCATCCTTTTCAACCGGCGCTGCTGCAGGTGAGGCGGAGTGAGGGCTAAGGGGTGGGGGCTAAGGGGTGGGGCCTCATTTGGGGATCTGTTTAGAAGCAGCTGCCGCTGGCGCATTGCCGGGGAGCGTCAACCGGCGTTACTGCAGGTGAGGCGGAGTGGAGGCTGATGGGTGGGGCCTCATTGAGGTCTTCTTTTGGCATGGCGGCAGCTAGCCC
This sequence comes from Limnomonas spitsbergensis, assembly GCA_037349105.1. Classification (NCBI taxonomy): domain Eukaryota; kingdom Viridiplantae; phylum Chlorophyta; class Chlorophyceae; order Chlamydomonadales; genus Limnomonas; species Limnomonas spitsbergensis. Next base: position 359,206 of record JAYJMM010000062.1, read on the forward strand.
ATGGGCCATAGAGTGCATACTCTTCAACTTGCGTTGCTGAAGGTGAGGCGGAGTGGGGCCTCGTTGGGGGGGGGGTCTCATCAGGGGGTCTCTTATGGCGCGTCGGTAGCTGGCTATTGGCAGGGGAGCGCATTCTCGTCAAGCGGCGTTGATGCAGGTGAATAGGGGCCAAGGGGTGAGGGCATGGGTCCTCACTGGGGGATCTCTTATGGCGCGGCTGCCGCTGGCCCACTGCCCGGGAGCGCAGACTCTTGAACCGGCGTTGCTGCAGGTGAGGCGGAGTGGAGGCTCATGGGTGGGGCCTCATTGGGGTCCTCTCTTGGCTGCAGGTAGCCCATTGCTCGGGAGCGCAGACTCTTCAACTCGCATTGCTGCAGGTGAGGAGGAGTGGGGGCTCTTTGGGGGGAGGTGCTCATCGGGGGGTCTCTTTTGGCGCGGCTGCCGCTGGTCCATTGGCGGGGGGCGCATCTTCTTCAACCGGCGCTGCTGCAGGTGTGGCGGAGTGGGGGCTCAGGGATGGCGTTTGCTTTAGGCTCGGCAGCAGCAGGCCCGATGGCTGGGAGAGCATGCTTGTGTGTAATGGTGCTGCACAAGGTGAGGGGAGAAAGGCGCCAGAGTAGGAGGGCTAAGCGCCAAGCAGGGGACGCCACTTTTCTCTAGGAATTGAGTCTTCAGCTATACCGTAGAATGCCTTTGACTTCGCTCAAAATTAATTAATTTTTGGGGTGCGCGGACATGCTGCGCGCTAATAATAATTCAAAAATCAGCGGTGCGCGGAGATGAACTCGGGTTTCCGTCGTGATCAGTGCGCGGAGAGCCGAAAAGTGCCTGAAATGACCCCTGCGCGATGATAAACAAAAGAAGTTAAAAATTTTGCTGCTGCACCGCCGTTTTTGAAATGCTTTAGATGCGCGACGAAAAAAGAACAACTATCTTTTGGGGGGTGCGCGGACCCTAAGGCGATTTACGGTACTGTAGTATTGGTTTCCAGGTACGTTCCCGGTAGTGTTATCTGCGATTTCATGCAACTTACGTGGTCTTCCATGCGCCAAGTGTTGTATCTTATTTGACGTGTTGCTCTCTTTACATTCCCAGCCGCAGGCACCGCGCCGTCCCTGCTGTCCGGCTCAGCCGGTGCCCCCTCCACATCATTTAACTTCGGAGCACCCCTGGCTTCCTCAGGGTCCACTGCACCCACAACGGCTGCTGCGCCTGCGATGGCCGCAAGCGGCTACGGAGGAGCCCCCGCTGCTGCCATGCCCTCATCCTTGGGCTTCTCACTCGGTGCCGTGCCTTCTATGGCAGCTGCTAATGCCGCCTCGTCGGCTGCGACGTCGATTTTCGGAGCCCCGGCGACGGGAATGACTGCGGCGGCTGCCGGCGGCGGGAGCACTGCTCCGGCGGCAGCAGGCCCGTCTTTCGGCGGGGGGCCAATGGGTTTCGGGGCGGCCACTGCCGGTCCGCCCACTGCAACGGCTCCGTTCTCCTTCGGTGGGCAGCAGGCGCCATCTGTCTCTGCATCGGCGGCCACAGGCAGTGCTCCTGGCTTTGGCACCGCCTCCGCCAGTGCTCCGTCAACCTTTGGATTTGGAGCTCCTGGAGCAGCCCCACAACTGCCTTTCGGGGCGCCAGCTGCTGCCCCGAGCACGCTTCCCTTTGGTGCGGCCTCTGCAGCCGCGCCCTTCGGGGGCTCCACCGCTGCGCCATTTGGCGCGTCTGCGGCTGCGCCTTTTGGCGGCTCTACGGCTGCGCCCTTTGGCGGCTCCACACAGTCACAGCAGGTGATGGGGGCTGAGGGGGGGAGGTCACTTGACGGTCAACTGTCTACATCTGGATATATTAACAATCGTGAGAGGCACATGTTCAATATATGCTGGACACTTACTTTGCTAATGCAAACTCTCGTTGACCAAGCTCAAATAGCATGTGGCTTATATTCTAGCTCACTCCACCTGCAGCTAGGGATTGCCCTCTAAATAAACAAGCCTCTACATCGACCAAATGCTTGCCTGCTGCCGTGATTGCAGGCGACCTTCGCTTTCGGCCCCAGCTCCGCCGCAGGGGGCACCGCCACCGCCACTGCCCCAGCTGCTTCCTTGACGGCCACGTTCGCATTCGGGGGCCCGGCAGCAGGAGGAGGCGGGGGTTTTGGCAGCAGCGGCGCGTTCGGGATGTCTGCCCCCTCCTTCGCCCCCGCCCCAGCTGTTGGTCCCACACCCGGCTTCTCGGCCGCGCCCAGCCCCTTCGGCGCTTCAGCCCCTGCGCCCGCTTTCGGAGCTCCCTCGGCGGCGGCTCTCTCTCAGGCCCACTCTTTTGGAGGCGGGACCGCAGGTGGTTTCGGTGCTGCGGCGCCCACTGCGGGCTTTGGAGGCGCCGCTGCGGCCGCACCCTCCCCGTCATTTGGCGGTGGCGGCTTTGCGCCTTCAAGCCACCCGTTTGGCGGAGCTCCAGCGGCAAGCCCCTCCCAACAGTTTGGCTCTGCTGCCGCTGCACCCGGCGGCGGCGGCGGCAACATGTTCGGAGCGGCTTCCCCATTAGGCGTGTCAAGCAACAGCAATTTGTTTGGGATGGCTTCGGGTGGTGCTCCGCAGCAGTCAGGGATGGGGACGCCGCCAAACCCGTTCGCTTTTGGCCAGGCGGCACAACAACAACAGCAACAGCAACCTGGGCCGAGCTTCGGAGCCGTCACGCCAACGCAGGCCCCAGGGAGTAGCTTCAACCCGTTCGGGCAGCAGCAGCAGCAGCAACAACAACCAACGGGCGGCTTCTCTTCGCCCGGTTTCGGAGGCATGGGGTCGGCGGCCGGAGGCGCCCCGGCGTTTGGTGCGGCATCGCAACCGGCGCAGCCGTTCGGGTTCGGTGCCGGCGCGGCCGGTGGGGCACCTGCCGCCGCTCCTGGAGGAGGGTTCAATGTTGGGGTTCAGGGCGACCAGAGTGGTCGGCGGAAGGTTGCGGCCAGGAGGCGTGCTGGTAAATAGTCGGCTGGGTTTTTCGTAACTATTATGCTGATGGCCTGAGAGGCCTGGGTAAAGGCTGGTTGCCTCGTTGATTTGCGAGCGGAATAATGGCTTTGGGGGTATTTGTTCGTGACCCTGGCGTGGTTGGCGTGCAAAATTGCATTTATACCGTTGGGTACAAGCATGGAATTTTTGTTTTGTTTCCAGGGGGTGTATCTCACCCGCCGCTTCCTTGAACCAAGAACCCCAAGATGCAAACGAGGTATACCTGTGGTTTAAGATTTCGAGACCAAGAAAGACGGTGTGTGTTCAAGAGGTGTACACTGTTGCCAGTTTTTGTTACATGAGCTCGGGACGGAACTGCAAAATTCTCTGCGATTAAGGATGTTTCAGATTTGTTGTGGCTTGTCCATTCCCTAGTTTAAGCTGAATGCGCCCCATAGCACGAACTCAGCGACATTGGAAGAAACCTGGTTAGGCATGAACAAGCTCAATTCCAGCTAAAATGCACAGTCAGGAGCATGGTGCAGTCATGCCACCCTCTTTATGTGACGGGGACAGAAAAATTGAACCCAGCGATCTAGACAGGGGGGGTGAGGAACGTATGACTGCCTCGATTTCTTAACCTTTGACGACGTTTTCATCGGAGCCCTGATCATAAGGGGCGTCAGCGTCCAAAACAATAGGTCAGGTACGAAGAAGGGGAGTGAATTTGGGGATGTGAAGTTTGTGAAGTTTTTACAGTCCAACAGAGCATCACACTTGATGCATGGGACATGTGCCCGTAAACCGGTACAGGCACTTGGTACACTAGGACAGAAACCACGACAGCAGCGTGGAATATCTGCTATGCGTTTATGCTAGATTTAAAATGCATACGGTAATACCCCGGGACACTCTTCAAAATCCCCGGTACTGTTATCAGGCTTTACATACTATCAAGGCGGGCCCAGAGGGCAATGACGTTACACCTCTGGGCCCTGCTCAAATAAGGCTCGGCCGCGCAGGTGTGACGTCATTAACACTACACCATGTGCCCCCAAGACTGCTCGTCCACCCCCTTCAAGCACAGATGTGGGATCTGCAGCGATCAGTAAGGTCCTTGCTGCCACCCCTTCAGCACTCCTTCCTTTTCCTTTCTCTCATTCCTCCTCTCTCGAGTTTCCTAGCAGACTCTTTGTTTTCCGACGTACCCTAGCTTTATTATTGAGCAGGGCCCAGGCTGTGGTGTCACGTCATACACTGCAGCTCAGCTCTGAACCATCATGGACATGCCGTATTAACTCGAAGCTTGCTGGAAGCTGGCCGCCGGGTTCTTGGAGTCAACCGCGTTCCACAGCGGGAATTGTGTGGGCATGCCCTGCAGTCTGTCAAAAGGGAAACAAGGCCAGACAAAGTGAGAGTCCTGCAGGGTCCAGAGCGAAGAGAGAGAGAGAGATGGTGAGAGGGACCTCATGCCCATGTCTCTTGGCAGTATACAACTCTACTGTCCCATCCACGCACCCCCACATATCTTAGGCTAGGCTGATTGCCCGTATCCCTTAATCCCCACATCCTCCGCCCCCCTGATACATCTTACGCTAGGCTGGGGTAGCTGGCGTTGATGGCAGCCAGCACCGCATCAAACGTGTGCTGGTTGCCTGCGGCCGTGAAGTGCAAGCCGTCGTTGAATAACTTTGTGCCCCAGCCCTGCTCAACAAGGAGGGAATCAGTGAGGAGGAGAATGACCCCGTGCCTCAGCCCAGCGCAGCGAAGTGGGAAGTGGAGAGGAGGGGTGCAGTAGTACAGGCTGGGGAGGAAGACGGTACCAAGTGCTTGTAGGCCACCTCGTTTGGACCGCAGACACCTGTAACCTGAGGGAGGCAGCTGTCCCTTTTGGAGCAGAACAGAACTTAGGATAACGAGCAGCCGTATAACAAGGGGCACGCAGCTTCCCTGCCATGGCCCTTTCCTCACAAGCCCTGTCCACGCCCCCATCCCCTTTCCCCGCTGGCTCCCCCTGCCACCAGGCTAACAGGCCCTTCGGCTTCAGGGGGATATGGGGGTCAGGAGGTGTAATATCAACAAAGTGTGGACATGTGAAGCACACACGCCCTGTCCACGCACCTGTCCGTGCCCTGTCCAAGCCCCATCCCTTTTCCCCGTTGTCTCCCTCTGCTGTCGGGCTCGTCATTTTAGGGATAGGGGTAGTGGGATGGCTCAAGGTAAAACCACTGTGATTCCCTCCACCCCCCATGTCATCCCTACCCCCCCTACCCCCTTCTCTCCACCCCCAGGTCATACCTACCCCCCCCTACCCCCTTCCCTCCACCCCCAGGTCATCCCTACCCCCCCCTACCCCCTTCCCTCCACCCCCAGGTCATCCCTACCCCCCCCTACCCCCTTCCCTCCACCCCCAGGTCATCCCTACCCCCCCTACCCCCTTCTCTCCACCCCCAGGTCATCCCTACCCCCCCCTACCCCCTTCCCTCCACCCCCAGGTCATCCCTATCCCCCCCTACCCCCTTCCCTCCACCCCCAGGTCATCCCTATCCCCCCCTACCCCCCCCTACCCCCTTCTCTCCACCCCCAGGTCATCCCTATCCCCCCCTACCCCCTTCCCTCCACCCCCAGGTCATCCCTATCCCCCCCTACCCCCTTCCCTCCACCCCCAGGTCATCCCTACCCCCCCCCCCTACCACCCCCTTCTCTCCACCCCCAGGTCATCCCTATCCCCCCCTACCCCCTTCCCTCCACCCCCAGGTCATCCCTACCCCCCCCCCTACCCCCTTCCCTCCACCCCCAGGTCATCCCCCCCCCCCCCTACCCCCTTCTCTCCACCCCCAGGTCACCCCCCCCCCCCTACACCCTTCCCTCCACCCCCAGGTCATCCCTATCCCCCCCTACCCCCTTCCCTCCACCCCCAGGTCACCCCCCCCCCCTACCCCTTTCTCTCCACCCCCAGGTCATCCCTACCCCCCCCCCTACCCCCTTCTCTCCACCCCCAGGTCATCCCCCCCCCCCCCTACCCCCTTCCCTCCACCCCCAGGTCATCCCCCCCCCCCCCCTACCCCCTTCTCCCCACCCCCAGGTCATCCCTACCCCCCCCTACCCCCTTCTCCCCACCCCCAGGTCATCCCTACCCCCCCCTACCCCCTTCCCTCCACCCCCAGGTCATCCCTACCCCCCCCATCCCCTTCTCCCCACCCCCAGGTCACCCCTTCCCCCCTGCCCCCTGCCCCCTGCCCCCTGCCTCCATACCCCTGCCCCCATACCCCTGTCCTTACCTTGTCCCCGCCTCCGTTCAAGTCCCTGACCCTGTATCCACCAACCTCCTCCTAGTCCCCATCCCAAACTTTTCTCCTCGCCCTACACGCCTGTCCCTACCATTGTCCCCGCCTCTGTCCCTGATCCTGCCCTTGCATCCACCTACCTCCCCCTGGTCCCGGTCCCCATACACCCGCCCCCATCCCTTATCCCCACCTCTGTCCCCGTCCCTGCCCCTGCAACCATCTACCTCCCCCTGGTTCCTGACCCCATACCCTCTCCCTGCCCAGTGCTCCCTGGTTCCCACCCCACACCCATCCCTGCCCCCACTCGCCTGTCTCTATCCTTGTCCCCGTTCTGACCCCCCTGCATCCACCTACTTCCTCCTAGTCCCCAAACCCAAACCCCTTTCCACGCCCCGACCACCCTGAGCCTACCCTTGTCTCCGCCCCCCCCCCCCCTACCACCGACCTCCTAGTCCCCAGACCCAAACCCCTTTCCACGCCTACTTCCCCCCCCCTCCCCCTCCTACCTCCCCCCACCTACCTCCTCCTGTTGCATCGTTGTCCACAGGTCCACCACGGGCAGACTGAGCTCCTTGGCCACCTCCTTGCAACACTCCGCATATTGCTTGGTGTATTCGGTGGTGCGGTCCAAATTCTGAGCAGCAGCAGCAGGTCCCAATGCCTGCACACACACAGTAAATCACCGTCGGGCTTCAAACATGTCAGAACAGGCAGCAGCAGCAGGTCCCAATGCCTGCACACAGAAAATAACCACCAGGCTACTAACATGTCAGAGCAGGCAGCAGCAAGGTCCTGGCGCCTGCACACACAGGAAAGAACAGTCAGGTAACTAGAATGACAAAACGGGCAGCATCGTGTCGAGAACAATCAGATCCCAGCACACAGAAATAACGGTCTGGCAAATACAGCACAAACCAGCGATACGCATTCCAGAAAATACAGCAGCAAGTGAAGAATTATAGAATCTCTGTGCCAGCAAAGAATTGGAGGGAGGAGGGGGCGGCGGCAGCTTACTAGCATGATGGCAAGCACAAGACCAGAAGCACGGAATCCCTCGGGAAGATGTGATGGCGGAAGGTGCTCAAGGACATTATGGCATGCGGCGTTTGTCCGGGGAGGGCGAGGAGGTCAGAACGGGCGGCTCCGTGAGGTGTACGATCAGGCTCTGGAAGGATGTCACAAACGCACATGCCTGGGCTTCCTTGTCCACCTCGACTGCTAGTATCGGCGCGGACGTGGCTTCAGGCCAGGCTGCGCTGTTTCCTCAACTCTCACGCCTCCCACGGGGCGAAGCTTTCTTTCTTTCTTTCTAGACATAAACACATGCCTGGGCCTCCTTGCCTACCTCGACTGGCAGTAACAGCACGGACGTGGCTTTGGCCCAGGCTGTTCTGTTTCCTCAACTCTCACGCCTCCCACTGGGGCGAAGCTTTCTTTCTTTCTTTCTAGACAAATGCAAATGCCTGGCCCACCTTGCCTACCTCGACTGGCAGTAACGGCGCGGACGTGGCTTTGGCCCAGGCTGCGCTGTTTCCTCAACTCTCACGCCTCCCACTGGGGCGAAGCTTTCTTTCTTTCTTTCTAGACAAATGCAAATGCCTGGGCCTCCTTGCCTACCTCGACTGGCAGTAACAGCGCGGACGTGGCTTTGGCCCAGGCTGCGCTGTTTCCTCAACTTTCACGCCTCCCACTGGGGCGAAGCTTTCTTTCTTTCTCTCTAGACATACACACATGCCTGGGCCTGCTTGACCACCGCGCCCGCTTCCTATCCTCATTGGTTATCGCCCAGGCTTGAACACGGTGCCCGGATATGCAAACATAGTTAAACGCCCTCAAAGCAGTGCTATGATGAACGCAATCTGGCTCAGCAAGCATGCCAAACGTGAAGGCCTGTGCATGGCTGCCTGCTTCCCTGATGCCCTCACCTGTTCTGCCCATGCCTTGCGCCCTGGCTCGTACACTGGCGGGGCAGTGATAATCACGATCTGAGTGATGCCAAGGTCCCTGATGTCTGAAATGAAAGCTTTCATGTTCTCCCGGAACTGGGCCAGAGGCACATGCTGGCCATCTGATACCCTGAAGAGAGGGATAATCAGGGTCTCAGAAAAATGAGGGTTGTCGCAGGACCGCCGCCAACTGTATGTGTTGTTTCAGCGTGCCTCAGCGAAACGCCAGGCATTCTTTGATGCTCTCCCAGACCTGGGCCGAAGGCACATGCTGGCAATCAGATTGCCTGTGGTGTGGGATACCAGGTTCTCGGAAAAAGCAGGGTTGGCCAGGCCCCCTGCCAAGAGTAACGGTAGGGTAGGCCGTACTAGGTTTGGTCCCAATCGGGCCTTTCGCTGCCGCAGGGCGGCCTGCTGAAGGTGGCCTCGTAGCTGAAACAAGATACACTGGTTCTCCCCCAACTGGGCCACAGTCGTGTGCTGGCCATCTGATTGCCTAGTCCTGGACACACACAGTCACACACACCCTGCCACTGGCTCCCAACGTGAAGGGGTCTGCACACATTCATTCCGCCTCTCATCTCCAATGGACAGGGCCAGGGAATAGACAAACACTCGCTCTGTCACCAGTTCCTGATGCGGGGGGGGGCTGGACACATGCACAAGAAAACTCGCTTGATCATCCATTTTCAATGGGGAGGGCCAGGGTCCAGGGTCTGGGGAGTTTGAGGAGGCCGAAGTCCAAGGTCCAGGGAGGGCCAGGATCTTACATAAGCACTCACACGTTCCCTATGGGCAGCGGCCGGGCAGCATCATTGGCCCCGAAGAAAATGGTAACCAGCGGCGTGTTCTTCCCATTGCAACCCTTGAAAATGTCCTTGATCATATGCTTGGCAAACTGGGTGTTGTATCCAGAGAACCCTGCACAGGGAAATGCGCAAATCGGTCAAAAAGTGCAATCAGTGCTAAATCACAAACACGCATGCAGCCATAGATGTCCATAAGGATGTGTTTGAATTATCGAGTGTTGTAGCCAGGGCGCCCTACACAGGGAAATGCACAAATCGGTTTACTTGATAAATGAACCAATATTTGGATCCTGCGATAGGCCCGCAGTGTGTTGCAGCTGTGGACAACCCTGTGGGTGTCAGGAACAATCCAACGTGGGGCGTCGGCTTAGGACAGCTGGGGGCAGCTAGGAGCAGGGGGCAGCGGGAGAGCGTCCAACCAACAGGGTTGAGGGTTAAGCTGGAGGCATGAAGGACTGAAATCTATGATCCAATCAGATCTATAGCTCAACCAGAGGGGGTAGCAGAAGAGCTTTGTGCAGGTTGAGGTCGAAAAGGTCGAAGTACAGTTGAAGCAGCTTCCACTGATTTCATTTTTCAGCTCAGGAGTCAGCCTTTGGAAGCGGCCGCGCGGCCACACAAGGCCCTGCTTGAGGTTGAGCCTAGATCGGCTCACATATCAAGGACCAAGCAGCATGGCTGGCGGCGCATGAGGGATCCATTCGGAGGCCGCTGGAAATGTCAGCACTGAAGCCGAGGCCCGGGGGAGAGAAATGGCTGTTCTCAATCTCACACATGTACATACTGACATATTTGAAAACGCAGAGGAATGGTGAGATGAAAATACTAGAGCCTGCGACGTTGCAGGGTTTTGGGATATAAGTGGCAACATGGAAGGGAGGACATCTCGCACACACCTCTGTTGACCACATCCACCCTCCGTGCGTAGTGATGCGCAAGGCTGGCTCCCCAACCACTCTCAGCAGGGTTGAAGCTGTGCAAGCGGTCGGGTTGAAACATGTCAACATGGGTCAGCAGGATTAAAGCTAGGCAAGAGAGCTGGCAAATAGTTGCGTCAAAAGGATTTCAGCTGCACAAGAGGTCAGGATATAATATTTGTTACCAAGGTTTAAGGTGGGCCAGAGGTCAGGAAAATATTGGCGTCAGCGGGGTAGTGTTTTTTGCAGTGGTTACCGCATCACTTTCAGCTACATTTCAGCAAGCACCTGTGTTTCTTCAAGTGCCCGCCATACCACCCCTAGGGGGCCCGCTGGGCGGCCATCACGGGGCCAACTGGGTCCAAACTTTAGCCGGCCTACGGCCGGTGGCCTGTGTTACAAGGCTTGCCGCTCCAGGCCCCCACGGCTGTAAGACAAGATGTAGCTTATTGGTAGCTTAATACGGTGCCCTGAAGTAAAGAGTGGCAACCACCTCCTCAGTCAGCTTCTTGAGATTCTGCCTGGCTCCCATCGAAAAGCCTTTGAGAGCGTGGGGTTGCCATCAGGCTCATGTCACGCCCCCACCATGCAGGCCTAAAGACAGCAAGATGCGCCATGCACAGTCAGAAAGAAGCTCCTGTCGGCATGAGTACATGACCACAGGGTTACCCCGCGTGGTTCAGCTTGCCGCACCTGCGCTCGGTCAGCGAGTCACCAAACAGGATGAACTTCGGGCGGTTCACAATGTAGCTGATGGCAGACATGTTCGCCGTCGCTGCGACTGTGTGCATGCGTTTCAGCATCAGAGCGAAAAGTTAGACACAATCCCAGGCTGGTCGGTGCTGGCGTACATTCTAGCCGTTGCTGCGACTGCATGCCCTTGGGTTAGCATCAAGGCACAGAGCTAGATACAAGACAGGGCTGGGTCGGGTGCTGGCGTGCTAATTGGCAGTAGCTGCGACTACGTGCATGTGGGTGAGCATCGTTGCGGAAAGTTCAAAATGATCCCGGGCTGGTCGGGTGCTGGCGGAAATATCGGACACTCCTTGCAATTGCTGTGATTAAGGCATCGCGGCGGAGGGTAAAAGTCGATCCCGGGCTGGTCGACTGATGCCATCACATAGGATCCTTGCCGCGAGCAAATCTTCGGAGAAATGGCAATCAGCTCGAAAGCGCATAATTTGCTTCGATGTGACGTGCTCATGTGGACTCGCATATAATCTCCTTGTTCCTGACCCCGAGGATCTGGGCCACAACTTGAAAACAGGTAAGAACTGGTACCTTGCACGAGGTTGGGATCGCCTGAAGCAGGGTCTGTTTCCAAGGCCGGACGCGCGACTTTGTGCGTGACGCTGACTGGGGGCTGGTGTGAGGGGCGTGTGAGGCTGATCAGAGTGAGGCTCAGCAGTAAGAACACGACGGTACCGGTCACGGCGAGCTCGGCTTTAGACCAGCTTTTGCAGCCTGTGAAGCGTTCTTGCAATTTCATGAATTTTGGACCTCGCTTAATTGAGCATGATGGGGAGCCACGTGCCCCACTTCTCAAACCGGTGTGGGGGAGACAAAAGGGTTTTCTGCCATAAAACCTGGGGGTATGAGCCCGGATTCCCGGAAGCCTCGGTTCGTTCCACTAGGGGTGACCCCTGCCTGGATACTCCACTCACCAGGGGTGAAACCCTGGTTCACACTGGAAGTGTAAAAATTGTTGAGACCCGAAAAGAGATTTCGGATACTGCACCGGTGTGTCAATGACATTACACCTCTGGGCCCTACTCAAAAATGCTCGGCCGCGTGGGCGCCCAACTGTCAGGATGGGAGAATAGAAACTTACGGGAAAGAAGGAGAAGGTGTGTATCAATAAATGCACATATTGTGCATCTCTGTAGTTCCGCTGACTGGACGCCTAGTTGGCTAGTTCAGCTCCTTTTCCAGGCTGGGGTCTGACGGTGTCATCCAGGCATCCACCTACCAGAATGGTGTGAGGCATTTCACATTTACAAAAAATGAGATCACAGCACCTCGAAGGTGGCACCACCTCTCTTCCATCCTCTGCTTATACTTGCGTCCTGGACCTTGACTCTTTAACCTAAGATGTGCTGGCTCCCTCCTCCCATTAGAATCCAGGAAAGGCCCATCTTCCATTCGACATACACTCAAATTCTTGCCAGGTCCCGTTAAAGACCGGTTAGGCCCCAGAGTAGGTTTTGCGAAGCCGCAGGGGCCATCCACAATATTATATTAAGCCGCGGCGCCTGTTGAATGGAATTATGGAAACTTCGCCTCGTTATCACATGCACAGTGCTCTGTCCCAAGCAGTGCTTATTTTAAGGATTTAGACAAAGCTTTATTTTATAGTGCCTCTCTTTTCGACTTTCTAAAAGCTCAGATTTATAGTGAACCGAGGCGAAGCCTCGGTGGGGGGGGTGCGGGGGGGCGCTCGAGCCCCCCTGCCATGGGGTCCGGGGGCCACCCTCCGGTGGGGGTTCGGGGGCGAAGCCCCCGATGTTCAGAAACCGTCTCTCGTGAAACAGAGTTTTCCTTCATTGAATATGCGTTATATTCAGTGTTCAGGGTTACACCAAGGTTGGGGCATAAGGTCACTTATTCAGCTGTTTAGTGCCAATTATTCCCAGCTGCTACAAAATAAGTGAAAAATGCGAAAACCTAGGTTTCATCGTGCTGGCCAGCGTCGATTTACCCCCCATTTATCGTGATTCAGGATATATCGTGCCTTAAAATAACCACCGGTCCAAAGCCTTTTACGTGCCTTATAAGTGCCTTCCCGTAAAACCGGATAGGGGTTCGAGCACACCTATTTTGCTTGTCTGCGCATCAATTTGCGACTGCGGCTTGGCGCGATCAGCACTGCTGATACCAGAGGACGGCGCAACGGTCAGCGGCGACAGGCACGCTGCTGCCAGCGGTGTTGGGCACGGGGGGATAGCGAGCAGGTACAGGATGCGCTGCATGTGTGCTTCTGGTGCCCTAGTGTCAGGGAGTAGTTACGGGAGCGGGGGTGAGCAGGTCCTCCGGGCGCTGCCACTACCTTCTACCAGTTGTACCAGGCTGAGCATGGGTGGGACGCACTTGCTTTTGTGGACTGCGCTGTGGGCATTATCGAGGGTTAGTCTCCAGGGTTTCTGAGGCCGGTGTCGTTGGCCTTTCCGGCCTTCTCTTTTGGTCCTTTTTGTTGTTGTTGTTGTTGTTGTTGTTGTTTGCCCCCTTTTTAGTTTCTTCTCTTCTCCCTTCTGATCAGTGGGGCGCCCTCGCGGCCAAGCAGGGGTGGGATACGCTTGCTTTTCTGGACTTATCTTTTCTTAGAGGCTTTGTTGAGGGCTAGTCTCTAGTGGAACTCAGGTGTTGGACTTGGTCTTCTTTGCCTTCCCGGCCTCTCCTTTTGTTCCTTCCCCCCTCTCTTCCTTTTAGTTCCTTCTTTACTCCCTTCTGAACAGTTGGGCGCCCACGCGGCCGAGCTTTGAGCGGGCCCAGAGGTGTAACGTTATTGACACACCTATTTTCAATCGTTTTTTGAAACACGCAACTCCGCTCAGCGCAGCTGCAAAATTTATAAAATATTTGTTTCAGTTTCTTAATTAAGGTCCATGCAGCGGTTACCTGTATAACACTATAGCCACTACCATAAAATCAACTCCACGCAGCGCTCGTAGCCACTACGTACTGTAAACTCAATCAAAAACTCGTTGATGCCTGGCACCGCAATACTGCCAATACACGGTCAACAATTAATGAACGGATGTCAAATAATCCAGTTGCGTGCTAGCGCACGATGTTTTTTATGCGATATCTGGTACCGGTAAATTACTTTGCGCACCCCCAAAGTAGTTGTTTTGGCCCGTGACTCACTGGCCACGCAACCTTGATATTAATATTATTTTAACGTGCAGCAGGTCCGCGCATCTTAAAACTTAATTAATTCATAGTAGAGTGAATCCGGTTCTACGGAAATCTGCTGATGTAAGTCCATGCTGCCATCCTGCCAGTGGGCCCCCTACCAGCAGCTTTGTGGGGCAGAGGGTAGAGGGCCTAAAATAGGCCTTCTCTCCACCTCCATAGTTCCAGGAGAGGAAGGCACATCCAAAGGTGTTTGTTGAGAAACAGCACATTTCTGACGAAACCAGCGCTTCCAGGCGAGGGTATTATTCGCTCGTGCAACGCGGCCCTTGAACGATTCAATAAAAAAATATGTTTATTGTAACCCAACTACAACCCTGCGATATAATGGGCTTTTTCTATTTGTGGGTGCTAAATTTCTAACTAGCTAACGCAAAATCTAACATTTGTGCGGGCGCGTTTAAACGTTAAAGTCCGTCACTCTTCCTCGGCTGGCGCAGATAGCCCTCTGGACCCTGAACCTACGTACCGTCAAGTAAGTCTCACATGAGAGTCTCACTTGAAAAAGGGCTTGCCACAGATCTGCTGCCCGCCAGCATCCCCAGCCATTTCTTAGCGGCGAGCGTGCCGCGTGCCGTCAGGGTGTCTCCAAGGTTGAAAAGTAAGTTTCATCTCGCGCACGCACATCGCGTCAGTCGCTCCCGTAAAATGAAGAAGTTAAGGGTGTATTTTGCCCTGCCCTGCCCTGCATGCAGCCCTGCCCTTCAGCCCTGTCCTGCCCTACAGCCCTGTCCTGCCCTGCAGTCCTGGCCTGCCTTGCAGCCCTGCCCTGCCCTGTCCTGCCCTGCAGTCCTGTCCTGCCTTGCAGCCCTACCCTGCCATGCTGTCCTGTCCTGCCTTGCAGCCCTACCCTGCCATGCTGTCCTGTCCTGCCCTGCCCTGCCCTGCCCTGCCCTGCCCTGCCCTGCCCTGCCATGCAGCCCAGCCCTGCCTGCAGCTAGCCCTCCATATCCTGAGTATGTCAGGCAAATTATTCACAATTTAAGGGGCCCGGTAAAAAGCAAACGTTCATATTATTGTTATATAACCCTTAGTCCTAACAAAGAGTCCGTGGGCGAATGCTTTAAAGGTGAGGCTTTTATTGGCCACCGAAGATCCCATCCTGAGGAATGAGGAGGCACCTGTAAATTTTCTTCTGATAGTGAAAATAAGGTGTCCTACACAGACCTTGATAGGGAAATGGTGATAAGAGGACATGTGTGGAGGAAGGACCCACAATAGAAGCGACCCAAATACCGCAGTGACAAGACGGTGGTAAGCAAAACTGCAAACTTATGTACATTAAAGCTTTATAAATTGAAACACTTATGATGGCAGGAGGGGGCACGAGGGCGCAGGGGCAGGAAGGGAAGAGGGGACAAGAACATGAGCAGGAGGGGACTAGGGGGCTGGAGCAGGAGGGGGGGGAACAGGAGGAGGCAAGGGGGCAGTGGCAGGAGCAGGAGGGGACGAGGGGGCAGGGGTAGCAGCGGGGGTGGGACGAGGTGGCAGGGGCAGGAGCAGGAGGGGGAGGAGGGGGCAGGGGTAGGAGGAGGTAAGGGGGCAGTGGAAGGAGCAGGAGGGGACGAGTGGGCAGGGGCAGGAGCAGGAGGGGGACGAGGGGGCAGGGGCATGAGAACGATGGGGACGAGGGGGCAGGGACGAGCAGGAGGTGGACGAGGGCGCAGGGGCAGGTTGGGAAGAGGGGTCAGGGACAGGAGCAGGAGGGGGACGAGGGGTCAGGGGCAGGAGCAGGAGGGGGACGAGGGGGCAGGGACAGGAGTAGAAGAGGTACGAGGGAGCATGGACGAGCAGGAGGGGGACGAGGGTGCAGGGGCAGGTTGAGAAGAGGGGTCAGGGACAGGAGCAGGAGGGGGACGAGGGGGCAGGGGCAGGGGCAGGAGGGGGCAAGGGGGCAGGTGCAGGAGCTGGAGTAAGAAGAGGGGGTAGGAGCAGAAGGGGGAGGAGGGGGCAGGGACAGGAGCAGGAGGGGGACGAGGGGGCAGGGACAGGAGCATGAGGGGGGTAAGGGGGCAGTGGCAGGAGGGGAGGAGGGGGCAAGAACATGAGCAGGAGGGGAAAAGGGGGCAGGGACAGGAGCAGCAGGGGTACGAGGGGGAAGGGAATGAGGACGGCTAAGGAAACAGCGCAGTATGAAACATGAACAGTGTAGGCATATGCACGGCCTGGCTGTATTTATAAGCTACCCATCATGCTCACAGCCTTGGGCGTTCCCAGTGGTTGTGCATCATGGTCATGCGTTCATTCACCTCCCTGCATAAACATTGCCATGTGAGTAGTTGGTATGGCCGCATGGCTGCAGGGTACATACGGCTGCATGGCATGGCATGGCATGGTGGGCTGCATGGCAGGGAAGGGCTGCAGGGCAAGGCAGGGCTGCAGTTACGGCAGGGCAAGGCAGGTTTGTAGGGCAGGACAGGGCAGGGCAGGACTAGCTGCAGACAGGGCTGGGCTGCATGACAGGGCATGGCTGCAGGGCAGGATAGGGCAGGGCAGGACAGGGCTGCAGGGCAGGGCAGGGCTGCAGTTAGGGCAGGGCAAGGCAGGTTTGTAGGGCAGGGCTGCAGGACAGGGCAGGGCTGCATGCAGGCAGGGCTGCATGCAGGACAGAGCTGCATGCAGGACAGAGCTGCAGGGCAGCGCAGGGCAGGGCTGCATGCAGGGCAGGGCTGCACGGCAGCCAGGGCAGGGCTGCAGGCAGGGCAGGATCATACCCTACCTTCTGCATTTTGCGGGAGAGACTGACGCGATGTGCGTGAACGAGGCGCACGAGTTGAAACGGACTTTTTCAACCATGGGGGCACACTGACGACACTCGGCACGCTCGCTGATAATATATGGCTGGTAAGTGGTAACGCTGGCGGGCTGCAGATCTGTGGCAAGCCCATTTTCAAGTGAGACTCTCAAGTGAGACTTACTTGACGTGACGGAACCTACCCTCTATCTACCGCGTAAGGCATATAACGCTGTCACCTTACCCGTCTAACCTGGAAACCCTGCCTCTAATGCGTTAGAATCTAACGCTGTCGCCTTACGACACTCACCTGTATTATGGAAACGCGAGATGAAGGATGGAAATGGTAGACTGCGCAGCGGTGCTGGACTGCTGGGAAGTGTGAACGGAAGGTAAGCGGGTGCGCTGGCGCGTGTCCGTATACAACAAGTGTGGACAGCAGCTGTGACATGCTGCACTTTTCTGGTCCACGGAGCGAGACTGCAATGGATGTATTTTGTCCGATCCCCCTTGATGACCCTCCTTAACCACCAGGTTTCTTGTCTCCCGGTGTACGGTGTTTAAAATCCCGTATTCCTCAAGCCACGCTCAGGCGTTTTCTTTCTTTCTTTCTATAATACAACGTTATGTAGACACACATAAGCAGATACAACCCATCATTTCTTCAAAAGTTTCCCAAAGAAAGAAAAAAACGCTAACTAAGTTACCCTATCCACCAAGGTCACTTCGCTTTCCTACCTTCTTGCGTCCCTCCTCCCGTCGGAGCGCAATGAGCAGACAGCTTGGAAACCACAGGCTGACCGAAACTCCAAGGTTACAATCACCACCTGCATGGCTCACCGTCCTCCTAGCTGTCCTCATTTCAATCTCCGGAGCCGAAGCTAAAGCCTCTTTAGGCGGAATCGGTGGAGGCTCTATCGGCGGCACCTCCAAGACGAGCTCTGGGTCAGGAACAACGAGCACTGGTGTGGGAGGAGCCTTGAGCACCTCTCGGTACAGTGTGTACGGCCCAACGGGTGGCCTGTACTCTGGATCTTCTGCATACAGATTCTATCCGGTCTACGGTGTATTCTATTTTGGTGGCCCACGGCGTTACTACACCACGGAGAACACCACAAACACCACGAATACCACAAATTATGCAGCAGTCAATTACACGGGTAAGCTCAAGCCCACTAATGCTGATCATGCAGACAGCTGTCATGACTAAGTGCATGAAGATGTCCCATGCCTAGCTGCATGCATTCTCGAAGGACTTGCAAACGCACATGCTACAGCATGCGTGTATGATAAGCCTGTCTGCCATAGCAGTCCATTAGTGTTGCCCGGAAGGGAGGAGGGGGGCGTAGTCCTCTACATGGAGCGGTGTCATGGCGCATGGCACCCAGTTTTTTTGTCTATCGCCATGCATGGGCCATTGGGCCTCCGGCCGGAGACTGGTACGTTGTTAAACTGAAGCTGATCGGCTGCTGCATCCTGAAAACTTAAACAATCGGGTTGTCACCTGCTGCTTTGCGTCTCACAGGCGGTACAAGTGAGAACTGCTCCATGGTCTCTGATGCCGAGGATGTGCCAGCAAATGATTTCCGGTACACGAGGGAGCTGCTGCCAACGAATTTTTCGACCTTCGACGATTTTAACAACACGGTTTACAATGTGTCCAACGAGACGTGGAGCGTTGGAGATTGCAATTTAACCTCGTTGGGGGAGGGCACTTCGAAATGCGCACACCGCCGGTTGAGCTCTGCGGGCACACTAGGACTAGCGTGCATGGCATTGGCTGTCTATTTGATCCCTCTGTCGTGTTAATATTGCTGGAGAGGTGGTTGATATTTGAAATAAATGTGTGAATTTGCAATAAACAGAGTCAATTGCGCCCGATCAGGCATTATTACGCGTGCATTCTGTTCCTTCCCGTGATAATATTTTTTATTAATGGTTGTGTTGAAACTGATCATACGTGACAATTTGCCAGGCAGTGTGTCGTTTGACTGTCAAGGGCCTGCCTTTTGAGCTTTCTCTAGGCGCTTTTGTTTTCCTCCAAATAACGGTATGTGAACTTTTACAGTCCAACAGTGTCCAACAGTCAAAATATGTAGGATGATGCCCTATCTTTTCTGTGGTGATGCCTTTCTTTCTTACCGGATGCACAAAAACGGTTCCTGATGATTGAAGAACGGTGCATACCCGCTGGGCCCTGCTGATTGCCCAGCCGCGTGTTAGGGAATGATGATGCTCAAATCCAGCTACCATGCACAGCCTGGACCATGGCACAGCCATGCGTTCCTCCTGTGTGAGGGGCAGGAACCTGATGTATATGAGTGACAGTGGCAGTCAGCGAGTCAGGGGATGATAACTGCTGACTCAGCTTTTCTGTGTGGCTGCGCGCGACTTGTTACAAAAAAGCATGGCTTGCCACATGTTGCTGGTTGCGACCAGTTTCCTTCTTGTACACAGATTGATTAGTTTATGGCCTTCTTCTAACGCATAGGCAACCGGACTGTTTTCTTGTTGGTTATCCTGAGCTTAAAACATGCTTCTCCTGCTGCCAAATTAAAAGATGACGTCGAAATCAGGAACACTTTTCTGATATCCGTGCATGCTTTCTCAAATAAGAAACGGGTTGTATCACCAGGCCCATCTAATAATATTGCGCATGGTAGGTTAGGATTATGATTACAGGACGTTAGGTGGCAATTTATTTAAGCCTCAGCCAGCGCTGTGATGCTTCGCTGGACAAATTGACATATAGGGCCCTCCACCAAGCCTTGGCCGTTTTGAGTGAATCAATTAAAAGCCATCCTAATCCTGCATGCTTAAATTAGCTGTGCCAATGGGGGCAGCTTGGCAAAAGGCTCTCCTCACCAGCCACTTTGCCTTAAGGCATATCAGGCATGTAACACGCTTTTCTGTGGCACCCTCTACCTGCCTTTAAGAGCGGGTTGTCCAGTTTTATGGGCTGAGGGCGTTGTGTTATGACTAGTGCTGTACCGATTACGGGCCTTACGGTTGCTGGAATACGTGGCTGAGTTTCAGTCACGGTAATTTAAGGCAAATTCAGCTACTTTCACCAGTAAGAGACCTTCATTACTTACATGATTTCTGAATCACGGCGCAACTGCACAGCTCTGGTTATACACATGAGTGCACCGTGTAGGTGTACGAACTTTCCTAGCGACTTAACGTTTGCAGAATCGGCCGAGGTTTTCTTAAGCAGGGCCCTGACCTGTAACGTCATTAACTTGCGCAGTAATTCAGGCCATGCAGTTCTCTGCCGCAATATTTATGTTCAGAGCTCAAGGTTGATTCCCAATCAGATCCACAAGCAAGGACGGGGTGGATGTTGTGTGATTATGTCCAGGGTTAAGGACAGAGAGGGCAAAGGCTTTTGTGTAAGATCCACAAAAAGGGGCGAGGTCGGCGTTCGGGTCCAGGCCACATAAAATGTACATACAAAGGGCAGGCTGGGATCAGGTTCAGGGTCATTGGTTTCGATCTCTTTGGATCCCTAGGCGAGAGGTTGGTGATGTTACACCTCTGGGCCCTGCTCAAAAAGGCTCGGCTGCATGGGCACCCATCCGTCAAGTTGGGAGAAGGAAACTTCAGGCAAGAGGGGAAAGGAACTAAAGCGAGGGACTCAAGGAGAATGGAAATACCACTCCCCCAAAAGGAAAGGCAGAGACGAGAGGTGATGAGTCGGCATAAGATCAAGGTCAATGACGCTACACCTCTGGGCCCTGCACAAAAGCAAGGGTTCAAGGTATAGATCCCACAAGGGTCGGGTTTAGCATAAAGATCAGTGTCTAGGGTTAAGATCCCCCGACATCCACAGGCAAGGGGCGGATTCGGCGCAAGGGATTCGGGTCAATGACATGACACCTTTGGGCCCTGCTAAAACAGGCTCGACCGCGCGGGCGCCCAAATGTCCCGTTGGAAGAAAAGAAACGTAAGGGATTCGCGTCGAGGATTTACATCCCAGGAGATCAAGAAATAACGGGCGGCATTGGTGTATAGTTCAGGGGCTAGGGTTAAGATCACGTCTTATCCATGGACAAGGGGCAGGATTGACAATGACGTTACCACTTGGGGCCTGCTGAAAAGGCTCTGCCGTGTGGGCACCCAACTAATTGGTTGGGAGGAAAGAAAGAAAAATACCGGCCAGTGGGTCAGAAAATCAAGAAAAAGGGGAAATCAAGTGAAGGGACACAAGAGGCTGGGAAAAAGGTGGGTCCAATGAAGCCCCGGTCTCTGAAACATCTACGCCTCAACGATATCTACCATGTCCTCCACAAAGCCAGGGCATCCCACCCTAGCCTACCCTGGTACAAATCGTGAAAGCCTCTAGCACCGTCTGGGAGTCTGCCTACCCCCTCTCCCAAGTTGATCTGGGGGCGGGATTGAAATCATCGTCGGCAGCAAAGTCCGTGCCATAGATGCATATTTATTCGTTGCGACATAAAGGGTTTGAGGAGGTCCAGGCTATCCTAGCAACGCTGTTAGGCTATCTGCCAACATAGGGTCATTCTCATGCCGAGCGGCAGGCGCACATACCACGCAATGTACCGGTATGTCAATGACGTTACACCTCTGGGCTCGGCTTGAATAAGGATCCGCTGCATGGGCGCCTGACTAAAGAGTTGGGAGGAAAGTTGGAAAGAAAGACACACAGAAGGGGGCAGGACAAAAGAAAGGGGGGAAAGTGGGGGAAAAGTGAAGGGACAAAACAAAAGGCTGGAAAACACAAAATACAAAGGAAGTTCCAACTTCCAACCTCTGAAAAAGTCTACGCCTCAACGTTATCTACCACGTCGTCCACAAAGGCCAGGGCATCCCACCCAAGCCTGCCCCGGTATAACTCCAAAAGGTCTCTAGCACCGTTCGGAGGACATGCCCATCTCCGCTCTCTAAGTTGATCCTGCACGCCGGGGCATTGAAAACAAGCATGCAACGCGTCCTCCACATGGTCGCCGTCTCCCCTAGCCCAACATCGCAGGCAACACCGCCTGCCAAGCTGCTGACCACTGCGCCGTCCTCTAGTGTCAGCCGTGCTGACGGCGCCGAGCCGCACCCGTAAGTTCGTGCGCACACAAGCATACTCCTTTCGGCTGGTGCGGCCCCTGGCCTGCGCCAGCACGGCGCCCGCTGTAGACTGAAACCAGGTGCGGTAGGCGGCCGCAGACCTGTGTTCAGTGGCAGGATCTCTGGGGTCCCCTCTGCCAGCAGCATCGAGCTGCGCCCGCTAGTATGCTGCATCAACTGGCGCTTTGAGTGGGCTGTCTTGCTGTGCTGCTGGTGCGACCGCTGCGTTGTAAAAGCGAAGTACATGCTGCCACCAACTGCGCTGTAACGGCTGGATCTGCAGCTCCCTCATGACTCCCCTACTCGCTGCGGACGAAGGTAGCCCTGCAGCCTGGCGCAGATGTACCAGTATGTAAAAGCCTGTAGAGTCCTTTAGAAGAGAGCCTGTCAGGCTGATCAACAGGTTTCTGACAGGCTCAGAGAAGCCTGTGAGCCAGGGAGCCGAAAGCGTTCCAACCGACAATTTAAACTTAAGCCTGTTCTTTGAGAGCTTCAGTATCAAATATACCTGCCTTAGGCCGGATGGGTGTCGCAGTGAGGGAGTGCGGCATCTGCGCTGGCTGTATCACTGTGTTGGTCACCCATTTCCTGGCGAAACAGCATCTGCCGCTTGGGCCACCGGCGG
Source organism: Limnomonas spitsbergensis (assembly GCA_037349105.1). Taxonomy (NCBI): domain Eukaryota; kingdom Viridiplantae; phylum Chlorophyta; class Chlorophyceae; order Chlamydomonadales; genus Limnomonas; species Limnomonas spitsbergensis. The sequence goes on from JAYJMM010000062.1 coordinate 381,457, forward strand.
TAGGAAATAACAATGTAGGGCCACCATGGACTCCAGAGAACAGGGACCAGCCACCAGGAATCACCGCACTGGGGACGTGCATGGCTGCGTCCGCCCTCTTTAGTGTAAACGCAGCCATGCAGGGAGGTGCATGGGCGAGTGTGGGCCTCCCGATGTCCATGCATGATGTCTATGTGCTCCATTCCCTAAACACTAAACCCTTCGGAGTGCCGCTCATCCATGACCGCGTGCCACTCATTCTGGACTGCGACTGCGTGGCTGTGCAGGAGAGCCTGTCGAGCATCAGTTTGACACTAAGGGCATCAAGGATTGGAAGGTGCCGCTCCGGTCTCATACCCAAACCCAAATCTTCCATTCCCGTCAAGGGCAGTTTTGGGTGCCGTTCATGCAATGGATTACGCCTACCTGTGTCGCTGATGGGCAGCACAGCTTCTCAATATTTCCAAGGATATGATACCGTCGGTAACAATCAACTATGAGGGTTGTCGGTGGGAAATGGCTTCGCGGGCACTGATGTGCACTGAGTCAGTGACGCGATCGAGCGGGCGGCGTCCGACAGAGTGCCGTGGGCGTCAACACTGGGCCAGTGGGGTGCCAGATTGCCAGCGCACATGATGCAGACAAGGGTGGGGTGTGGCGGGGTGGGCCCGTGTGCAAGCTGCAGCATGTAGACCTCGTCACATCGTGTGTGAGAATGATCATGCCCTCCCCACTTGCTACGGTGGTCCGGATGATAAGGGAGTCGGTGCTCGAAGCCCGCCACCCGGCTCGTAAGAGGCGATTCACACCGGGTCGGATTGGTCAGATTGGTCACTTTCGCTCCGAAAGTGGCATGGGTTCGCTTCGCCAAAACAACCACTTTGGGGCCGGATTGGCGACGCCAACTGAATATGGCATTTTGAGCCAGATTCACTTCGCGTCGGCTACTTTCGCCACATTGGCAATTTCCGAAGAACATCTGCCTTCGATCCTGTGTGTTTTCGTCCCTGTCATGCTGCCTCTTATCACGTGGTTGAGTGCGTTACTGCGTTCGTCTCTCACACCTTTCGAAATAATGACGGCCCAAGCGATGATGACAGCGATCTACGTGGTTCGGTTTAGATTCGCAACAGCAACAAGCAACAATGGCAGCAGATACTGACGAGGAGGTACCATGTTGAATGAAACAGAAACGACGAACGCCACTTTGGCGAATTTATCTGGTGTGAATCGGTCTCCCGTGGTCGGATTGGGAACGCGAGATAGCGTGAGTTCACTTCGACCAACTGCCACATTCAGTTCGCCGGTGTGAATCGCCTCCAAGGACGGAGGACTGCGGACCTCAATTAATTCCCGGTCTGATGACAGGGGGCTGCCTAGTCATCCCGCGTTTCAAAACAATAAATGCATCAGAGTAATTCGATAAAAATGGAAAGCTGATGCCCCCCGAGCCTCTGCCCCGAGCCGAAGGAAGGAATGCCGTACACGATGCCTCGTAGGAGGGTGCCCGGCTCTGTTGCCCGGTCATGACTATCCGCACCCGGCTATGACGAATCATCTCTTGGGATACGTCGACGATGGAGCCACGTGTAATATTTCTTCGTTTTCATTTTCGCACTTCACTTGCATCGCGGCACTGCACCACACAAGTGTCATACTGAAAGCAGCGAAATCCCGCAAAGCAAGAACGCCCTACCAAATTGTAACGAACTGCGCGACAGAGACCTTGTCTTGTGCCAACAGATTTTGCCTAGAAGCGATACACATTCTGAATTTCCGACAAAGCAGGGTTCCATGGCCGCCTGCGTCTTGAAGCCTTGGTAATAATGGTCATGGGGCTTCGAGCTACTCGTGGGCATCACTAATGGCTGTTCTCGTACCGCGGCGGATCACTGCGCTCCACGTCCTGTGTTGGATCCTGATCCTCTGTGAACATGGTGCGTAACCTGGCTGAATGCCCGTGTCTAGCGATTCAAACACTCTCCACTGGACCCCCATGCAACCATTGTACCCGAGGGCTGCAGGACTAAATAAAGCATTACTCCTGCTAGGCTCTAACCCGAAGTGGCTGTGAACACCAAGAGCATGCATGGCAGGGCATGGGGCATTTGACCATGCAGTCGAAGAGACTGGTGAGCCCAGAATCACATCCAATCCACACATCCTCAGCTCACCTTCCTTGTCAATTTCGGTCCAACATTAACTGCATCAAGTAGATCCACTGCACTGATCCTCAGTGGCTGTGAACACGATGGACATGCATGGCGTAGTTGGCCGGGCTGATGTGACGATTCTCATGAGTCCATGCAAGTACGCAATATTCATGTCCAGGAAGCGCAACCTGCATGGGCCACTATCCTATCCCTGACCAGACATGAGCAGCCATGCATACGATGACTCTCGCCACCGAAAACATATAATCTGATACCCTACTAATCCCAGTCCTGGCATATTTCAAGCCAACCTTAAGTCACCATTCAAAATAAAAGTCCCGCTGAACCCTTTCCATCCTAAGACCAGCACCCCTTGCCTTCACCCGTATGGCCGTATCCCTGTTCCACTCAGTCCTCCTATCCCTGTTCATTTTGTGCACCCTCTCCATGCATTAAGTGTACCCTCTCCATGAATCAAGTGCACCCTCTCCATGCATTAAGTCCACCCGATCATTGTACCCTCTCTACCTTGCCCACCCGAATACCCCCCCCCCCCGTCCCTGTACCCCCTCCACATTTCCCACCTAAATACCCCCCCCCCCCGTCCCTGTACCCCCTCCACATTTCCCACCTAAATACCCCCCCCCCCCGTCCCTGTACCCCCTCCACATTTCCCACCTAAATACCCCCCCCCCCCGTCCCTGTACCCCCTCCACATTTCCCACCTAAATACCCTCCCCCATCCCTGTATTGCCGCTCCCTTGGCCAGGGCCTGGTGGCACTCCCTGTGAGACCTCAGCACACCGTCATTCAGCTGCTGCTGAGGAGGCCAAGGCGGATGATCCCGCCAGCCACCTCCAGCAGACAAGTCGAGCCAGTGCAACACGCACTGCCCCAGGCCCTCTTCCTGTCACCTCCCCACCATCATTCTCCATAGCTCAAGCTCAGTCCCGAGAAGCGGCTGAGTATAACAGCCGGGCAGGTGGCGCTGACGTGGGGGCCATTGCTTGGGGACAAAGGCATCTAAGACAAGTTACAGTTGACCCCCCTCCTCCTCCACCGCCAAGCCCTCCCTCATATCCCTCACCTCCCTCTCCCCCCCTGAGCCCCTCTCCCCCTCCCCCTCCTCCCTCTCCACCAAACCCCCCTTCTCCACCGCCTTCACCCCCTCGTCCTTCTCCTCCTCCTTCCCCTCCTCCTTCCCCCTTGCCTCCTTCTCCTTCCCCTCCCCCGTCACCCCTGCCCCCCTCTCCCCCCCCCCCCCCTCCCTCCCCTCATCCCCCGCCCTCCCCTCCCCCTTCCCCTTACCCTCCTTCACCACCTCCCTTGCCCCCTCATCCTTCACCACCCCCTTCTCCCCCTATTCCCCTGCAACCCCCCGCCCCACCTTCCCCATCAACCCCTCCCTCCCCCTCTCCCCCTTTTCCTCCTCCGTCCCCTCCGCCTTCACCTTCTCCTCCTTCTCCTCCCCCCACGCTGAATCCTCCCTCTCCACTTCCTTCACCTCCTCCTCCCTCTCCACTTCCTTCACCTCCTCCTCCCTCTCCACCTCCTTCACCTCCTCCTCCCTCTCCAAACCCTTCCCCCCCTCCTCCATCTCCCCCCCCTCCTTCTCCACCCCCTCCTTCTCCCCCCCCTCCTTCACCCCCCCCTCCTTTCCCCCCTCCTTCCCCCCCTCCCTCCCACCCTCCTCCTTCACTACCCCCTTCCCCCCTTCCTCCCTCTCTACCCCCTTCTCCTCTCCCCCCATCACCAGATCCACCTTCTCTGCCCCCCTCTCCCCCTCCTCCTTCTCCTCCCCCCTCCCCCCTTCCTCCTTCACCCCCTGCCTCACCCTCTCCTCCCTCCCCCCCTCCCTCCCCCCCTCCCCCTTCCCCCCTTCCTCCCTCTCTACCACCTTCTCCTCTTCCCCCTTCCCCCGATCCACCTTCCCTTCCACCCACTCCTCCTTCTCCTTCTCCACCCCTCTCCCCTCCTCCTCCTTTTCCCCCTGTGACACCATCTCCCCCTTTACCACCCCCCTCCCCCCCTCCTCCTTCTCCTCCCCCTTCTCCCCCTCCTCCCTCTCTACCCCCTTCTCCCCGCCCCCCTTCCCCTGTTCCACCTTCTCTTCCCCCCTCTCCCCCTCCTCCCTCTCTTCCCCCCTCTCCCCCTCCTCCTTCTCCATCGCCCTCCCCTCCTCCTCCTTCTCTCCCCCCGTCCCCCCCTCCTCCTTTGCCATTAATATCCCCCATGCCCCCATCTCCTCCCAACTCCCCCCCTCCTCCTTTCCCCCCTCCCTCCCCCACTCCACCTGTGCCACCACCCTCTCCGCCTCCGCCTTTGCCACCCCCTTCTCCCCCTCACCCTGCTCCGCCCCCCTCCCCCCCTCCTCCTCCTCCCGCTCCCTCCCCCCCTCCTCCTTCACCACCCCCCTCCCCCCCTCCTCCCTCCCCCCCTCCCTCCCCCCCTCCTTCACTACCCCCCTCCCCCCTTTCTCCTTCCCCCCCTCTCTTGCCCCCTCCTCCTTTGCCACCCCCTTCTCCCCCTCCCCCTTCTCCCTCCCCCTCCCCCCCTCTTTCCCTCCCTCCACCTGGTCCACCTTCCCCTCCTCCCTCCTCTCCCCCTCCTTATCCTCCCCCTCCACCCTCCCCTTCTTCTCCACCCCCACCCCCCACCCCTCCTCCACCTGCTTCTCCCCCACCTCCACCTGCTCCTATACCTCCACCATTACCTGAACCTCCTTCTCCACCTTCCCCACCCCTTTCTCCTTCGCCACCCCTATCACCTCCTCCTCCTTCCCCACCTTCCTCTCCTCCCCCTTTCCCTGTCCCACCTTCTCCCCACCCCTTCCCTTCTCCTTCTCCTCCTCCTCCACCCCCCTCACCCGCTCCTCCCTCTCTCCCTGCTTCTCCCCCTCCTCTCTCGCCACCAACCTCACCACCACCTCCCTCTCCCCCTCCTTCTCCCCCTCCTCCTTCGCCACCCCCCTCACCCCCTCCTCCTTCACCACCCCCCTCGCCCCCTCCTCCCTCTCCACCCCCATCACCATCACCTCCCTCTCCCCCTCCTTCTCCCCCTCCTCCCTCTCCACCCCCCTCACCCTCACCTCCCTCTCCCCCTCCTTCTCCCCCTACTCCTTCCCAACCCCCATCACCTCCTCCTCCTTCTCCACCCCCATCACCTCCTCCCCCTTTGCCAACTCCCCACCTCCCTCCTTCTCCTGGTCCGCCATCATCACCCCCGTTACCCTCTGCCCCTTCACCCCCATCGCCCCCTTCTCCACCCCCTTTACCCCCACTACCACCACCCATGTTACCTTCACCTCCTCCGCCCCAGTTTTTACCTCATGTACCCCCTTCACCGCAACCCCCGATGCCTCTCCCCTCATCGCCTTCCCCCTTTCCTCCGTCTCCCCCTTTCCCACCTCCTTTCCCCTCCCCTTCCCCTCACCCTTACCCACCACCCTCCCCTTTCCCGTCTCCTCCCCCTTATCTGCCTCCTGTTCCTTCCCCTCCCGCATTGCCTCCCACCCCCTCCCCAACTCCTCCCCCATCTCGTCCCTCCCTTTCCCCATCTCCTCCGCCGTTCCCACCTCCTTCCCCTTCCCCTTCCCATCCCCCATCTCCTCCTTCCCCTCCCCCTTCCCCTGTCCCTTTCCCCCCTCCTCCCCCTTCCCCTTCTCCTTCCCCTCCCCCGTCCCCTCCCCCGTCCCCTTTTCCCCCTCTCCCCCCTTTCCCTTCTCCCCCCCCTCCTCCTTCCCCTTCCCCTCTACTTTCCCCTTCCCCTCCTCCTGTCCCTTCCCCTTACCTTCCCCCTTCTCTTTCCCCGTCTCCTTCCCCTTTGCCCCCTCCTTCCCCTCCTCCTTCCCCTCCTCCTTCCCCTCCTCCTTCCCCTCCTCCTTCCCCTCCTCCTTCCCCTCCTCCTTCCCCTCCTCCTTCCCCTCCTCCTTCCCCTCCTCCTTCCCCTCCTCCTTCCCCTCCTCCTTCCCCTCCTCCTTCCCCTCCTCCTTCCCCTCCTCCTTCCCCTCCTCCTTCCCCTCCTCCTTCCCCTCCTCCTTCCCCTCCTCCTTCCCCTCCTCCTTCCGCTCCTCCTTCCCCTCCTCCTTCCCCTCCTCCTTCCCCTCCTCCTTCCGCTCCTCCTTCCCCTCCTCCTTCCCCTCCTCCTTCCCCTCCTCCTTCCCCTCCTCCTTCCCCTCCTCCTTCCGCTTCTCCTTCCCCTCCTCCTTCCCCTCCTCCTTCCCCTCCTCCTTCCCCTCCTCCTTCTCCTCCTCCTTCTCCTCCTCCTTCCCCTCCTCCTTCCCCTCCTCCTTCCCCTCCTCCTTCCCCTCCTCCTTCCCCTCCTCCTTCCCCTCCTCCTTCCCCTCCTCCTTCCCCTCCTCCTTCCCCTCCTCCTTCCCCTCCTCCTTCCCCTCCTCCTTCCCCTCCTCCTTCCCCTCCTCCTTCCCCTCCTCCTTCCCCTCCTCCTTCCCCTCCTCCTTCCCCTCCTCCTTCCCCTCCTCCTTCCCCTCCTCCTTCCCCTCCTCCTTCCCCTCCTCCTTCCCCTCCTCCTTCCCCTCCTCCTTCCCCTCCTCCTTCCCCTCCTCCTTCCCCTCCTCCTTCCCCTCCTCCTTCCCCTCCTCCTTCCCCTCCTCCTTCCCCTCCTCCTTCCCCTCCTCCTTCCCCTCCTCCTTCCCCTCCTCCTTCCCCTCCTCCTTCCCCTCCTCCTTCCCCTCCTCCTTCCCCTCCTCCTTCCCCTCCTCCTTCCGCTCCTCCTTCCGCTCCTCCTTCCCCTCCTCCTTCCCCTCCTCCTTCCCCTCCTCCTTCCCCTCCTCCTTCCCCTCCTCCTTCCCCTCCTCCTTCCCCTCCTCCTTCCCCTCCTCCTTCCCCTCCTCCTTCCCCTCCTCCTTCCCCTCCTCCTTCCCCTCCTCCTTCCCCTCCTCCTTCCCCTCCTCCTTCCCCTCCTCCTTCCCCTCCTCCTTCCCCTCCTCCTTCCCCTCCTCCTTCCCCTCCTCCTTCCCCTCCTCCTTCCCCTCCTCCTTCCCCTCCTCCTTCCCCTCCTCCTTCCCCTCCCTCCTCCCCTGCCCCTTTCCCCCCTCCCCCCCCCTGCCTCCAATAAGGTCATTGGCTATAGGATTCCGACCCTCCTGTTCCTGGGCAATGGAAACAGGTTCCTCACACCTGCCGGGGGCGCAGGCTTAGCCGTGAACCTCAACATGGGCGATTCTTTTGCCTTGCCAGGTAAGAGGGCCTGCGTAGGAAGTTGCGAGTGATGGACCTTTCAGGGCCTTCCAGGCGGATGACAGGGGCATCAGGCCTTCTTAGGAAGTAGTCATTGCGAGAGGCGGGGAAATCAAGCACGCCTATGCAGGGCCAGGAGGTGGGGCTTTGTGCTTGCCAGTGTAGTTGAGTGTGACAAAGACATCGGGTCTGCCTCTGCAGTTGCAGGAGTCGGTCGGTTACATTGGGCCTGCCTTAGTCGGTTGTGCGCCAGGGGCATCATTCATAGGCAGTTGCGGGTGATGGGGGCGCCATACCTATCCGTGTGGTTATGAGAGGTGGGGGTATCAGACCCTCCTAGGCAGCTGGAAAAGGCAGGGGCTAAGGGCTCACCTCATTGGGTGACACTGGCAGTAGTCTTAGGCTGCTCATTTCGCCAGTACCACAGTGTGACAAGGGTTGCTTAGGCTGTTCATGTAAGCACCACATTGCGACAGCAACACCTTCTGATAGTCCCGCTGTCTGAAAGAAACGCTTTGTGACGGGACCACCTCATGATAACACTGCCTGAACCTTTGTGACGGGACCACCTCATGATAACACTACCTGAACCTTTGTGACAGTAATGCCTGAACCTTTGTGACAGTACTGCCTGAAGCTTTACGACCGTATTTCCCTGCCCGCCTTTTTTGGACAGGCGTCCGAGCAACAGATTACCTGGGCACCGACATTTCGAAGCAGGTCACTGCCACATGGCCCTCTGGCCAGCTCAACCCGATCACCGCCGCCAGCCCGACACTCGACTCTGCCCCCTTCATGATGTTCTTTAGCGTCAAGGATGCTTCCGGTGGATCAGCATTACAGGCTGTGCTGAATGTGGGTTGCACACTTGGCTGTAGCACTGGATGCGCTTGGCTGTAGCACTGGATGCGCTTGGCTGTAGCACTGAATATGCATGGCTGTAGCACTGAATACACATGGCTGTAGTACTGGATGTGCATGGCTGTAGCACTGAATACACATGGCTGTAGTACTGGATGTGCATGGCTGTAGCACTGAATACACATGGCTGTAGTACTGGATGTGCTTGGCTGTAGCACTGAATACACATTGCTGTAGTACTGGATGTGCTTGGCTGTAGCACTGAATACACATGGCTGTAGTACTGGATGTGCTTGGCTGTAGCACTGAATACACATGGCTGTAGCACTGTATGTGCTTGGCTGTAGCGCTGCGTGGGTGACCCTGCATTCTGTACTGGATGCACTTTGATGCCAGGGATGCCTCCGTTGGATCAGCATTACACGCTAGGCTGAAAGTGGGTTTTAGGGTTAAGGGTTATCAGGGTTAAGGGTTATCAGGGTTAAGGGTTGTCAGGGTTACGGGTTATCAGGGTTAAGGGTTATCAAGGGTCATGCCCCACTTAAACCTTGCTCATGGCCCTCATTTGCATGCCTGTGAATACCTGTTTCTTACTTCTCTCCCTCCCCCCCCCCATCCCCTGCCTATCAGGTGTATGTTGCATGTGGTGTGGATACTGTGGCCTGTAACCTGACGAGCACTGCCACGGCTGGGCAGGGTGGCACCGCTGCACTGGCATGTGTGCCAGCACTCCAGTGCCAGGCCTTCAGCGTAGCCTCAGGTGCGGCTTCGCTTTCATAAGTAAATAAAATACCATACCGGAATTTAGTATTTAATGCACCCTGAGGCGTGGATTAAGGAATGGACCATGAGTGCGTTATCTTTTATTTAGGGACAAATAGGTGTTTGAGTGTCCTTAGGTGCGGCCTCTCCCTCTAATAAATAAACAATCAGTAAATCAATTATGTGGTCTGAGGCATGGATGAAGGGATCGACCACGGGACGCATGTTCTAGTCAGGGATGAATATGTGTTCCAGTTCTTCCTCAGGTACGGCCGCTCCCTCATAACCCACCAGTGTTTTGGTGGAATGGATGTTTATGGTTTATCCTTAGGTGAGGTCAAGGGGCCAGCACATCAATGACCTGTGTGCCGGCCCCTCAACGCTGAGCTTTTAGTATATCCTCAGGTTATCCCTCAACCCTGGACCCTTATCCCTAAACACTGAGCTTTTAGTATATCCTCAGATCAGCCTAAATCCTAAACCCTAACACCTCTCACTGAGGAATCATGAATGGCATGAATGACATGAGCGCATTCTGCCAGCTGGGCACAGGTTTTAGGGGTTTTGGGGTATAGGGCAAATCCTAAAAATGCATGCACTTATGATACGCCCTGAAGTGTGGATCAAGGAAGCCACACATTTGGCCATGTGGGCGCTTGTTCGCCATCTACCATTTCTGTCATGGTAGCACAATACGGTGCAAGGCTGCACGATTTGGCGCAGGTCAAGACGGAGTGTACTAATCAAGTAGCGGCATACGGAAGAATATGGCATAATACGGCACAGGTCTAGCCGGATTGTGGTACCATGATTCCTGTTCCTTCTAGCTTTTTTTCAGCTGCCGAAGAGGGCCACGTGCGCACCCGGGCTGTTTTTTCGTGTCAGCGCCTCAGGTTTTCATAGGTTGGGCGGGTAACCTCACAATCCGCTAAGTCCAAGCAAAAGCGAAACTGGATAGGCAGCTTCACAGAGATAAGGTCATACTTTGTTAAGTCCAAGCAAAAGTTGCCCTCGGTAGGCTGATATAAAGAGAGCATGAGGTGATTCCAGTCAGGCCATTGCCGCCTTCTGATCACCCATCCCTACCCTTGCTTGTCACATAGGCACACCAGTTGCGACCGCTGCAGCGCTGCCTGGTTTCACACTGTCACGCTTTCTCAGCCTCAGGCCCTGCCCGGGGTCCATCTGATCACCCATCTCTACTCTTGCTGCTTACATAGGCACACCAGCTGTGACTGCTGCAGCGCTACCTGGTTTCACGCCTGCTCAACCTCAGGCCATTCCCGTGCTTCTCCTGATGGGCACAGCGGCCCTCTCCCTGTCCGTTGGGACGGAGTACAGGTAAGGGTGGACTGAGGGATGGAGTACAGGTAAGGGTGGACTGAGGGATGGAGTACAGGTAAGGGTGGACTGAGGGACGGAGTACAGGTAAGGGTGGACTGAGGGACGGAATAAAGGTAAGGGTGGACTGAGGGATGGAGTACAGGTAAGGGTGGACTGAGGGACGGAGTACAGGTAAGGGTGGACTGAGGGACGGAGTACAGGTAAGGGTGGACTGAGGGATGGAGTACAGGTAAGGGTGGACTGAGGGATGGAGTACAGGTAAGGGTGGACTGAGGGACGGAGTACAGGTAAGGATGGACTGAGGGACGGAGTACAGGTAAGGGTGGACTGAGGGATGGAGTACAGGTAAGGGTGGACTGAGGGACGGAGTACAGGTAAGGGTGGACTGAGGGACGGAGTACAGGTAAGGGTGGACTGAGGGACGGAGTACAGGTAAGGGTGGACTGAGGGACGGAGTACAGGTAAGGGTGGACTGAGGGATTGAGTACAGGTAAGGGTGGACTGAGGGACGGAGTACAGGTAAGGGTGGACTGAGGGACGGAGTACAGGTAAGGGTGGACTGAGGGACGGAGTACAGGTAAGGGTGGACTGAGGGACGGAGTACAGGTAAGGGTGGACTGAGGGACGGAGTACAGGTAAGGGTGGACTGAGGGATGGAGTACAGGTAAGGGTGGACTGAGGGACGGAGTAAAGGTAAGGGTGGACTGAGGGACGGAGTACAGGTAAGGGTGGACTGAGGGACAGAGTACAGGTAAGGGTGGACTGAGGGACGGAGTACAGGTAAGGGTGGACTGAGGGACGGAATAAAGGTAAGGGTGGACTGAGGGACGGAGTACAGGTAAGGGTGGACTGAGGGACGGAGTACAGGTAAGGGTGGACTGAGGGACGGAGTACAGGTAAGGGTGGACTGAGGGACGGAATAAAGGTAAGGGTGGACTGAGGGACGGAATAAAGGTAATGGTGTCCGTTGGGACGGAGTACAGGTAAGGATGGACTGAGGGATGGACTACAGGTAAGGGTGTCCGTTGGGACGGAGCACAGGTAAGGGTGGACTGATGTACTTGGAGTGTCACAACCCTGAAGGGAACCTGAAGTCTCTCCTGATCCTAGGGGGCCGCTTTCGGATGATGGTGTGCATGGTGCGTTTTGGGGGGAGGGCAAGTTCAGGTCTAGCCCAAAACATGATCACCTTAATGTGCTAGGAGTTAAGGTCTCAGGAAGGGGAGGTGTGCCTCCCTATGTGTGCAGGGTTTGTGAGCAATGTATCTCAAGGGCCATAATAAGCAGTATCTAAATCTCTGCTTGGACCCCCAAAGTCTTACCCGGCAAAAACAAGATTTTGTAAGGGAAGGCAAACATATTTTGCATGAAGGGCTGGGCCTTGGGGCCCAGAACCAAGTCAATCCAGAAAGGAAGTAGGATGGAAGCCCCCTCCTCCCTTTTGGAGCGCAGGAGTTGAGAAATCAGTGCTTTTGAAGGTGCCGAGTAGGGCACATGTGTGCCCTGAACCTGATGAGGCTCAAAGAAAGCTATCGTGGCTGAAGGGTGCAAGCTCTGAAGAGATCCCAGCAGCTCAGGCTCTGCTAGGTAATGCATGAGGCACGATGCCCTTTGGAAGAAATCAGAACTGTATAAGGTGCCGCCGATTAGGCCACATCCGTGCCATGTACCTGACGAGGCTCAAATAAAGCACGAGAAATTTACGTATGGAGGCCTGGGGCATGAGTGTTGACCTTCAGGGGCATGAAGTAGGAGGTAAAGGGGCATGAGGGTCCTGTTGCGACCTGTCGCTATTTGGGGTTAAGGGTTGATGGCCTGGATGCTGTTACAACCTGTCGCTATGTAGGGTTAAGGGTTAGGGCCTGGATGCTCTTGCGACCTCTTACTGTTACTTGAGCGCCTGTTGACCAGGGTTTAGATCTCTTGTCAGGGTTTAGATCTCTTGTCAGGGTTTAGATCTCTTGTCAGGTGCTGCAGCTGTGTCGACCCCATTCAGACCCAAATTGGTGTTGGCTCCCTCAATCCATGTCTCAGGACGGGTACATTTACCATTTATTTTTAATTTTAGGGATCTCCTATTTTATGCACCACCCTTGCCGAGGACTGCTACTGCCCGTCCCCCCACTGCAGTGCCTGTTCACCCCAGGCCTCCCTCACCGCTGTGTGCGACCGTGGCGTCCAAGCAGTCGACCCGACCACCGGCGAGAACCTGAGCTCCTTGGTGGCTGCCTGCGCTGACCAGGGGGGCACTGGCAGCAGCGACGCGAAGCCGTTCAATGTGGCGGGCATCAGCACCTGTGACATCAACGTGGCAGAGGTGGGTGATTTAGTCCTGCATGTTTGAATTTGTTGGTCTTGTATGGGTGACAATCTTGGTCTTGCATGGGTGACAATGTGGGTCTTGCATGGGTGAAGCTGTTGGTCTTGCATGGGTGAAGCTGTTGGTCTTGCATGGGTGAAGCTGTTTGTCGTGCATTACATGGGGCCTTCCCTCAGGATGCCTAGTCTGATGTGCCTGTATGGTCTCGATTCGGTTTTATTCTTTCAGTGCGCACCAGACCGCCTTAGGGGGACCGCAAGGTGGCTACCCCTTGTAAAATTGGAACCAAATCACTACTAGCCCATAGCTGATAGTCCCAGCAGCCAGCAGGGTTTGCTGCCGCAGGCCCGCACAGCCATAGGCCTTTATGTAGCTGATTTGCAGCTGAAGCAAGGTCACAAAAAACCGTTGTGGTTGTGTGAATGACGCAAGGCCAAGCCGACTGCCATCTTAGAGGCTGCTCATGACCTGCTGGGTTAGTCATGCGCACACCACGCCTTTTCATTGTATATTTATTTATGTAGTCATGTTTGCCCTTGACTGCACAGAGAGTTACATTGGTGCCGGTGTGTGTGGTTATCTGTCTGCCTATCTATCTGCCTGTCTGTCTGTGTCTGTCCATCTATCTATCCATCTGTCGGTCAGTCAGCATCTGTCTGCCTGTGAAGCAACACATGCAACAAGAGCCTGATAGACGAGTCTACCTGGCCATGGCCTGACCCGCTTCCCTCTCAACCCTACCTGCATGCAGGGACCTATATCATCACCTTCTCACTGCTGGTATGAGTCTGGCACGCTATTCCAAAGCCTGACCCGCTTCCCTCTCAACCCCACCTGCATGCAGGGACCTATATCTTCACCTTCTCACTGCTGGTATGAGTCTGGCACGCTATTCCAAAGCCTGACCCGCTTCCCTCTCAACCCCACCTGCAGGCAGGGATGTATATCATCACCTTCTCACTGCTGGGCTCCAGAGGTGTGGGCGTATTGCCTGTAATGAGGTGGGCCAGGGGGATCACAGGGAAAGTGTGGGCTCCTAGGGTGGGCTGGGATGTGTGGAGTGGGTGTTGATGTGTGGGTTGGTTTTGAATGCATGGGGTGGTTTTAAATGTGTGGGATGGGTGTGGAAGTGTCGGGTGGGTGTGGATGTGTGCGATGGGTGTGGGTTGAGTGGAGGATAGAAGGATGGAGGGAGCACGACTGAAGCTTATTGGCATGATGCTCGACCTCGTGTGCACAAGTGTGGAATGGGTGTGGAAGGGAGGAGCCTGATGGGTGTGAATTGGGTGGCTTATATGTGAAATTATATTTAACCAGATGTAAGGCTGAGGTTCTGCATGGTCAGTGGACTGCTGTATGTGATTTGTATGTCTGTAAAGTTGATTTAAACTTAAATGAGGCTGCTCATATCAAGCGTTAGCCGAATTCGAATATAATTTGGTTCGCAATTTATCTGCCGGGCATGGACGGTTTACCTGACTCATTGAAAAGTTGTCTCGTCCCTATTTATGTGTGCCCGCTGCGCAGGAGGGTCACGTTCACGTCATCTGCGTGTGGCTTGCAGGCGTCCATGTCCACTGTGGGGGACATGGCGACACTGATTGCTGGCATGGCAGGTGAGATGCTGTCAGCAAAGGGCGGCCCCTGTTTTGGTGTGAAATTTGAAGCATGGGACAGGTGCCTGCAAAACGGCCGTAGCACTAGGTAGGCTGCCATGCAGGCTTCGCTGTCCACAGTCGTAGATATGGTGACGCTGATTGCTGGTACGACAGGCACTGTCAGCAAAGGGAAGCTCCCCTCTTGACCATGAAGTGTGTGAAGGTTTTACAGTCCCGCGGAGCATCATTCGATGCGTGTGAGTATGCTCTTGGCTGAAGCACTGAGTGACCTTGGGTATGAAGTTGGCTGTAGTACTGGGTGTGTACTTGGCTGTAGTACTGGGTGTGCACTTGGCTGTAGCACAAAGTGATCCTGCAGTCTGTAGCGCCGGTGTGGGGAAGCCGGTGTAGCAAAGACTCCTAGATCCAATGGGTTGGCAACCATCCAAGGAGTGACACAATCTAGGTTTCAAGGATGCGACATTGATGTCAACGGTTGAAGAGTTTTGTTTCAATCTTCAGTCCGATTGAACCAGTTGGCAGCTTGGCCCTTAAGTGCTAAGTGGTAAACAGTGTCTCATCTCTTTAGTGTAACATGTAATGAAGGTGTAAACCCACTCTTCCGACTGGGTTACAGAGCTGTGTCATGCAGCCTTTTTAATTAACACTCCCTTTTCCCCTCTTGCCCACCTCTTCACACCAGATACTGAAATACTCTCAAGCTGTACTCCCTCCCTCATAATTATTCCGCTCCACCTTGTTTCCAGGTTCCTCCGGATGTGGGAAAACAGCAGGCACTGTGGAGGAGGCATCTGGTCTACTATCCACGCTTGGATTCGGCTCACGTATGCTGGTGGGTGAAGGTTTAGGGTTTCGTGACATGGAGTCCACTGGAGGCCCTACGGTAGAGGTATCATGCTTGCTGCCCACTCTTGGATGGGACACGAGTGTTTGCCACTTTGCCGCTAGGTGTAGATTCAGGGTTTAGGTCAGACGTGGTCAGCTGGAGGTTGTGTGGCCAAGGCACCAGGCTTGCTGTCCACTCTTGGATTGGGTTCAGATATGTTGCTAGGTGAGCGAGGGTTAGGTCTGACGTGGTCAGCAGGGAGCTGTGCTGGCTGCAGGGAGATTTCTGTTCTTGCTTAGGTCATTTGCAAGGCGAGAACTTACCCTCTAAATCCACATGACCCTTCAGGCCTCTGCCCAGTCGGTGAACGTGGAGGATGCGTCTACATCGGGCGAGTACTCGATATCTCTCGTGACCTATCCTGGATTTGGCAGGGCAGTCAACATTAAGCAGGTCAGTGCTTGTGTGCTGGCAGGGGGAGGGAGGGTCTTTCTAACGCTGCCTCTACTCGAGACCTCTCGTGATATTTCCTGGATTTAAAAGGGTCAACACCATTAATCAGGTCAGCAGTTGTGGGCTGGTAGGGGGGGGTCTGTCGTCGCTCTACTTTATTTAGCGCTCAAACTGCCTTGCAGTCAGAGACTTTTTGATCCTCCCTTGATTGGGCAGGGCCAGCAGCATCTGTTGACGGTAGCATCTCTTGACCTGAGCCAGCAATTCTTGACCTGAGCCAGCATTTGTGTCCCTGTCTCCCTTTCCTTATTTGTTAAGGGGCTCCTGTCCAATTGAACTGAGCATGTACCCGTGTGTCTCCCTGTCTCCCAGGGGTCCCTAGCTTACATTGCATGTGCAAGTGGGCAGATACCCACGGCGATGCTTCCCTGCGAACCGGGAGCCAAGGCAGATGGTCCGCAGTCAAATGGAGGCTCGGATGCAGTTGCCCTCACGAAACAGGTAACAACTGCCAAATGATGCGCAAAGCAGGGAGCAGGAAGTAGGATGCATGACGCATGACGCAAGATGGTCCACAGGCAAATGCATGTTTGGATGCAGTGGTCCTCTACAAAACAGGTTACAACTACCACATCATGCATGAAGCATGGTACAAGGAGGTCCACAGGCAAACTCAGGCTCGGATGCAGTGACCCTCACAAATGAGTTTGTAAGTGCCCCTGGGCATCAATCGTTGTGCGCACCCTGTCTGTGCCATTTTTTTCGACTGGAATTATTGCAGGATTTGTCTGACTCTGGCATCGAAGGTCTGCTCCTGACTTGTCCAGGTTTCTTTTGATTTACCGTCCCTTTGTTTCTCGCTGCTAGGCCTTGCGAAAGAGGCCACCTGGCAATGTTACGCTGCAACAGGAAATGTATGACCGGATGTGTTGAGGGAGTATGTGCGCCCGCCAAACACGTTGCAGCATTGCAGCGATCACACTCTCAAACCCGTCATTTCTCTGGAACCTCTTGAACTCCTTCATTGTTTTTTTTCTTTTTTATCAAGGCTGGGGGACCCACCTCCTGGACAAGTCTGCCCTGCATATGCCCCGCCCCAAATCAATCAGGGAATATTATACCGCCCGGCCTTGCTCTCTTTGAAGTCCCTCGTTTAACCCTAAACCCTAAATTCTGAACCCTCACATTTTCTGGTATAATGCAGATCCTTGCGTGCCCTCCGATGGCCTGCATCGAATTCGGCTGTCCCGGCTATCAGTACTCGACCCAGGGTATCGCGACCTGCGGCGTGGACACCAGCGCTCCCGTAGGGACAGTCCAAATGTGAGATGTTCGGTAGTGAATTGATGCATGGGTGGGACGGAGGAAGAGCAGACTGCTGGGGATCCCTGAATTCCTGATAAGACAGATCCCTAGTAGCTCCCCTAGTGCTACGGCCGAACAGGCGGCTTCCTTAAGGCAAGCCTCAGGGCATATCCTTTATTTAATAAAGTATAGACTGATCCCTATACTTGCACCCCTAAGGTCCTTACGTTTCCCCTCCGTGTCGAAAGAGTCGGGTGGACGCCCACGCGGCCGAGCCTTTTCGAGCAGGGCCCGAAGGTGCAACATTATTGACTGCATGACGAGCCCTCACTTTTCCCCTCCTCTGGCTCTCTGCTGATGGCAATCCTGATAAGCCGTCACTGTTGTTTTCTTCACTTTCAAAACGTTGTACAACCCTATATGTATCTTAATATAATAATATGCCTGGTTTTGTAACGTTCCTTTTGCTGCTGCTCATTTCTGCCTCCCTGACTCCCCCTGATGGATGCATACCTTGAGCTTCTAAAAAGTGACCCCAGGCAAGATCTAGAACCAGACTGAGGTTACTTTTGCCACACCCGGTGCATGTTGAATGCTTGTTCAGCAATCTTGTGTTTGATGTTGTTTGACAATCTTGTGTTTGATGTCGAGATCAATGCGATGCAGCAAAAAACATTCATGTGGTGGATTGACCTTGATCCTGGATGTGCTGCTCTGTGGCGGTCAATCCCTATTATCTTGTTACGACCCCATATTGCCATTCCTGTTGCTGCTGCAGAGTGAACCTGGGCAGGATCTAGATCCGGGCCCTGTGGGTGCACTCGCCGCACGTGGTGAATGTTGAACGCCAATGTTGCAAGCTTATATTGCCACATCCCTGTTTCTGTCGCAGAGTGAACCTGGTCCTGGATGTGATGCCAAGTGGCGGCGTACCCTCATCATCATCTTGTGACGACCCCCACGCTGTCATTCCTGTTGCTGCTGCGGATTTTCCCTGATCCTGGAAATGCTGCAAAGTGGCATTTAATCCCCATTGGAGGTATTTTGTTTCGATCCTCATGCCGTCCTCCCTGGTGCTGCTGCAGAGTCTTGGAGGTTCTCTCCAGGGTCGGCCAATCCTCATCCTCGAACTTCCTTATCTCTCTTGCTGCTGCAGTGCCTCAGAACCTAATTAGCAGGATCTAGACGTGGCGCAAGTTGGTCACGGATGTAGGCAGCTTAGAAAGAGGTTTAGCTCTAAAAATAGCTGCTCATCTGTAAGACTCCGCCGCCTTCTCCACTGATACCTAGTGGGCAGCTCTTCTTACGGACAGGCTGTCCTGCTCCTGCTAGATAGTGAACTGGGTCCTTTCAAGTGGCGACCCATCCCCATCCTCCAATGCCGTTTTTCTGTTGCGCCTGCAGTGTTAAGCTGGTCCTGGTCGTGCTTTCAAGTGGCGGCCAAGTCCCATCCTCCAACACTGCTTTGTCCTGTTGCACCTGCAGAGTAAACTTGGGTCTTGGTGGTGCTTTCGAGTGACGACCCATCCCCATCCTCCAATGTCGTTTTTTCTGTTGCACCTGCAGTGTGAACTAGGTCTTGGTAATGCTTTCGAGCGGCGACCCATCCCCATCCTCCAAAGCCGTTTTCTGTTGCTCCTGCAGAGTGAACTTCGTACTGGTGGTGCTTTCGAGTGGCGGCCAATCGGTATCATTGGTAAACATAACCGTGCAGCGGTCTGTGAGCATCACCAGTGCCTGTCCTGCCGGGCAGTTCCTTTGCGGCAATCCGCCGGTGTGCAGCCAGGTGGGGCTGTGTGAGGATGGTGTGGAATAATGATTGGATGGTGTGGAAGTATGAGTGGATACACTGTTGGCTTCAGGGTGTGTAGATTAAGAGAACTGGCAGGACGTGCGTTTCCTTTGTGGCGAACCGCCGGTTTGCAGCCACTGCATGTCCTTGCACAGCCCCTCCCACCTTTCTGTCACCCGTTGCACCTTCCCTGTCAGCTCAGGCATGCATCTCGAGATTTGACAAAAAAAATACTAGGAATACAAATATGTGAAAATCTTATTCATTCTTATGATGTGAAAGTCAGCTTAGGCACGCATCTGAAAATTTGGCAAACAAATATCTGAAATGCAAATATCTGGAAACATCTTATTAATATCTCTGATGTGCAGGTCAGCTGCAGCTTGTCGAGCACCCTGCTTGGCCTGGGGCCCTCCGCCACCCCCAGCGGCCCAGCCAGTGTGTTTACCAGTGCAGGAGCAAGCACCCCCCCGATCCTCCGCGTTGTCCTCAACCCCTGGTTGGCCGCTGAGGCCTCGCCCTTCTCTGCGGGCGTGCTGGGGGAGAGCATGGCCGCGTCCGGGGCCATTGGCAGCGGCCTGGTGCCCCCCCTCATCAAATTCACGGTGAGAGCATTCGCCGGATACCGTAGATTTGCTTTGCCTTCCTTCATAAGTAGCGGTGTTTGGGGTTGAGGGATCCATGGATTTACTAATTATCGATTGTGGACGCCAGCTTTCAGTCGGAAGTTAAGAGTTTTTGTCAACAGTTTGCCCTGGGGGCAGCATTAAAAGAAAACAGTTTGTGATGTCCTTTTTTACGAGGGAAGGCCAAGCAAATCTACGGTAGTGTTCCAACCTTATTTCATTTAATGACTACTTTTATAAAACCAACATTTTTTAAATTTAACACTTCAGACTACCGGTACTTTTATTAAAATCTTACAGATTATTCCAGGTCCTGAAAAGTCATGAAGCAGAAGGCTCCCCCCTGTTTTGAAGCCCACCTGTGCCTGGTTCCTCGACTTTATCTAGAGTTCATGTCGCAGGTGGATGAGGCTATCCCACTTGTTCGGTGTTCTTCCGCCTTAATGCAAAGCTCCAAGAGTTTTGACCAGGCCAAGGGGCCTGTCACTTAGGGGGTCAGACGAGTCCCCCCAAACAAAAGGGGTTTCGGCCGGGATGGAGCCTTTCCGTGTAAAAAGTTCGTCAGGGAAAAATAGCAGACTCTCCCTGCGCACTAAAAAGCTGAAGTCGTGGACGCCAGTAAAACTTTGTGCGCGGAAAGACCCCATCTTAAGGGTCGACTGCGGCTGTTGGGGGACTCGTCCGACCCCCTTAGTGACAGGCCCCTTACGAGGCCCTGCGTAGGCACATAAGTGGAAGGGTCCCCCCCCGTTTTGTATTGAAGTTTACCTGCACTTGCTTCTTTGACTTAATCTTGAGTACATGCTGCCAGGTGAAGAGGGGCTGGCGCACCAGGGCAAGCCACTGTCTTCGGATTTTGGTGTTCTTCCCGCTCGGCATGAGCTAAGCAGTATTGAGTTATGACCCGGCCTTGTAGGGTCAATGCAGCGGTAGGCGCCCCTCCTTGTGTGTTAGCCCACCCTAAACCCTTAACCCTCAGCCCTTAACCTGCTTGATAATTGTCTATATCTGCCCGAATAGGAATATGTGCCCTTGATTGTCCCTTGTGCAGGTTGACGAGGGGCTTTTCCACCAGGGCCTGCCTCTGTCCCTCCTGTTGAACAACAGCTCGGCAACGGTCGCGTCTTATCTACACAACGCCTCCAACACCACCATCATCTCATTGGGGACGCTCTATGCTCCCTTCGGCCACGAGGTGTGTGGCAGGGAACATGGGTCGTCATGCATCCCACCTTGGTTTAGGGGGTTTGGGGGGGGTGAGGGGGGATGAAAGTGTGGAGAAAGGAGGTGGATCTGTAGTGGGGGGGAATGCAAGTATGGGGATGGGAGAGAATGGAAGTGTGAAGAGGCAGTGTTAAGGCGGGATTCCTAGGCATCACAAGGCAGTTCAGGTTTGTGTTCGGGATTTAGGGGGTTGGTTCAGGATTTAGGTTTTTTTGCTGGGTTCATAGCTGGATTTTCAGGATTGACGATTGATGGTGGTTGCTAAACGAGGCCCCTCGGTCCCCAAGATGGGCCACAAGCGAACATCAGAAAGTGTCACCGCCAACACTCCACCATGATTCTGACTTGCACCCCTCCCTCATACTGCCCTCGTCCCCCCCCCCTGCTGCACAGATGCCATTCTCTCTGGTGCCCTGTGCCGTTGGCCAGTTGCCCAGCCTCAACGATCGAGCTGGCTGCGGGGTGTCTGCCTCCGACTCAGCCGGCCAGGCACTCGCCGTCACTGTGGATGTGCTCCAGGTCCTGCCGCAGCCTCGCGAAGGGAACGCGCTTGCGTTTGGATGTGACCCCTCCTCTGCCATGCAAGGCCATTGCTTCCCGGGCACTTACAATGTGACGTGAGTGGGACAGGCAGCTATAATAAATTTGCAACCTCAATGCTAGAAACTGAACGCTAAACGTAAGGTGATCTCATCCCCTGTGCTTTACGTGATAACGTAATTATCGCGATTACCGGTAGTTGCAAAATATATATTGTATGCTTAATTAATGATAAATTCATACCGGCAACTTAAATGCCCCAATAGTGTGGGAGTGTGACAGGTGGGTGTGATTCAACCCCAACCTTTAACCCTGGTAGTGTGTGAGTGTGTCAGACAGGTGTGAATAGCCTTCAGCTGGTAATCCTTAAATCCTTTGAGTGTGGATGGCGGCATACTGGCATAGGCAAGACCTTTGCCTGGTCGATGCTGATGGTGGAGTATTGCACTATGATGGCTCCACATAGCTCCTAGTCCAAATTCGAAAGTCCAGACCCTTATGTCCGTTGCCACTGCCTTCAGATACACTGCATTTAACTTGGCCGGCAGCAAGTCCTTGGCCTGCCTGCTGCTGGTAGTGGAGCCCTGCACTGGGATGGCTCTGCAGCTGCTGGTGCAAAGTCCAAATCCACATTTCCTTTGCCACTGCCTTCAGATACACTGTATACAACTCTGCTGGCAGCATGTCCTTGGCCTGCCTGAGGCTGGTAGTGGAGCGCCGCACTGTGATGGCTCTGCAGCTGCTGGGCCAAAGTCCAAACCCTCATGTCCGTTGCCTCTGCCTTCAGATACACTGTATACAACTCTGCTGGCAGCAAGTCCCTGGCCTGGCTGCTGCTGGTAGTGGAGCGCCGAACGGTCACCACTCTTCAGCTGATGTTGGAGGAGACGTGTGAAGAGGGGCCGGAGGCGCTGGAGGTGCAGGTGTGGACTGATGTTATATGAAGTGTGGGGAATACAGTATGTAACTGATGATGGAGGAGATGTGTGAGGAGGGGCCGGGGGTCCTGGAGGTATCGTGGAGAACGCTGCTTTTACAGAGGGGCTTGCGGGTATCGTGGAGAAGGCTCCTTTTACAGAGTGCAGCATTGTCGTTTAAGCAGTCAGGCTTGACCTCCGGGTCCTGCATGTGTGATTGGTTTAAGGGTTGATACCCTTGAATCTAAACCCTTCATTTCCAGTACAAAATATATTTTGGTGGTGGAAGACAAGCGTGATAATGAGATGTTGGTGTCAAGCGTACCTATGAGATATGCATTGGACCTTCATGTCAGGCATGCACTAGACCTTCATGTCTGAAATGCTGGTTTCATGTACAGAGTACAAATGAATGATGCCTGTTGCCACATCAGGCGTCATTTTGAATTCAATGAGCCTGTATGTGGCCTTGGCTTGGTCTCCAGCCCGGGTGGCCAGAGTTCATATTTGTCTGGATGCCTCGTCATAGGCCCTTCTGCATTCAGTGAACATATCCCTGTACCCTGGTCCAAGGGCCGGACCCCTGGTCTGAATGTGTATACCCTGGCCTGGTGGCCTGTTCCCCTGGCCCAAGGGCCTGGCCCCTGGCCTGATGGCCAGCGTCCTGGCTCAAGGGCCTGATCCCTGACCCAAGGGCCTGGCCCCTGACTTAAAGGCATATACACTGGGCTGAGGGTATGAACCCTGGCCTGAAGGCGTATACCTTGGTCTGAAATCCTGTACCCTGGCCTGGAGGCGTATACCATGGCCTGATGGCCTGCGCCTGGCCTAAGGGCCTGGGTACTGTTTGAAAGAGCATATCGTGGGGATGTAGATGATGGCCGACCCCTGGTCTTCATGTTGGTACATGGATCTTAATGCCTTGTCACTGATTCTGCAGGTGATGAGCCAGAGCCAGGATCTACTCCAGGAGCTGGTGGCTTCATACCTCTATCATCTAGATCTAGATCTTAATGCCTTGTCACTGATCCTGCAGGTACTGAGTCAGAGCCAGGATCTACTGCAGGAGCTGGTGGCTTCATACCTCTATCATCTAGATCTAGATCTTAATGCCTTGTCACTGATCCTGCAGGTACTGAGTCAGAGCCAGGATCTACTCCAGGAGCTGGTGGCTTCATACCTCTATCATCTAGATCTAGATCTTAATGCCTTGTCACTGATCCTGCAGGTGATGAGCCAGAGCCAGGATCTACTCCAGGAGCTGGTGGCTTCATACCTCTATCATCTAGATCTAGATCTTAATGCCTTGTCACTGATCCTGCAGGTACTGAGTCAGAGCCAGGATCTACTGCAGGAGCTGGTGGCTTTATACCTCCCTATGATCTTGATCTAGATCTTAATGCCTTGTCACTGATCCTGCAGGTGCTGAGTCAGAGCCAGGATCTACTCCAGGGGCTGGTGGCTTCATACCTCCCTATCCTCGGCCTTCAGCCTTCTAGCCTGCGTTGGACCTCCCTCGTCAACATCACCTCAACGCAGCTGCCTCAACCGCCCCTACCACCCCAACCGCCTCAACCGCCAGCGTTCAGCACGGGTTCCCCTCCAGCCAACGCTGCTGCTGCGCCCTCCTCCTTGGCGGCTTCCCCTTGCCTCCTGAACATCACGCTTGAGGTGGAGGTTGGGGCGGTTCCTCAGCTGGTGCCTGGGGCAGGGGAGGCGGGGAGGCTCATCTCCGCAGGGTACAGCGCAGACTTCCTGAATGATGGCGCAGGGCCTGCCAGGAAACTCCACATGGCAACACCGGAGCCAGGGCTGTCATCAGATCAAGGGCAGTCATGGGATTCAGGACCGTCATGGGATCCAAGAGCAACAAAATCTGCAGCGGCATCATCCTATTCAGGAGCATCAGCCCGTCCGTTAGCAAAGGATCTGATGTCCCTTGTCGAAGGACTCATTTTAGAGCAGCGAAATCTGGCCAAGCGTATGGCATCGAGTGCTGGGGCTGCAGTCCGGCCTGAGGCTGCCGAGCTGGGTCTGGCCTTACTGGGAGCGGAGGCGGCCAGGGAGCTCCGAGGTCGAGTGCTCATGCAGACTGATGCAGCTGTGTATAGCAGCGGAGTCTCGGGAGGTATCCAGGTAATCGCACGACAGGGCATTTGGGGTGTCGCACTGTTGCACCCGGGGAGATGTGAGGCCCCATGCACATTCAGACAGATGCAACTGTTGATAGCAGCGGAGTCTCGGGAGGTATCCTGGTATGTCCTTGACCCAGAACCCTAAGCTATGAACCATGCACCCTTCACTCTTCAGCCTTAAACCCTTCCACTTACAACCTTTCCGCCAAAGGGTAAATGAATCCGTATTGTACTGGGCGAGCGTCACCAACCACCAGTCTGGCAAAGCAGATCCCTGTCACAGCAACTGCCGCACAGAGGCTCATTTGCAAAAAATACGTTTTGAGGTGTGGATTAATGATTTAGGGTTCAGGGTCTAGGGTGGCCACCTGTTCGGCTGTTGCACTAGGAAGGCTCAAAAAGGCATAAGTGACTCTCACCCCCTCCAATTTTTGATCTCTGTCTACATGCTCCCCGCAGGTCTTTGGTCCTCTCTGCCCCACGCTGGACATTTCTAGACTGCCAGCTGCGATGCCATCCGTCCGATCCGCCACCTCCGCCCGGTTTGTCGGCGCTTTCATCTCGACCGGCAGGGCGTCAGCCCCTGGGCTGGACCCCTGCTTCGAGACCACACCCCTGATCAGTGACTCCATGGCCCTTGACGCGATGCTGGGCGCCAGCCTGTCCTCCTCGGCAGGCGGCAGGCTGACTGCAACACTGGGGCGCGTCCAGAGCCTCATGGGGATTCTCACAGATCTAGATGTGGACTACACACCCTTGGTGAGGACCCTGCTGAAGGGGACACTGAAATGGGCAGATCTGTTGGGTCTGGATCTAATTGGCATTCTCACGGATCTAGATGTGGACTGCACACGCGTGATTTGAGAAGATATGCCAATGGGCACTGCCGTTTCTGCAGTGCCGGCTCACAGCGGATGTCTGGCAGGGACGCCTAGGCAGGGCTGCCTGGGCAAAACCATCTGAGCAGGGTTGTCCGGCAGGGCCTCTCGACCAGGAAGGTCCAGCAGGGCTGCCTGACCAGGAACGCCTGGGCAGGGCTGCCTGAGTAGTCGTGTCCAGCAGTGCTGCCTGGGCAGAGCCACCTGATAAGGAATTTCCAGCAGGGTGGCCTGACCAGGAACGCCTGCCTAGGCATGATAGACAGGGCTGCCCAGGCAGGGCCGCCTGGGCAGGGCTGCCTGATCAGGGATTTCCAGCACGGCCGCCTGACCAGGGCCGCCGCTGTCCATAGGGACATTTGGATCCACATATTCACAATATCGGATCTTCAGCATCTGCACTGGTGTCATACTCTGATGGCTCCTCTTCAATGCAGTCCTATCCAACAAGGGGGGGAAGGTCCTTCGCTCTTGGCGGCCAGAAATGGGCAGAATACTGCATCTGTATGATCCTCGCTGATCCCCGTGCCCCTTGCCTGTGCTGCATACAGGTCCAGTCGTACCTGTTGGCCGAGCTAAGTGCCCAGGTGCAAGAGGCCAGGGCCATCACCGGGCTGTGCCAGGCACTCCAAATAAGTGATGAAGAGTGTCCATCCTCACAACTGCCTTTTGAGAACGGAATTCCGTAAGTGTCAAAGCAATGTGGGTATGTGAAAGTGTGAATAATATGGGGTCTGCTTCACTCTTTTGTGAGTCTTTGCCCCCTTTCGAGCCTTCAAGCTTGATTAGAGCGCTGCACCTGCATTTCATTTTATTCATTACAGCCAGGGAGCCAGCTGCAAGGCTGCCAATATCCCACCTGCTCAGCCTGGAAGCTTCATCTCATGCATATAGTAATTTGTTACATGCACCCCTCAAATGAATATAGGCATGAATTGGCAAAGAGCGGGTCGGTCTTTGTGGTTAACTGTCAGTTGGTAGATCAAGGAGATCCAGGTATATCCATGTATATCCATGGTAGATCCAGGCAGATCCAATCAGATCCATGGTGGGTCCAGGCAGATCCATGGTAGATCCAGGCAAAATTTGGGCCAAATGCCTGCTGCCCCTGGCCTGCCTGCTTATGGCCCACCGGCTCATATACACAGATGGGAATGCATTTGTGAGGGGTGAGGACTAGTTGTGTTGCTCAAGCTAGAAAAGCCCACTGCACTAGTGGAGCCAGTGGCGTGTCAAGCATGACTTTCATTTTTTCTACGCTCAAAATCCAGTGTCTGAAATCACTGGTGATGTGGCCTTAAGCAAATTATATTACTCTTATAAACGTGAGCTTCTAGATTTTCTAGGTTAAGCTTGTGGCTCCGTACGGAACCTTGACCCTCCCCCCCCCCTCTGACGCGTTAGACACGTCTGACGCTGTGCTGTTTTTTCATCTCACCCTTAAGCGGGCCTCCTGTACCTTCCTGGCCATTATGCAAGCCCCACATACGCCCAACACCGACGTTGCCTTCGCAGCTGGGAGATGACGAAAATGGCCCTCAGTCCTAGTGCACCATGATGCATCTTCCAAAATGCGAATATGAACCCCACCTCCAAATTGGGGGCGGATCTCAAAACGGGCAACACCGGCCTGGTACTCCTACCTAACACGAATATAAACCCCAGTTCCACAATGCCCTGTCAGGGAGCTCTTGGATCCCAACATGGGCGGCACCAGCCTGGTCCTCCTTCGTAACCCTTTTATAGTTATATAGTAATATGAACCCCATTACCAAATTGCCCGTGCAGGGAGCCAGTGGATGCCAACGCGGGTGGGGCCGACCTGAGGGACCAAGCCTTGACCACAACGGCTGATGCGCAGTACACGCAGGTAAGGGGGGGCATACTGGGCAGGGGTTTCTCAGTCATGGCTTTGGTCACCCGCAAGCAGGAGGGGTCCCTCCATGTGGTGCAGGAACCCCTGGAGATAATTTAAATGTTCAAGAAGAGTGCAGCTTTGGCCTCTGCAATTGATATGCAGTGCAAGCAGGTAGGGGGAGGGGGGGCATGTTGGAATGGAGTTTCACAGTCATGGCTCTGGTCATCTTAAATCAATTCGAAATGTTCAAGAAGAGTGCATCACTGCAGCCTTGACCACAACGGTTGATATGCAGCGCATGCATGCGTGGGGGGGGGGTGCATGTTGGAATGGATTTCCTAAGACACTACTCCATAGTTGAGGGATGAAAGGGGAAGCTGCCGCCATGCAAACACCCACATGGAAACAGAAACACTACATGGAAGTTGTCCTGGTCGGGGCACATGAGAGAAACTAAGGTGTCCTGTTGGAATTGCGGTTTTCTTGTCTGTGGCTCATGTTTGACTCCCGTTCCGCAGTCAGGCTTGTGGTTTTAGGGTTTAGGGTTTTGATGTTAAGGAGTCAACGCTACTGGCCACAAGGACAGATGTGCTGTTCATTCAGGATTGGGGGAGGGGGGCTTTGAACTATGTTTCCCAGTCTTTAGAATTCCAGCCTGAGGGACCGAGCCTTGACCTCAGTGGCTGATCTGCAGCACAGCACTCACATATTGACATGTGGGAGCTGGCTTGGGACTTGAGGCTTCCAGTATTCAGGATTCCAGATCCTCGGGTTCAGTCTCACGCCTCCGGGCAAAAGAGCAGCATTAGCGCTGGCATCAGCAACCATGCACGAATCCTCGTCATCGTGTGGTGAACTGGAGACCTTGGGTGTAGGGTTTAGGGTTAAGAGTTTATAATGACTTTCCTTGTAATTTCATCATTGTGTAGTGACCCCTTTGTCCCCTGCTCCCCATGCCCTCACTTGGGCTTTATACCCTCAAGGGCCTCACATTGTGCCATCTGCCCCCAAGGGCCTCACATCGTGTCACCTGCTCCTCATGCCCTCGATTTGTTAACATCATGCCTTCTGTCATTCTTCTGTCCCCAATTTCCTCACATCATCTCCCCAGCTCCTCATGCCCTCAATTCGTGCTCTCTGCCCTCCATGTCATCTCACCCTGCCCCCCGCCCCCAATTTCTTTGCCCTCCATGTCATCACACCCTGCCCTCTGCCCTCAACGTCATCACACCCTGCCCTCTGCCCCCCATTTCTCTGCAGTGCCTTGAGGGCCGCATCCCGGTTTACCGGACGGGGTTCATCATCAACAACTACGAGCATGCATCTCCAGCCTCAAGCCGCAGACGAAGCCTCCTTGCGCATGATGATGGGGGTAGCGGCGACACAGGCATCCCTATGGGGTACCCGGTAGGTGCCAACAGACCTGTGGCATAAGGGTTCAGGGTTGGGGGTTCAGGGTTGGGGGGGTAGGGTTGGGGGGGTAGGATTCGGGGTTGAGGGTTCAGAGTTAGTGGTAAAGGGTTTAGGGTTGGGGGGGTAGGGTTGGGGGTTAAGGGTTGGGGGTTCAGAGTTGGTGGTAAAGGGTTTAGGGTTGGGGGGTTAGAGTTGTAGGGTTGCGAATCTCCCATCTGCAAAATAAGGGGTTACGAAGTATGTGACCGTGACCCTCCCCACCCCCCCAGGAACCCCCCCAGCTAATTCAAGCTGTGTTTTGATTGGTGGATTTGCTCAGCTAGCTGCGTTCCTGTGTGATCTGATTGCGCCAATATCGCCATGCTTCCCTCACTCTCCCAGCACCCCTCTGCTGACCAGGTGGAGGGCACTGTGGACGCGGCCATGGTTTCAGAGCATGTGCTGAGCGACACGGCTGAGGTGCAACAGCTGCGTTATGCCTTGGCAGGGGCCAGCCCAGTGAGGAGGAGGATCGTGGCCACCTCGGGCAATGCGGTCATTGGTGGCTTGCTGATCAATCAGGTGGGAGGCGACAGGGGGAAGGGAAGATGAAAGGGGACCTTTACCGGTAGCTATCTGAAGCCATGGAGGAGGATTGTGGCCCACTCTGGCAACACTGTCAAAGGTGGCTTGCTGATCAATCAGGTGGGAGGCAATAGGGGGGAATGATGATGGAAGGGGGGATTGAATGGGTGGGCTATCTGTGTTAAAGGAGGATCATTGTGGCCCACTCTGGCAATGCGGCCATTGGCGGCTTACTGATCAATCAGGCGGCTGGCAATGCAGTAGATTTGACTTGCCTTCCCTACAAATTAATGATGTTTTGAGGGTTGGGATTCATTGAAATACTAATTATTGATTTTCAATGTCAGTTTCGGTCGGAAATTAAGCGCCTTTGTCCATTGTTTGGCCAGAGGGAAGCATTAAATAAACAATTAATCCATACCCGAGGGAAGGCAATTCAAATCCAGGGTAGGGGGAAGCGAGAATGCACGGAAAGGGGGGCTGCTAGGTGGGCAACCTGCGGTTATGGAGGAAAGGGGGGCTGATAGGTGGGCAACCTGCGGTTATGGAGGAAAGGGGGGCTGCTAGGTGGGCAACCTGCGGTTATGGAGGAAAGGGGGGCTGCTAGGTGGGCAACCTGCGGTTATGGAGGAAAGGGGGGTTGATAGGTGGGCAACCTGCGGTTATGGAGGAAAGGGGGGCTGATAGGTGGGCAACCTGCGGTTATGGAGGAAAGGGGGGCTGATAGGTGGGCAACCTGCGGTTATGGAGGAAAGGGGGGCTGATAGGTGGGCAACCTGCGGTTATGGAGGAAAGGGGGGCTGATAGGTGGGCAACCTGCGGTTATGGAGGAAAGGGGGGCTGCTAGGTGGGCAACCTGCGGTTATGGAGGAAAGGGGGGCTGCTAGGTTGGCAACCTGCGGTTATGGAGGAAAGGGGGGCTGATAGGTGGGCAACCTGCGGTTATGGAGGAAAGGGGGGCTGATAGGTGGGCAACCTGCGGTTATGGAGGAAAGGGGGGCTGCTAGGTGGGCAACCTGCGGTTATGGAGGAAAGGGGGGCTGATAGGTGGGCAACCTGCGGTTATGGAGGAAAGGGGGGCTGATAGGTGGGCAACCTGCGGTTATGGAGGAAAGGGGCGCTGATAGGTGGGCAACCTGCGGTTATGGAGGAAAGGGGGGCTGCTAGGTGGGCAACCTGCGGTTATGGAGGAAAGGGGGGCTGATAGGTGGGCAACCTGCGGTTATGGAGGAAAGGGGGGCTGCTAGGTGGGCAACCTGCGGTTATGGAGGAAAGGGGGGCTGCTAGGTGGGCAACCTGCGGTTATGGAGGAAAGGGGGGCTGCTAGGTGGGCAACCTGCGGTTATGGAGGAAAGGGGGGCTGATAGGTGGGCAACCTGCGGTTATGGAGGAAAGGGGGGCTGATAGGTGGGCAACCTGCGGTTATGGAGGAAAGGGGGGCTGATAGGTGGGCAACCTGCGGTTATGGAGGAAAGGGGGGCTGATAGGTGGGCAACCTGCGGTTATGGAGGAAAGGGGGGCTGATAGGTGGGCAACCTGCGGTTATGGAGGAAAGGGGGGCTGATAGGTGGGCAACCTGCGGTTATGGAGGAAAGGGGGGCTGATAGGTGGGCAACCTGCGGTTATGGAGGAAAGGGGGGCTGATAGGTGGGCAACCTGCGGTTATGGAGGAAAGGGGGGCTGATAGGTGGGCAACCTGCGGTTATGGAGGAAAGGGGGGCTGATAGGTGGGCAACCTGCGGTTATGGAGGAAAGGGGGGCTGATAGGTGGGCAACCTGCGGTTATGGAGGAAAGGGGGGCTGATAGGTGGGCAACCTGCGGTTATGGAGGAAAGGGGGGCTGATAGGTGGGCAACCTGCGGTTATGGAGGAAAGGGGGGCTGATAGGTAGGCAACCTGCGGTTATGGAGGAAAGGGGGGCTGATAGGTGGGCAACCTGCGGTTATGGAGGAAAGGGGGGCTGATAGGTGGGCAACCTGCGGTTATGGAGGAAAGGGGGGCTGATAGGTGGGCAACCTGCGGTTATGGAGGAAAGGGGGGCTGATAGGTGGGCAACCTGCGGTTATGGAGGAAAGGGGGGCTGATAGGTGGGCAACCTGCGGTTATGGAGGAAAGGGGGGCTGATAGGTGGGCAACCTGCGGTTATGGAGGAAAGGGGGGCTGATAGGTGGGCAACCTGCGGTTATGGAGGAAAGGGGGGCTGCTAGGTGGGCAACCTGCAGTTATGGAGGAAAGGGGGGCTGCTAGGTGGGCAACCTGCGGTTATGGAGGAAAGGGGGGCTGATAGGTGGGCAACCTGCGGTTATGGAGGAAAGGGGGGCTGATAGGTAGGCAACCTGCGGTTATGGAGGAAAGGGGGGCTGATAGGTGGGCAACCTGCGGTTATGGAGGAAAGGGGGGCTGATAGGTGGGCAACCTGCGGTTATGGAGGAAAGGGGGGCTGATAGGTGGGCAACCTGCGGTTATGGAGGAAAGGGGGGCTGATAGGTGGGCAACCTGCGGTTATGGAGGAAAGGGGGGCTGATAGGTGGGCAACCTGCGGTTATGGAGGAAAGGGGGGCTGATAGGTGGGCAACCTGCGGTTATGGAGGAAAGGGGGGCTGATAGGTGGGCAACCTGCGGTTATGGAGGAAAGGGGGGTTGATAGGTGGGCAACCTGCGGTTATGGAGGAAAGGGGGGCTGCTAGGTGGGCAACCTGCGGTTATGGAGGAAAGGGGGGTTGATAGGTGGGCAACCTGCGGTTATGGAGGAAAGGGGGGCTGATAGGTGGGCAACCTGCGGTTATGGAGGAAAGGGGGGCTGATAGGTGGGCAACCTGCGGTTATGGAGGAAAGGGGGGTTGATAGGTGGGCAACCTGCGGTTATGGAGGAAAGGGGGGCTGATAGGTGGGCAACCTGCGGTTATGGAGGAAAGGGGGGCTGATAGGTGGGCAACCTGCGGTTATGGAGGAAAGGGGGGCTGATAGGTGGGCAACCTGCGGTTATGGAGGAAAGGGGGGCTGATAGGTGGGCAACCTGCGGTTATGGAGGAAAGGGGGGCTGATAGGTGGGCAACCTGCGGTTATGGAGGAAAGGGGGGCTGATAGGTGGGCAACCTGCGGTTATGGAGGAAAGGGGGGCTGATAGGTGGGCAACCTGCGGTTATGGAGGAAAGGGGGGCTGATAGGTGGGCAACCTGCGGTTATGGAGGAAAGGGGGGTTGATAGGTGGGCAACCTGCGGTTATGGAGGAAAGGGGGGCTGATAGGTGGGCAACCTGCGGTTATGGAGGAAAGGGGGGCTGATAGGTGGGCAACCTGCGGTTATGGAGGAAAGGGGGGCTGATAGGTGGGCAACCTGCGGTTATGGAGGAAAGGGGGGTTGATAGGTGGGCAACCTGCGGTTATGGAGGAAAGGGGGGCTGATAGGTGGGCAACCTGCGGTTATGGAGGAAAGGGGGGCTGATAGGTGGGCAACCTGCGGTTATGGAGGAAAGGGGGGCTGATAGGTGGGCAACCTGCGGTTATGGAGGAAAGGGGGGCTGATAGGTGGGCAACCTGCGGTTATGGAGGAAAGGGGGGCTGATAGGTGGGCAACCTGCGGTTATGGAGGAAAGGGGGGCTGATAGGTGGGCAACCTGCGGTTATGGAGGAAAGGGGGGCTGATAGGTGGGCAACCTGCGGTTATGGAGGAAAGGGGGGTTGATAGGTGGGCAACCTGCGGTTATGGAGGAAAGGGGGGCTGATAGGTGGGCAACCTGCGGTTATGGAGGAAAGGGGGGTTGATAGGTGGGCAACCTGCGGTTATGGAGGAAAGGGGGGCTGCTAGGTGGGCAACCTGCGGTTATGGAGGAAAGGGGGGTTGATAGGTGGGCAACCTGCGGTTATGGAGGAAAGGGGGGCTGATAGGTGGGCAACCTGCGGTTATGGAGGAAAGGGGGGCTGATAGGTGGGCAACCTGCGGTTATGGAGGAAAGGGGGGCTGCTAGGTGGGCAACCTGCGGTTATGGAGGAAAGGGGGGCTGATAGGTGGGCAACCTGCGGTTATGGAGGAAAGGGGGGCTGCTAGGTGGGCAACCTGCGGTTATGGAGGAAAGGGGGGCTGATAGGTGGGCAACCTGCGGTTATGGAGGAAAGGGGGGCTGATAGGTGGGCAACCTGCGGTTATGGAGGAAAGGGGGGCTGATAGGTGGGCAACCTGCGGTTATGGAGGAAAGGGGGGCTGATAGGTGGGCAACCTGCGGTTAGGGAGGAAAGGGGGGCTGATAGGTGGGCAACCTGCGGTTATGGAGGAAAGGGGGGCTGCTAGGTGGGCAACCTGCGGTTATGGAGGAAAGGGGGGCTGCTAGGTGGGCAACCTGCGGTTATGGAGGAAAGGGGGGCTGATAGGTGGGCAACCTGCGGTTATGGAGGAAAGGG
This sequence comes from Limnomonas spitsbergensis, assembly GCA_037349105.1. NCBI lineage: Eukaryota > Viridiplantae > Chlorophyta > Chlorophyceae > Chlamydomonadales > Limnomonas > Limnomonas spitsbergensis. The sequence goes on from JAYJMM010000062.1 coordinate 414,621, forward strand.
GGGCTGATAGGTGGGCAACCTGCGGTTATGGAGGAAAGGGGGGTTGATAGGTGGGCAACCTGCGGTTATGGAGGAAAGGGGGGCTGATAGGTAGGCAACCTGCGGTTATGGAGGAAAGGGGGGCTGATAGGTGGGCAACCTGCGGTTATGGAGGAAAGGGGGGCTGATAGGTGGGCAACCTGCGGTTATGGAGGAAAGGGGGGCTGATAGGTGGGCAACCTGCGGTTATGGAGGAAAGGGGGGCTGATAGGTAGGCAACCTGCGGTTATGGAGGAAAGGGGGGCTGATAGGTGGGCAACCTGCGGTTATGGAGGAAAGGGGGGCTGATAGGTGGGCAACCTGCGGTTATGGAGGAAAGGGGGGCTGCTAGGTGGGCAACCTGCGGTTATGGAGGAAAGGGGGGCTGATAGGTGGGCAACCTGCGGTTATGGAGGAAAGGGGGGCTGATAGGTGGGCAACCTGCGGTTATGGAGGAAAGGGGGGCTGATAGGTGGGCAACCTGCGGTTATGGAGGAAAGGGGGGCTGATAGGTGGGCAACCTGCGGTTATGGAGGAAAGGGGGGCTGATAGGTAGGCAACCTGCGGTTATGGAGGAAAGGGGGGTTGATAGGTGGGCAACCTGAGGTTATGGAGGAAAGGGGGGCTGATAGGTGGGCAACCTGCGGTTATGGAGGAAAGGGGGGCTGATAGGTGGGCAACCTGAGGTTATGGAGGAAAGGGGGGCTGATAGGTGGGCAACCTGAGGTTATGGAGGAAAGATCGTGGCCCACTTGGGCAATGCTCTTATTGGCGGCCTGCTGATCAATAAGGTGGAAGATTAGACTTGACCTAATTAGACTATAATGCGGTCAATTAGGTGGAAAACTATGATGCTGATCAATTAGGTGGAAGACTACAATGCTGATCAATTAGGTGGAAGATAAGACTAGACCTAATTAGGGGAAATGAAGATGTAGGCAAATCAGGTCCGTTTGCCAGCGGATGCCCTAGATGCCACATGTGACCACTGCACCCACCTACGCTATGAGCTGCAACCCTGAACCCAAAACCCTGAACCCGGAAATCCTGAAGCCAGAAAACCTGAACCCGCAAATTTCGAATCCTTAACCAGGTCCGTGTTCCAGCGGATGTGCTCGACAGCACCTGTGACCGCTCCACGCCCCTTCGCTTGGAGCTCACGCTTTGCGACCAGGTGTCGCCCGCGCTGCTCGCTGCCCAGGCTGCGCAAAAAGCCATATTGAATGCTGCAACGGAGGATGGCGCTCGTGTGGGGGTGGGCGTGGACCCTGTCTTCCTACCAAGGTGTGAATATTAGGCTGTAGGGTTTAGCGCCCGTGTCGGGGTGGGCGTGGGCCCTGCCTTCCTACCAAGGTGTGAATATCAGGCTGTAGGGTTCAGCGCCCGTGTCAGGGTGGGCGTGGACCCTGCCTTCCTACCAAGGTGTGAATATGAGGGTGAAGTGTTGAGGCTTACGCGCTCGTGTCGGGGTGGGCATGGACCCTGTCTTCCTACCGAGGTAGTTTATTCATACCTGTCTAGACACCTACCGGATAGTTGCAGATTGTGTCCAGATACCTGTCGGATCCTATCTACCAGTATAAGGATAGGAGGTCTTTCCCTAAGTGGGCGCAAATGCCAAGCGGGTTGAAGGTATCCAAACTGAACCCACTGATGGGCTCATGTTATGTAAAATATGATGAAACTAACAACAGCGCTCTTTGGGGGATGTGCCGTTTGGAATCCAAATACTTCCCCTTGCCAACCGTCACTTTTGGTGACTCAAATTGAAGCCCTGCCCCTCTCACCTGATGCTGACTTGTCGCCCTGCACCTCTCACCTGACGCTGACCTGTCGCCCTGTACCTCTCACCTGATGCTGACCTGTCGCCCTGCACCTCTCACCTGACTCCGGCCTGCTTCCCTGCACCTCTCACCTGATGCTGACCTGTCGCCCTGCACCTCTCACCTGACGCTGGCCTGTCGCCCTGCACCTCTCACCTGATGCTGACCTGTCGCCCTGCACCTCTCACCTGACGCTGACCTGTCGCCCTGCACCTCTCACCTGATGCTGACCTGTCACCCTGCAACTCTCACCTGATGCTGACCTGTCACCCAGCACCTCTCACCTAACGCTGGCCTCTCGCCCTGCAACTCTCACCTGACGCTGACCTGTCGCCCTGCACCTCTCACCTGCTGCTGACCTGTCGCCCTGCACCTCTCACCTGACACTGGCCTGTCGCCCTGCACCTCTCACCTGACGCTGGCCTGTCGCCCTGCACCTCTCACCTGATGCTGACCTGCCGCCCTGCACCTCTCACCTGACGCCGACCTGTCGCTCTGCACCTCTCACCTGCCGCTGACCTGTCGCCCTGCACCTCTCACCTGATGCTCACCTGTCGCCCTGCACCTCTCACCTGACGCTGTCCTGTCGCCCTGCACCTCTCACCTGACGCTGACCTGCCGCCCTGCACCTCTCACCTGATGCTGACTTGTTGCTCTACACCTCTCACCTGACGCTTACCTGTCACCCTGCACCTCTCACCTGATGCTGACCTGTCGCCCTGCACCTCTCACCTGATGCTGACCTGTCGCCCTGCACCTCTCACCTGACGCTGACCTGTCGCCCTGCACCTCTCACCTGATGCTGACCTGTCGCCCTGCACCTCTCACCTGACGCTGACCTGTCGCCCTGCACCTCTCACCTGACGCTGACCTGTCGCCCTGCACCTCTCACCTGACGCTGACCTGTCGCCCTGCACCTCTCACCTGACGCTGACCTGTCGCCCTGCACCTCTCACCTGATGCTGACCTGTCGCCCTGCACCTCTCACCTGACGCTGACCTGTCGCCCTGCACCTCTCACCTGATGCTGACCTGTCGCCCTGCACCTCTCACCTGACTCCGACCTGCTTCCCTGCACCTCTCACCTGATGCTGACCTGTCGCCCTGCACCTCTCACCTGACGCTGACCTGTCGCCCTGCACCTCTCACCTGATGCTGACCTGTCGCCCTGCACCTCTCACCTGACGCTGACCTGTCGCCCTGCACCTCTCACCTGATGCTGACCTGTCACCCTGTAACTCTCACCTGATGCTGACCTGTCACCCTACACCTCTCACCTAACGCTGGCCTCTCGCCCTGCAACTCTCACCTGACGCTGACCTGTCGCCCTGCACCTCTCACCTGCTGCTGACCTGTCGCCCTGCACCTCTCACCTGACGCTGGCCTGTCGCCCTGCACCTCTCACCTGACGCTGGCCTGTCGCCCTGCACCTCTCACCTGATGCTGACCTGCCGCCCTGCACCTCTCACCTGACGCCGACCTGTCGCTCTGCACCTCTCACCTGCCGCTGACCTGTCGCCCTGCACCTCTCACCTGATGCTCACCTGTCGCCCTGCACCTCTCACCTGACGCTGTCCTGTCGCCCTGCACCTCTCACCTGACGCTGACCAGTTGCCCTGCACCTCTCACCTGATGCTGACTTGTTGCTCTACACCTCTCACCTGACGCTTACCTATCACCCTGCACCTCTCACCTGATGCTGACCTGTCGCCCTGCACCTCTCACCTGATGCTGACCTGTCGCCCTGCACCTCTCACCTGACGCTGACCTGTCGCCATGCACCTCTCACCTGATGCTGACCTGTCGCTCTGCACCTCTCACCTGACGCTGACCTGTCGCCCTGCACCTCTCACATGACGCTGACCTGTCGCCCTGCACCTCTCACATGACGCTGACCTGTCGCCTTGCACCTCTCACCTGACGCTGACCAGTTGCCCTGCACCTCTCACCCGACGCCGACCTGTCGCCCTGCACCTCTCACCTGACGCTGACCTGTCGCCCTGCACCTCTCACCTGACGCTGACCTGTCGCCCTGCACCTCTCACCTGACGCTGACCTGTCGCCCTGCACCTCTCACCTGATGCTGCCTTGTTGCCCTGCACCTCTCACCTGACGCTGACCTGTCGCCCTGCACCTCTCACCTGATGCTGACCTGTCGCCCTGCACCTCTCACCTGACGCTGACCTGTCGCCCTGCACCTCTCACCTGATGCTGACCTGTCGCCCTGCACCTCTCACCTGATGCTGACCTGTCGCCCTGCACCTCTCACCTGATGCTGACCTGTCGCGCTGCAACTCTCACCTGATGCTGACCTGTCACCATGCACCTCTCACCTAACGCTGGCCTCTCGCCCTGCAACTCTCACCTGACGCTGACCTGTCGCCCTGCACCTCTCACCTGCTGCTGACCTGTCGCCCTGCACCTCTCACCTGACGCTGGCCTGTCGCCCTGCACCTCTCACCTGTCGCTGACCTGCCGCCCTGCACCTCTCACCTGACGCCGACCTATCGCTCTGCACCTCTCACCTGCCGCTGACCTGTCGCCCTGCACCTCTCACCTGATGCTCACCTGTCGCCCTGCACCTCTCACCTGCCGCTGTCCTGTCGCCCTGCACCTCTCACCTGACGCTGACCTGCCGCCCTGCACCTCTCACCTGATGCTGACCTGTCGCCCTGCACCTCTCACCTGATGCTGGCCTGTCGCCCTGCACCTCTCACCTGATGCTGGCCTGTCGCCCTGCACCTCTCACCTGATGCTCACCTGTCGCCCTGCACCTCTCACCTGACGCTTACATGTCACCCTGCACCTCTCACCTGATGCTGACCTGTCGCCCTGCACCTCTCACATGACGCTGACCTGTCACCCTGCACCTCTCACCTGATGCTGACCTGTCGCCCTGCACCTCTCACCTGACGCTGACCTGTCGCCCTGCACCTCTCACCTGCTGCTGACCTGTCGCCCTGCACCTCTCACATGACGCTGACCTGTCGCCCTGCACCTCTCACCTGACGCTGACCAGTTGCCCTGCACCTCTCACGTGCTGCTGACCTGTCACCCTGCACCTCTCACCTGACGCTGACCTATCGCCCTGAACCTCTCACCTGATGCTGACCTGTCGCCCTGCACCTCTCACCTGACGCTGGCCTGTCGCCCTGCACCTCTCACCTGACGCTGACCTGCCGCCCTGCACCTCTCACCTGACGCCGACCTATCGCTCTGCACCTCTCACCTGCCGCTGACCTGTCGCCCTGCACCTCTCACCTGATGCTCACCTGTCGCCCTGCACCTCTCACCTGCCGCTGTCCTGTCGCCCTGCACCTCTCACCTGACGCTGACCTGCCGCCATGCACCTCTCACCTGATGCTGACTTGTTGCCCTACACCTCTCACCTGACGCTTACATGTCGCCCTGCACCTCTCACCTGATGCTGACCTGTCGCCCTGCACCTCTCACCTGATGCTGACCTGTCGCCCTGCACCTCTCACATGACGCTGACCTGTCACCATGCACCTCTCACCTGATGCTGACCTGTCGCCCTGCACCTCTCACCTGACGCTGACCTGTCGCCCTGCACCTCTCACCTGCTGCTGACCTGTCGCCCTGCACCTCTCACATGACGCTGACCTGTCGCCCTGCACCTCTCACATGACGCTGACCTGTCGCCTTGCACCTCTCACCTGACGCTGACCAGTTGCCCTGCACCTCTCACCTGCTGCTGACCTGTCGCCCTGCACCTCTCACCTGACGCCGACCTGTCGCCCTGCACCTCTCACCTGACGCTGACCTGTCGCCTTGCACCTCTCACCTGACGCTGACTTGTCGCCCTGCACCTCTCACCTGATGCTGACTTGTCGCCCTGCACCTCTCACCTGACACTGACCTGTCGCCCTGCACCTCTCACCTGATGCTGACCTGTCGCCCTGCACCTCTCACCTGACGCTGACCTGCCGCCCTGCACCTCTCACCCGTTGCCGACCTGTCGCCATGTACCTCTCACCTGATGCTGACTTGTCGCGCTGCACCTCTCACCTGACGCTGACCTGTCGCCCTGCACCTCTCACCTGACGCCGACCTGTCGCCCTGCACCTCTCACCTGACGCTGACTTGTCGCCCTGCACCTCTCACCCGACGCCGACCTGTCGCCCTGCACCTCTCACCTGATGCTGACCTGTCGCCCTGCACCTCTCACCTGACGCCGACCTGTCGCCCTGCACCTCTCACCTGACGCTGACCTGTCGCCCTGCACCTCTCACATGACGCTGACCTGTCGCCCTGCACCTCTCACATGACGCTGACCTGTCGCCCTGCACTTCTCACCTAACGCTGGCCTCTCGCCCTGCAACCCTCACCTGACGCTGACCTGTCGCCCTGCACCTCTCACCTGCTGCTGACCTGTCGCCCTGCACCTCTCACCTGACGCTGGCCTGTCGCCCTGCACCTCTCACCTGACGCTGACCTGTCGCCCTGCACCTCTCACCTGATGCTGACTTGTTGCCCTATACCTCTCACCTGACGCTGACCTGTCGCCCTGCACCTCTCACCTGATGCTGACCTGTCGCCCTGCACCTCTCACCTGATGCTGACCTGTCGCCCTGCACCTCTCACCTGACGCTGACCTGTCGCCCTGCACCTCTCACCTGACGCTGACCTGTCGCCCTGCACCTCTCACCTGACGCTGACCTGTCGCCCTGCACCTCTCACCTGACGCTGACCTGTCGCCCTGCACCTCTCACCTGACGCTGACCTGTCGCCCTGCACCTCTCACATGACGCTGACCTGTCGCCCTGCACCTCTCACCTGACGCTGACCTGTCGCCCTGCACCTCTCACCTGACGCTGACCAGTTGCCCTGCACCTCTCACCTGCTGCTGACCTGTCGCCCTGCACCTCTCACCTGACGCCGACCTGTCGCCCTGCACCTCTCACCTGACGCTGACCTGTCGCCTTGCACCTCTCACCTGACGCTGACTTGTCGCCCTGCACCTCTCACCTGATGCTGACCTGTCGCCCTGCACCTCTCACCTGACGCTGACCTGTCGCCCTGCACCTCTCACCTGATGCTGGCCTGTCGCCCTGCACCTCTCACCTGACGCTGACCTGCCGCCCTGCACCTCTCACCCGTTGCCGACCTGTCGCCATGTACCTCTCACCTGATGCTGACTTGTCGCGCTGCACCTCTCACCTGACGCTGACCTGTCGCCCTGCACCTCTCACCTGACGCCGACCTGTCGCCCTGCACCTCTCACCTGACGCTGACTTGTCGCGCTGCACCTCTCACCCGACGCCGACCTGTCGCCCTGCACCTCTCACCTGATGCTGACCTGTCGCCCTGCACCTCTCACCTGACGCCGACCTGTCGCCCTGCACCTCTCACCTGACGCTGACCTGTCGCCCTGCACCTCTCACCTGAAGCTGACCTGCCGCCCTGCACCTCTCACCTAACGCTGACCTGCCGCCTTGCACCTCTCACCTGATGCTGACTTGTCGCCCTGCACCTCTCACCTGACGCTGACCTGTCGCCCTGCACCTCTCACCTGACGCTGACCTGTCGCCCTGCACCTCTCACCTGACGCTGACTTGTCGCCCTGCACCTCTCACCTGACGCTGACCTGTCGCCCTGCACCTCTCACATGACGCTGACCTGCGGCCCTGCACCTCTCACCTGACGCTGACCTGTCGCCCTGCACCTCTCACCTGATGCTGACTTGTCGCCCTGCACCTCTCACCTGATGCTGACCTGTCGCCCTGTACCTCTCACCTGATGCTGACCTGTCGCCCTGCACCTCTCACCTGACGCTGACCTGTCGCCCTGCACCTCTCACCTGATGCTGACCTGTCGCCTTGCACCTCTCACCTGACGCTGACCTGTCGCCTTGCACCTCTCACCTGACGCTGACCTGTTGCCCTGCACCTCTCACATGACGCTGACCTGTCGCCCTGCACCTCTCACCTGATGCTGACTTGTCGCCCTGCTCCTCTCACCTGACGCTGACCTGTCGCCCTGCACCTCTCACCTGATGCTGGCCTGTCGCCTTGCACCTCTCACCTGACGCTGACCTGCCGCCCTGCACCTCTCACCTGATGCCGACCTGTCGCCCTGCACCTCTCACCTGACGCTGCCTTGTCGCGCTGCACCTCTCACCTGACGCTGACCTGTCGCCCTGCACCTCTCACCTGACGCTGACCTGTCGCCCTGCACCTCTCACCTGATGCTGACTTGTCGCCATGCACCTCTCACCTGACGCTGACCTGTCGCCCTGCACCTCTCACCTGATGCTGGCCTGTCGCCCTGCACCTCTCACCTGACGCTGACCTGCCGCCCTGCACCTCTCACCTGCTGCTGACCTGTCGCCCTGCACCTCTGACCTGACGCTGACTTGTCGCCCTGCACCTCTCACCTGATGCTGACCTGTCGCTGTGTGCCGGTTTTCACCTCTCAGCTCACGCCTTTACAACCACGACCTGGCTCTGGCGGGGATCCAGGACTTCTACAACACCACCCTGGGGTCTGGGGAGATGAGCATCAACGGCAACCCCTCAGCCTTCTTTTCGTTCCCACTTCCAGGTGTGAATCCTAGGCAAGGTCAGGCTGACAGATGTCTCCAGTCCATTGAGATTCGATAGCCGTAGTGGATCTTGCGCAGGGGGATAACCTCATTGCAAAATAATGGTTAAACGATATCCGTCACGCAACCAATGAAATTTTAAATTTGAACGCACACCAGCATCCCCCTATTTTTGAGGAAGGTTGCAGGCTGGGCCATCTGACGGGGAGAGGCGGCGTGCCCTGCATCTGCCATGTCTACTCATGTGCACAAACCACATGTCCTCATCTCACGACCTTCTCTTATATCAACACAATTCTCATTGCACCACCTCCTCACATGCCCCCCTGAGATCCCAGGATCTGCTGAAGAGCACTCTGGCCTTCCGTCATGCTGTTGATCTGGATGCCTCCTTACATGCCCCCTTGGGTATCCTGCACTTTTCCAGGCAACCCTAACGGCTATCCCATTGTCTTGACTACCGGCCTGACCGAAGCGCGCCTGCCGACCATTCTGTCGGCATTGATGGACGGAGCGTACCTGGACAGGCATCTCACAAAAGTCGTGACGGCAAAGGTAGGCTGATGTGTCTTCGGCCGAACGGGTGGCTCCCTTGATCTACGCCTCAGGGCGTATCATTTATTTATTTATTTATTTATAGGCTGATGTGTGTCCTGCAACTGGCAGGAGCCATGTGCACTAACATCAGGGGGGCGAGCTGTTGGTGCTAAAGTGCGGGGAGGGTAAATGAGGGGGGCGTGAATGAGGCGCAGGAAAGCGGAAGGACGTGTATGCAATGCAGAAAAGTAGTGCTGGATCTGTGGTGGATCCGTGCTGGATCCATGCTGGATCTGTGCTGGATCTGAACTGGATCTGTGCAGGATCCGGGCTGGATCCGTGCTGGATCTGTGCTGGATCCGAACTGGAGCCATATTGGATCCGAACTGGATCCGTATTGGATCCATGCTGGATCCGTGCTGTTGCGAACATTCTCATCAGAAGGACTTGTGTGCGATGAACCGCACTCTCCAACAAACATTTCTGGGGGAAACGCTTGTCCAGCATGAAAAACGCAGGTGGGACGATACCTAACGAGGTCAGGCCTGTGGCATGGACAGGTCATTCGTTCCGCATGTGTCCAATGTGTGTGTGTGGCTCACCTGTATCTGGGATTCGGACTCTATTTTGCAGGGGCTCTCCAGAGTCCATGCGAGCTGTTCTGATCCGGGATCTGTTCCCCTGGCCTCCTTTTGCCTTTGCCGGCTGTCTGCCCCCCCTCCCAGCTGTTACACCCTGCTGGTGATATGTGAATCAGGGAGTCATTAGAAGGGGCTTGTTACGAAGGGGGGCGGACGAGTCCCCTCAAACAGAGGGGGGCGCGACCCGGGTCGGCTGGGACACAAAAAGTTTATGGAAAAAACGAACTTTCGTTCCGTATGAAAAAGCTGAAGTCCTGGACGCCAGTAAATCTTTTCGCGCGGAAAGACCCCATCCCAAGGGTCGACTGCAGTTGTCGGGGGACTTGTCCGCCCCCTAAGTGACAGGCCCCTTGTCCTAAGCCTGCTGATCATGATGTCAGGGGGGGGGGGGCATTGTAATGTTGGTTTTTATCACTGGTTATCTGGTCCCTCCAGCTTTCAACCTTGCCAATCAGGAGTTTGCCTTGGGAGTCTATTTATCTAAATACTATGACGCGCACCTGCGGGCGTGCGTGCTTGATCAGGCCCTTTTTTTCTTGTCCTAACAGCTTGCAACTAAAGGTTTCGAAGGCTCCCCGGGGAGTATCATGACAGTTTATGGATATTTTGTTGCCGGTTGTCCAGTCACCCATCCTACAGCTTTCAACCCGGCAGTCAGCTCTTTGTTGTGTCTGATGGCTACTGCTTGTAGGTTCAAGCACCTTGTGATCAGGGAATCCTTTTCTTTTGCCAGTGGTCCGATCCCCCAGGTTGCATCTTTTAACCAAGCAGTCTACTTGCCCATTTAGTCGAATACTCCTAAAGAAAAATCGGTCAAGGCCGTTCCATAGTCTAATACACTATTACACTAATACTCGAATACCCATTCAGTATAATACGCGAATACCCATTCAGTATAATACGCGAATACCCATTCAGTATAATACGCGAATACCCATTCAGTATAATACGCGAATACCCATTCAGTATAATACGCGAATACCCATTCAGTATAATACGCGCATACCCATTTACTCAAACAGCTTCGACTTGTCGGTCCATGACCTCATGTCCATTGAATTCTTTTCCTTTTTGCCGGTTTTCTGATCCCCCCAGCTTGCAGCCTTCAACCCGGCAGTCAGCTCCTTTGGCCTGATGACCGCCTCTTGGAGCTGGGAAGGGGGTCTCATCACGGCCAAGTTTGAGATGGAGGCGCTCCCCTACAAACACCCGTACAAGTGGGGGAACACAAACATGCAGGTGAGAATAGACAAGGCAAGGAATGCTAGGAAGGCAGCTTCAAGCTCGGTCGGGTGGCCCGATGAACTGCGTCGTGGTACGTCACGATGCTTGGTTGCTGCACACATTTTGTCCATACCGGTATGCTTGATTGGAACCGATTGGCCGACGCTCTGGTCTGACCAGATCTTGAGCCTATGCTCATATAGTCATATGTTTGACAACTCTTCAGCCAGGGCCCATATGTGATATGTCTGACTAGATTTTAAGTCTATGCTCATATAGTCGTCATATCCCTGTTCATCCCTCTTTCTCCATCTGTTCCGGATAAAGCAAATCACTGTATGGGTAACATTTTTTTCTTATGCCTGACTACCGATAGTCATTTTTCTAGTCACCTGCCTAACCGGATCTCCGACCTATTCTCATCTCCTAACATGCCTGATCAGTCCCTTTTCTCCACCTGCTCAGATGACGTGTGATGTCGCCGTTATAACACTGGTCACACTTTTCGCCTTTGTCTGGATCTGGGAGATATCCCTCTGGAGCAGTCGGGCTGTATCAGCCTCGTACCGCTCCCTGCTGCTCCGAAAACGCATCGCCCCGGGGCCATCCGCCCCTCATGGGAGCGCGGAAGACAGCCTGGAGATGGGCGATACAGATGTTGTCCCTAAAGCTGTCTTCCAGGCCTGGGATTCGGCCGGTGTGGCGAGGACAGTGCCCGGGGATGGCTCATTTTTCGAGCCTGGTAATCACCGCGACCCGCCTGCGGCTGGGGATTGCGACGGACCTAGGGACCTTTCCGGCAATGAGCAACAGGAGGAGGAAAAGTATGATTGGGATAACGCCCCCACCCGGTGCCCTGGCGTGGGGTCCATGCGAGGTCCTGCCGCCTTGGACGCATTCGAGGCTGCAGTGGGGCACGGCGATGTTGACAGCTGTGGAGGGGGGAGTGGCGACGAGCGCAGCAGTGTAGGGAGACCAGGGGCCCCTGAGGCACGCAGTCTGGCCTCCTTTGTCCGTGGGAGCGCCTGTGCCAAGCGCAGCAACAGCGTAGCCGGCAGCAACAGTGGCAGCGGCAGCCCATGCAGCTCATTGGGAGGATCGAGGCGTCAACCTGAGATTCTTTCTGGAGCAAAGGGGGACTCCTTCAGGAGACCGTGCGGCTCTGCAAAAGCTGTGCGAGCCATGGTCTCTTTCGGCAGCGCAGGCTGCGGCGCATCTTGTAGCCACAGCGAGGTTAGGATTAGTTATCCCAGACCCCAGACCTTGCCTGGAGGCGCAAGCGGCAGTGCAAGCAGCGGCGGCAGCCTGAGCGGCTGGAAGAAAGGCTTTGGAGCCTCAGCCATGCATAGGAGTCCATTGAGGTTTGTCAGCTTCGGGATTGGTCGTGCGGGTTGCGGACTGTTCCAGGAGCCCTTACGTACCTCGGGTAACAGCCGTGCACCTGTTCCCAATCTAGCAGAGGAGCAGGATTGGGCCGCGGAAGCTGCTGCAATGGAGGCCGATGTCATGTGTGTGTCAGGTGACCCGATCGGCCTGGCCTCTCCTCAACTCTCTCCTCAACTCTCTCCTCAGCTCTCTCCCCCGACCGCCCTGTTCAATGGGGCGCCCAGGGAGGAGGACGTGCCGCACGCAGACGGCCAGAGGCCAGGCCCTATAGCGGAGAATTCGGAGGAGGGTCCCCTCTCGCATCATCTCGACAGCGCGCCTGTAGCTTGCAAGGCAGGCCCTGCCGGTGAGGACACAGACGTGTTCCACCTTCCCGTCCCTGCTCATATGGACAGCTTGGCAGCCTCGGCCTCAAGCGTATTCTCAGCCGGGGAGGACCCCGATGAGGTCCCCCGCCCCCTCCCCATCCCCATCCCCATCCCTGGCCACATGGGCAACGTGGCGGCCTCTGCCTTCAGCATGCACTCTGTGGGCAGGAGTGGGCTGCAGAGCATGCGGCTGACAGCGCCGAGGCACCGTGGGATGACTGCGATGAGGAACGCTGCCAGGTGAGCAAGTGGTTGAGCGGTTGAGCAGTTGAGCGGTTGAGTGGTTGAGTGGTTGAGCCATTGAGCGGGCAGCATGTTGGCAGTGGCAGTGGCAGCATGTTGGTAGCAGTGGCAGTGGTAGCATGTGGTAGCATGTGGTAGCATGTGGTAGCATGTGGTAGCATGTGGCAGTGGTAGCAGTGGCAGTGGTAGCATGTTGGTAGCAACGGCAGTGGCAGTGGCAGCATGTTGGTAGCCAGATTTAGGGGACAGGATGGCTTTCAGCCTGCAAGATTTGAAAATGGAAATCTTATCCTCCAACCACTGGGTCACACTAGGCTTGTGTTTCGGTTCAAGGGTTGAAACCCTGAATACTTGTCCGCAACCCAACAGAAATAACTGTGTGCTCCCGGTGTGTTCTCGCACCATTTCAGCGAGCCAGATATCTCTCGCATAAGTACGCCCACCATGGGGCCTGAAGGTGAAACAAGCAGGCAGACTGTGCAGTTGCAGCACTCACACAAGGCAATAAGTCAATGACGGTACAACTCTGGGCCCTGCTCTAAACGGCTTGGCCACGTGAAACCCAACAGTGAAGTTGGGAGGAAGAAACTCAAGGCAGGAGGGGAAGGGAAAGAAAGAGCAGAACACAAGGGAGATTGAAACTGCCCCTCCCCCAAAAGAGGAAAGGCAGTGTGAAGGTTTGCCGCCCCTCAAGAGTCAAGCCCTGAGCAAATTAAAATTTGAAGAGAGGAGAGAAAGCAAGAGAGGAACGAAACGGATAACCCCCCACTACAGCTCCCACACCCGTTTCGCTCTCCCCTTTTTCCTGACCAACCAACCAACCAACCAACCAACCAACCAACTGGTATTTGTGTTTCTTTCCTCCCAACCGATCAGTTGGGCGCCCATGCGGCCGAACCTTCTGAGCAGGGCCCAGAGGTGAAACGTCATTGACAACAGTATCACTGCCCCTTGCCCGTCCCTGTCCAGCTTAACCCCTTAACCCTAAACCCATCCCTGCCCAGCCTTAACCCTAAACCCTAAATCCTTCCCTGACCAGCCTTAACCCTAACCCTTAACCCTAAACCCATCCCTGCTCAGCCTTAATCTTAAACCCTAAACTATAAACCCATCCCTGTCCAGCCTTCACCCTAAACCCCAAAGCCATCCCTGTCCAGCACTCCAGCCTAAACCCTAAACCCTTAACCTTAACCCATCCCTGTCCAGCCTAAACCCTAAACCCTTAACCTAAACCCATCCCTGTACAGCCTGTCCGGGTTGCCTGTTCGGCAGCAATCCGTGGAGGAACCTTGCAGCGGTTCCAGCACGCCGACCAGCGGTATGAGCAAGTGGAGGAGCCTCAACAGGAGCATCGGCAAGAGTGCGATGTTTGATATAGCCGAGAGCTTCAAGTCCAGGCAGTCCAATCAGTCCCCCAGGCAAACCAAGGACAGCTTGCCTGGACCAGAGAGGTAAAAGTCGTTATTGAAGACGAATTTGCGGGGCATTTCAGTCCTCAAACATTACGGTACGGAACAAAGCAATCTGAATGTGTGTTCTTCCTACAGCAATGTGAGGCAATCTGAATGTGTGTTCTTCCTAAACAGAGCATCTGAATGTGTGTTCTTCCTAAACTAGGAAGACAGGTGCACTTTTGTTGTTGAGACTGTTGCAGAGCAAGCTGTGATTGAGCAGAGCCTTCATCCATGATGGCAAAAGACCGAATACACTATATATTTCAATGTCTGAATTCATTCCCCCCTGAAAAATTATTCCCCTGAACGCCCTGTAAGTGTGAAAGTATCAGTGTTTGAATGAATACTGGTTGTGTGAACGCATGCCATGTCTACATTCATTTGTTTGCGACTCTGCTGGCCTGCCCACACTCAGACTGTCCGCACAATCTGATTAGAGTAGGCGTCTTTCGTGTCATATATTCGTTCTCCCCAGACACGACACATTGCAAACATCCCACACATTGCGACCATGCCGCACATGGCAACCATTTTGCACATTGCAGCCATGTCATACCTGCCCCTGTCTCCTCCATGTATGCCTGTGACTGGACAGGAACACCGTATCGCCTCCATGCATGTCTGTGACTGAACTGGAATACCCGATCCCTTGCATGCAAATGTTGGACTGAACTGCAGCACCCTGTCTCCTGCTGCAGTACCTTCAAATCCCTTCAGTCCTTTTCTCGTCGGATCCGTGACGCTGGATCCAGCCATGCTGACCTGGCATCCATCCGCCACAGCGCCAAGGTGGTGGAGGCGGCGGCAGCTGCAGCAGCAACCGTGGCGGCGGAAGCAGGCCTCGATGAAAACGATGTGATAGAGGCGGCAGATGCAGCGGCGGATGCGGCACATGCCAGGTGCTGTCAACAGGAGAGGGATACAGGATCAGGCTTGTTTGATTTATTTGTCGGTGTCGTCTCTTCCTGGTCGGCCTGTCTGGCGCTCTGTGGTTGTGGAGGGGCAGCATAGGGTAATGTTGGAACAGTATTGATGAGGGGACTGCCTAGGGAGCTGATGAAAAATGGAAGGGCCGAAATTCCTGGGAAAACCTGGGTCGAAATTACTGGGTCGATATTTCTGGGAAAACCTGGGTCAAATCTACTAGTGATGCTAGGAAGACCCACCCTCACTGAAATAACCAAACATACACAGCTACCAGCATGCCCGATCAAATGACAGCACCCTAGGCAAACATCGCTGACACAGCTCTGCTCCCTTGGAGATCTGATTTGAAGCGCACTTACATCACCATGTCCCTGCTTCACTTGTATCCCTGTACCCACAAAGGTGTACCCTCTTTCCGCACCCTAAAACCTAAACCCTGTTTTCGCACCCTGTGTTTTCAGGGAGGTCGAGGCCTCTCAGCGTTTGGCCGCAACAGGCGTTGAGGGCGGCTCCTGGTCTGCCCTCCTGTTTGATCTCTGGCCGATGCTCATTGACGGTGCCTTGGTGGCGGTCATGATGGCAGCAGTGGCGCTCATGGTCACGTATGTGGACTCGTCGCAACAGGCGCTGCAAGCGGCGTCGAGCAGGTAGGATTGTTAATTTGAACAGCAGGTAGGCTTGTTAATTTGAACATCAGGTAGGCTTCTTGGTTTGAAGGGCAGGACACTTCGTGATTTGAACAGCAGGTAGTCTACGTGGTTTAAACAGCAGACAGGCTTGTTGATTCGAACATCGGTTATGCTCGGTGATTTAAACAGCAGGTAGGCTCGGCGAGGCTAATTGTTTTGATCCTAAAAAGGGACGCTGTACAACGCCCGCATCCTCCAATCTCCTCCATCCTCCGACGCAGTTTCAACGTGTACGATGCTGACGCGTTTGCGGCGGCTCGTTTCTTCATGCTCCGAAAGGCCAGCCCGGCATCAGCAGGGCTGCACCCGGGCGACCCTGGGAGATGGGCCCTGCCGGACGATCCCTCAGGTCTGCTCAATCTGGCAAGCTTGCACAAAGAGCTGGGCTTCTTGTCCAACCTGCAGGTGCGAAGGGAGCTGGGATGAGGTGGGGCTGGGCTGAGTCCTCAGACGCAGCAGAACCCACCCGTTGAAGCTGGGTGCAGGGGGGTCGGGGTCAGCGCTGGGCTGTGGAATTCCAGATGGTCATGGAGTATGGACGGGTCACTGAAATGTATCTGCTGTCCCCACTGTCTGACCGCTGGCACCTAAAAGCGTGTGAAGCTGATGCCAAAAAAATGTTACAACGGACATTTTTCTCTGCCCTTTGCCTTCAAGGTCACCCACTGGATGATCCAGTTGGCTATGTCCAGTCATGTGCATGTCCTGTACCACCCTTGTCACTAATTGGAAGTACACTTGCCCAAGCACCTCTCATGTGTCATGCGGCTATTCAGGTCACTTACTGGATGCTCCAGTGTGCCATGTTTGCCGCCCTCCTGACGCGCATCATTGGCTTGGCGACCTTGCAGCCGAGGATGGCCATCATACCGGTGGGTTGGGACAGAAGAGCTGGTCAGGGTTTTGAATTTTTTATTTTTTATTTTGATGGATGGCGGATCTTTGTGTCTTGATTCAGGATGCGTCCTGCACTCTTAACTTTTGGGATCCAGAATCTTGTCGTCCTGAAATCTTGAGATCCAGTATCTTGTCGTCCTGAAATCTTGAGATCCAGAATCTTGTAGTCCTGAAATTTTGGGATCCAGAATCTTGGCGTCCTTAAATCTTGAAATCATGACTCGAGGGAGTTGTCTAGGCTGTTTCTTGCATCCTTTGCGGCACTGCCATGCCTACGAAGATGTCTGGGGGAATTAGCAAGCTCGGTGTATATAGGACGCAGGCAGGCGGCTTCTAAATGACACTGCTCAGCATATCTAGTTCGTGTTTACAGAGAAGTCGGCTCGTCGGCTCAAGTAAAGGATCCGTGTCGTCAAATTATAAAAGGCTGGCGGTATTGAGTTGCCGTCAGTGGTTATTTTAAGGCACAATATATCGTGAATCACGATAAATGGGGGGTAAATCGACGCTGGCCGGCACGATGAAACCTAGGTTTTCGCATTTTTCACTTGTGACTGCCGAGATTGCTTCTCAAACTGCCACTCCGACGCTAGGGGTTAAATGTCTGATAAAGATTTGAAAGGCCATAGCGATAGCGCTTGGAGAACAGTAAAAGGCTGTGGGACGAATGCCTTCCAAGACTTCGAAGACGGTGATTCGCGAAGGGAGTGGCTGATTGATAGATCGCGGTTTTAACGACAGCTTGAACCAGTACATGTGGCAATGCAAGTTCAGCAACGTGAACAGCGGGACTTTGAAGGACACAATCGTCAAGCACAAACGAACAGACCGCCATCAGAAGAATCTAGCGGAGTTCAAGGTCAAGACGGCAGCTAGACAGACCTTTGTAGCAGGCTTCGAATCTGGTGCTACACGGCTAGTGCCTGGCTAGTGCACACAGACCTGCAGCAACGCTTCCCACCAGTGGACATGCTCACAGCATTCCTACTGGTCTATCCCTCGTTCTGGATGAACAAGGACAGGACACTGAAGGTCATCCAAGACAGCAAGGTGTTGGAGCACATGTGCACCATCATCGAAGGCACTATTGCCGGCCTGCCGAGGGCCCTGATGGCACCATCCTCGCCAACGGGCCGCTGGACGAGTCACCCTCCGGAGCAAAGTGCCTTCGGAACTTCCCCTACAAGGAAGGCATTAGGGCCTGGCTAGAGCAGAAGGAACGCAGGAAGGTCCAGTAGGGCAGTAGGAATGATTGCATAATTTTGTAGCAGCTGGGAATAATTGGCACTAAACAGCTGAATAAGTGACCTTATCCCCCAACCTTGGTGTAACCCTGAACACTGAATATAACGCATATTCAATGAAGGAAAACTCTGTTTCACGAGAGACGGTTTCTGGACATCGGGGGCTTCGCCCCCGAACCCCGACCGGAGGGTGGCCCCCGGACCCCATGGCGGAGGGGCTCGAGCGCCCCCCCGCACCCCCCCCACCGAGGCTTCGCCTCGGTTCACTAAGAATCTGAGCTTTTAGAAAGTCGAAAAAAGAGGCACTATGAAATGAGGCTTTGTCTAAATCCTTAAAATAAGCACTGGTTGCCGTCCGTAACCTTCCCGTATTCCTGCTGCCCTTGCCGCTTTGGGCAGGGAGTAAATTTAGAGCCTCATGAGCCCCAGCAGATGAAAAGCGTTTAGAGAAGTCATGGTGCAGAATATGTCTTGTGAGGAGAAGCCTTGCAGATGCATTTTCAAACCTTCCAATTTGAAATAAAGCAAATTCTGCGGAGCCTGGGCCTAGCTCTAAACAAGGCAGTAGGGCTCAGCGGCCTCTAAGCGCAGAATCCGCTCAAATATTCAAGGTAGCTGGGCAGAAACCGGATTTAAGGTAGTTGGGCGGAAACCGGCCATTCTCGAAAATCCCTCCTTGGCCCAGTTGCTTGTCCTTTACCCTTAAAGCTGAAAATCTTCAATGCTATTATGGGGGCAGAAATTTCCTCGTCATAGCTTCCTCGTCATCGGTTGAGTCGTTTGTTCCACTTGCTAGTGCCATGTTCATCAGAGCATCGCAGCAAAGGTTTCTGGAAATGATCACATTGCTTTCTGCCTGCACGCCTGCCTCACATAGGCACATGAGGGAATATTCCAAGCCCAAGTCGCTCCCTGTGAACCCCCCTTTGCAGATCACCCTTTGCAGATCCCCAGATCCACATTTGCAGATATCATTTGCAGATCCCCATGCCCCCATTTGCAGATCACTTTGATTGAGGTGGGCAAGGACATGGGCTATCTCCTGGCCGTGCTCGTACCGGTTGCGGTGGTGTGGGCCATGAAGACCGTCATAACATGCGGCAACAGGTGAGGGAGCAGGGAGGATACAGATGCGGATCCAGGCTCACTAAGATCCATGCATGGAGGACATGAGGGTCAGGGTGCCAGGTGACCCTGTTTGAGGAATAGCGATGGAGTGGACATGCATTCAGCTGTATTGCCACGCATAAGTTCATGCGGCAACAGGTGAGGGAGCAGGCAAGGAAGAAAGAAATTACGCCCAACTGGGGCGTTGACATAAAGGCAGCAACGCAGCTTGGGGCTGTAGGCACATCCGCGCCGTTCCCATCAGACAGCAAGCAAGAAGCAAGTCGCTTGAGAGAGTAGGATCCAGAAGCTCACCATGATTTATACATGGAGATGGTTGTTGGTTTTGAATCAGGAGGACCAGTGGGACAAGGTGCTAGGTGACCGAGTTTGAGGAAAAGGAATCAAGTGGACATGCGTGCAATTGTATTGCCACATATATAGTGAGTACGGCCCCCATTGGGATCTACATTGTTAGCCGGGAGGAACGGGAGTAGGCCCACAGCTCATTTGAGCCATGCAGTAATGGCGATCTGCTTATCGTATCTATTCTGATGCAAAATGTGAGAGCATTGGTGGCTCTTTTGAACAGCCTAGGACAGTCTTCCAGGTGCCAAACGCCTTGATAAGATACTTGCAAAGCATCCGGGACACTTTGAAGATCCTGAAGATCGCAGGAATCCAGGTAGTGCAGAATTGAATATGCTGCACATGGCTGTTGAGCGCGCAGCTGGCCTTTTTTTTGGAGCTATAAGGCTTTACTTTCGAGAACACGAGGATTATCTGCCCGTAGTTGGCTCATTACCATTACTTTCCCTCTTTCTTGCAATGCCTCTCAAAATTGGCCTGAATTACACACTTGTAGTGTTCATCCAGATGGCTGAAATACCGGTAAGTGTTTTTCACGGGAAACGAAGGATGGTGTGCAGCATTGGACATGGTTAATTTAGTCATCTGCTACCCAGTTACCTTTTCAGGGGACGGTAGCTGGACAGTGTGCGAAAGTACCTATTGGCAAATGTAACACATCCAGATGCCCCTTGCACGGACTCCTCGTGTAGCCGCCGTGGCAAGCCCACAACACAGTTCACACATTCATAAAGATCGACATCCACACAATTCACCCTCATAGCTTTACAAATCGCCTTCTTATATCGGTAGCCTGAGAATCGCTCATTTTAAGGACTATTACACGAAGGCGGGAAGCACAAACATATTAATGGGGTGGGCCCACGTTGTGCCAGCGGCCATATTTTTCCCTTGTTATGATTTCAATTTGTTGGCCAAGATTTCAAAAGTTGCCAGTTCGAAAATGGGTACCTTACATGTGCCCTGCCTGCCCAACAGGTCTGGGGATATGTCCAATATCAGCGACGCCTTCTACATTCTGATCAGCAGCATCGTGTCACACAACCCCAACATTTCCAGAGATCCCATCAAGCAGGTAATGACGCAGCTTGTGAAACCAATTCCATTTCAAACTTGGCTTGCAAGGATGCTGACATCCAGAGTATACTTGCACCGCCATGCACCCCGCTCCCAAACGCATGGAACTTCCATGCACCTCGACCCAAGCGCATGGAAGGTGGCCCGCTGGCTGCTCGAGACTCTTTATACCGAGGTAGCTACCTGATCAATGTCCCTTGCTTTCGCCAAATTTGGAGGCGAACTTAATCCACCCACTTGTTTGTGTACCGGTAGCCCGGTACGGTCTCTATTTATTTAGTATTTTATTTATATGCTCCGCTCCCCTGGCTGCCTTAAGATCACTCCTTTATGATCACACCTCAATGAGTTATCATTGACGACCATTGCTTGATGATCACTGCTATTTCACTGCTCTCCCTCTTGCAATGCCTTGCAGACCTCCCTGCCCCCCTGGCCATGATGCTGACATTCCCTATGCTTGTAGTCTTGATAATCACCGTCCTGCCCCCTGCTCTTTCTTTCTTGCAATGCCTTGCAGACCTCCCTGCCCCCCTGGCCATGATGCTGACATTCCCTATGCTTGTAGTCTTGATAATCACCGTCCTGCCCCTGCTCTTTCTTTCTTGCAATGCCTTGCAGACCTCCCTGCCCCCCTGGCCATGATGCTGACATTCCCTATGCTTGTAGTCTTGAGAATCACCGTCCTGCCCCCTGCTCTTTCTTTCTTGCAATGCCTTGCAGACCTCCCTGCCCCCCTGGCCATGATGCTGACATTCCCTATGCTTGTAGTCTTGATAATCACCGTCCTGCCCCCTGCTCTTTCTTTCTTGCAATGCCTTGCAGACCTCCCTGCCCCCCTGGCCATGATGCTGACATTCCCTATGCTTGTAGTCTTGATAATCACCGTCCTGCCCCCTGCTCTTTCTTTCTTGCAATGCCTTGCAGACCTCCCTGCCCCTCTGGCCATGATGCTGACTTTCCCTATGCTTGTAGTCTTGATAATCACCGTCCTGCCCCCTGCTCTTTCTCTCTTGCAATGCCTTGCAGACCTCCCTGCCCCCCTGGCCATGATGCTGACATTCCCTATGCTTGTAGTCTTGATAATCACCGTCCTGCCCCTGCTCTTTCTTTCTTGCAGTGCCTTGCAGACCTCCCTGCCCCCCTGGCCATGATGCTGACGTTCCCCATGTTGTGGATCGGGCCATTGTTCTTCCTGATCGTCGGGACCTTAATCCTGATCTCCATCCTCATCACAGCTTTCTCCAAATTGAAGGATTTGGTCAGAGAGGTGAGCCAAGCATGTGGCGGATCCTGCTGTGAATCACAAGGCTGACCTTGCTTCTGGGGGTTAGTGGACTGAAGTCTTAGTTTGTGGGGTCAAAGGTGAGCTGAGAACAGAGTGCGACTGATGCGGTGGATTCAGGCTCCTGCTTGTTTGCATCCTTATGCGCCAGAATCAAACCTGGCTCATAAATAGGTACACCAAGCGGTGTGGATTGGAATTCTGGGTGACATTTATTTGGGTATGCAGTCCTAGCCGGCGAGGTTGGTCCTGGCTTGCATCCTGGTCCTGGTCATCTACACTCCGGCCTCTGGCCGGCGGCCCCATTTGTGGCCACCATGCTGTATGTCATCTACACTCCGGCTTCTGGCCGGCGGCCCCATTTGTGGCCAGCCATGCTGCTTTGGCCACGAGTCGTAGGCCAGTCCATGTTTGGTCCCAATCAAGCCTCCGGCGGCCGCGGGGCAGCCTGCCGGAGGCGGACTGGTGTGGTCGAAAACATAATAACACGGCATTCAGCCAAAGCTCCTGCAGCTTCTGGCCCCCCCCTTGAGGTTGCATACTGTCTAGTTGCTGACGCCTCCCTTGTGCTGGCCCGCTGCCTGGTCGCCATGCGCAGGAGGTCGGCCTAGCTCACGAGGCAGGCGTGTTGCTGGGCTGGGCTGTCCAGAGGATCACACATGGGGCCCCCAGCAACGAAAGGGTGAACGGCCTGCTGTCAGCACTCACAGCGGTCGTCAAGAAGAGGCTCAAGGGCAGTGAGCCAGCTAGAGGCAAACTGGGCAAGGTGGGGGGGCGTTTTTTGTACCGGATGCGTAGCAAGGGCCCTTATACAATATGGGTAATTGGGCACAGTGTTTGGGGGGCGAACTGGGAAAGGTGGGGGGCTGCTTTTGAACTTCATGATGAGCGGGGACCCCTAAAAATGTGGGCACTGTGATTTGGGGGCATACTGGGAAAGGAGCAGCTGTGTGGTTGAGGTGTGAAAGAGGGAAGATGCTGAGCAAGTCGCTATTTGGTAGCTTGTGGTAGCTTTAGGCAACATCTGTGGGCACATTCCTTAGAAGTCCGTCATTGGTGTGAAGGAGGGAAGATGCTGCTGAGGAAGCCGCTATTTTGGTAGCTTGTGGTAGCTTTAAGCAAGATCTGTGGGCACATTTTATAAAAGGCTGTCATGCTTCCTCGGCTGGCAACCCTCCGGACCCTGAAACCCTCTAACACGATAGAAACTTATCATGCTGTCCCCTTACCGAACTCACCTGTATGAAGCAACATATTGTGCACTGTGTGGTTTGAAGGATTTCGGGGGATATGGGTACCTTCTCAATCACCTTCAGTCCCTCAACAAACTGATGCTCCTTGCAAAATGCATTCTCACGAATTGTAAAAACATGATTTTAATGCAAGCTGCCCTCGTCTTCCTCTCGCTTGCGCAGCTGTTTATGACCTTTACGCCCAACAGAGCCAAGACCCGCACCTCTGGCATGTCCACGGCCATGCTGGCGAAGATCGGCTTACTCAGCTTATACCGACCGAACCCTAGCCACCGGCCCACACCAGCTGCCTCCGCGGCCGGCCTGGCGGGCGGTGCACCCTCTGCAAACTTGCTGAAACTCCGGGATGTCGTGCGCGGTGGCCTCTTCGGTAAGGTCCCTGTTGAGGCTGATGAGCCTCGCAGCCCAGCCCCCGCTGATGCCAGGCGCGCTGGCCTGGCGAGCATGGTCTCTTTTGGGCAGGTAGCGCCTCACAGTGCCTTAGGTACAAAGCTCAGGCAAGCGGGCCAAGCCAGCATGCGGAGCCTACGTGTGCAGCATGGGCCTGCATCGGCATCTGGAGGGTTGCCGCCGAGGCGGTGCGCCTCACTGCTGGAGACTGCCGCCCTGCCCTCGCCAGACGCCCATGAGGCGGATCTACACGCCAGGGCTTGCTCAGGCCGTGTCGCCGCTTACCAGCACTTTTTCTCGACAATGTCCAAAGCCTCAACGACCCGGCTGGCTGCTTCCCCGATATGGGCTGGGGATCGCTCGTCTGCTCCCAACGGACAAGGCTTGGCTGCCCTTCGGGCCGCAAAAGAAGGCGGCAGCCAGGCAGTAAATGCCAGGGGCGCCACGAAAAGCGCCTCTCTACGGGTCCTGGGCAACGGCTCCATGCCTCAGGGTCTGTTTGGCGGCGGCACAGCGCCGAGGGAGGTCAAGGCCGAGTGGCCCGACGGCGCTGCTTTGCCCTCCCAGCAGGGCAGGGCGCCACTCAAGGTTCTAGCTAGCCCTGACGACTCCGCATCCGGGCGGGATGACGAGCCCGAACGCGTCTCCATAGCAGTGCCGCCCGGAGAGTTTGTGGCACACGGCACCGGCAGCCCGCGCCTCGTAGGCCAGGACTACCTTTCACCCACCATTCCCGGGCTCCTTGCCCGCTCCCACTCGGGTGCGCCAGGGCAGGCCTACTCCCTTGATCCGCCAGCAGGCTTACCGCCTCCTGCCATGCTGCCTGTCCTAGAAGACGAAGTCGGCTTTGGGGACGAGGAGTACATTGGCTATTCGCCGGACAGGTTGAACTGGCGGTCCTCTATTAAGGGGGAGGGACAGTCGCAGAGCAACAGCTGGGATGAGTATGGCCAAAGCACCTCGGGCCAATCCGCCATTTCACTGTCACACCTTACGCTGTCAGGTATCCCAGACCTGTCCGTGACTCCATGCCATCCCTTTGCCAGAGGACTGGGAGCAGCGCCCGGCACTGGCTCTGCCCTTGGCCCAGGGGCAGCGTCCGGCACTGGCTCCTTCCAAGGCCCTGGAGGGGGGTCCGGCACTGGCTCTGCCCGGCGGAGGTTGGGGCGTGGCCGTGTCAGCTTCACAAGTGGCAGCCGACAGGACAGCGGCACGAGCCTGGGGGACAACCCTGGCCACAGAGTGAGCTTTGCCGGCAAGCGCTTGGCTGGTGATGCAAGGGTACAGCCGGGGTCAAGCGACCCCATCGCTCTGTTCCCTATGACGCAGACTGACTTAGACTTAGATATGGACGAACTTGAATCCCCTGTGAATGAGGTGAGGCAGTCACGGCTGGGCTGTGTTAGCCAGTCTCTGCATGGGGGGCAAACCCGAGGAGATGTGGACCAGGCCTGGTCACATCGATCCAGCACCCCGACCGTCGAGCACCAAATGCCGGCATCGGTGGATCCAGATACAGATCCGAACAGGCTCGGAGGACCCCTCGGGTACCAAATGCCAGCTTCAGCGGATCCAGATCCAGGCGTTCGCGGGGGACCCATCAGGAGACCTTCCGTCGCCTCTGGCTGGCTGACGCAGAGCCTCAATGGTGGGATGCTGCCCTCTCCGCCTGCTGTCCAGCGCTCTATTCTCAAGACCAGGAGGCGGTCACAGTCGTTTAACTCCAGGTCCTCGCCTGTGCAGCCCAGCAGCAGCGCTCCAGCGAGTGCACTCCCGGTACATGCCCCTGCAAGATCGGATGGCGGCATGTCGGTCCTGGCATCCAACGAGGAGGAGGGGATGGGCAGCTTGGCAACCGATGCCGCAGCTACCATGCTCGCGAGGGCCGGCCAGCTTGGGCCGCGGCAACAGCAGTCGCTGCTGATGGCCGTGGCACGCCTGGCGTCGAGAAGAGATTCCGGCTCTTTTGCATACACGGGTGCGGGGGGGGGGGAGGGGTAGAGGGCCCATTTGCTTGCTAGAGTGTGGGGAGAGGGAGAGGGCCCATTTGTGTCCTAGAGTGTGGGGAGAGGGAGAGGGCCCATTTGTGTCCTAGAGTGTGGGTGGAGGGGTAGAGGGCCCATTTGTGTCCTAGAGTGTGGGGAGAGGGAGAGGGCCCATTTGTGTCCTAGAGTGTGGGGAGAGGGAGAGGGCCCATTTGTGTCCTAGAGTGTGGGGAGAGGGAGAGGGCCCATTTGTGTCCTAGAGTGTGGGGAGAGGGAGAGGGCCCATTTGTGTCCTAGAGTGTGGGTGGAGGGGTAGAGGGCCCATTTGCTTGCTAGAGTGTGGGGAGAGGGAGAGGGCCCATTTGTGTCCTAGAGTGTGGGTGGAGGGGTAGAGGGCCCATTTGCTTGCTAGAGTGTGGGGAGAGGGAGAGGGCCCATTTGTGTCCTAGAGTGTGGGTGGAGGGGTAGAGGGCCCATTTGCTTGCTAGAGTGTGGGGAGAGGGAGAGGGCCCATTTGTGTCCTAGAGTGTGGGTGGAGGGGTAGAGGGCCCATTTGCTTACTAGGGTGTGGGGGGGAAATTTGCATGCTGGGGGGGGAATAGAGAGAATCCGTCTCATTGGCTTACTTGGGTGATGGATACGCGAGAGAATATATGTATACCGGTATATAGAGACAGACGGCTGACTGGTATTTGCCTGAGCGGCGGTGCATGGACTGTCGTAGGATTATTTGTAAATGGCAGCAAGTCATAGAACCGTAAAGAACCTGGCAACGTTTTTGACTTGACTTTATAATATTTGCGCCATGTCTGCCTGCTTAAGGTGCCTTGAGTATGCGGTCACTCAACGAATCTCCCTCTAAAGGACGTGATGGGCTTTTGAATTCCCCGTCAATGCCCTGTCCCCTGCCAACTTGGGGGGATGGTGCGTGGACCTCAAAGCAGCTGGCCCTGGGACTGTTGAATGAGGTTGAGAAGCAGCGGGTGCAAGCAGAGTCCATGCTGAAAGATGTCAAGGTGAGGGGGTGAAACAGAACGCGCAATCGCTATGCAATGCACCTTATGGAGCCATGGTAGCCTATACGGCATGATACGGCACAATACGGCACAGGTTCAGCTAGATTGTACTGCTCAAGTGCCACGATATGGCACGGTACGGCATGATACGGCACATGTTCAGCCAGATTGTGCTACCATGTAGGGAGCATAGGCCAGAGACTTCCGAATGAAGTTGAAAGGAGTGGACTTGTCACCCGGCCACATACATGGTGGTCCAGTGAAGCTGGTTTGTAGCTGAAGCACCCATGATGAACTCTTCCTACTCCGTGCACTTGAACTTGCAAACCACCGTTGTGCGTTGTTTCCTGAACCTTCACACTCTAGTAGGCGTAGCTTTCTTCCTCTCTCTCTTTGAAAAGACTGGGTGCAAGCTGAGGCCTTGCTAAAAGACATCAATGTGGGGGGGAGGGGGGGCAAAACCTGAAATCACAACGCAATACGTGGAATTGCAATGTTATGCGCTGTGTGGAGTGGATTGATACAGATCGCAGGCCGACCTGCCGTCCATCAATCCTAAATGCTTCACCTGACCTCTGATTTGCTCATCCCCTGACAGGCCGCCATCGCTTGGCAGCAGGACATGAGCAACAAGGTGGCGAGGTGGCTGGCCGCTGGTGGCATTCAGGCCAGCCACACCCCTCTCAGGCACCCCTACGTGAACCGGCTGTCTGGCAGCATAAGCCCCACAAAGTCAAGCCCGAGAGGCGGTGCCCTCTTGATGGCTGGGAGCCAAAACCAGAGCGGTGTCCCCCCCTGCTCGGCAGGCAGCCAAAGCCCGCGAGGCGGTTCTCACTTGTCGGCGGGGAGCATGAGCCCCACAAAGTCTAGCCTGCAAGGCGAACACCCCTTGTCAGCGGGGAGTCAAAGCCTGAGAGGCAGTTCCCACTTGCTTGCAGGGAGATTGAGCCCAACAAGCTCCAGCCCTAGAGCTGGCTCCCCCTTGTCCCACCCAGACATGTTGTCTTGCGGCAGACCGCCGTGCAGCACTGCCCCGCTGGACCCCAAGGTATCCATAAGTGTGGACCTGCTGACCAGCAGTGTGAACCTGATGGCAAGCAGTGTGAATTTGCTGTCACCCAGTGTGAACTCTCGGCCATCCAGTGCTGGCTCACTTGCGAGAAGTGTGAACCCTGTGGCGCCTGGTGTGTACACGGGGAGCGACACTGAGCTGTTGTTGTTACAAGCTGAGTCAGGCCGCCCGCCTCGTGCGTATGGCGGGAGGTCGTCCCTCCCAGATATCGATCAGGATAACGATATCAGCAGCCTCTTGAGTGGCATCCAAGCCACCTACCAGCGCCGGCAGAGCATGGTGAGGACCTTCACTAGCGGGGATATGTCAAGTGGCATCAGCGCCGGCGCCTGGAGCAGGCAGAGCGTGGTCCGACCCTCCACGAGTCAGGAGGGGCCGGGTGGAGGCGACACTGGAGCCAGAAGCAGGCAGAGCGTGGTCCGACCCTCCACGAGTCAGGAGGGGCCGGGTGGAGGTGACACTGGAGCCAGGCGCAGGTAGAGCGTGGTCCGACCCTCCACGAGTCAAGAGGGGCCGGGTGGAGGCGACACTGGAGCCAGGCGCAGGCAGAGCGTGGTCCGACCCTCCACGAGTCAGGAGGGGCCGGGTGGAGGCGACACTGGAACCAGGAGCAGGCAGAGCGTGGTCCGACCCTCCACGAGTCAGGAGGGGCCGGGTGGAGGCGACACTGGAGCCAGGAGCAGGCAGAGCGTGGTCAGACCCTCCACGAGTCAGGAGGGGCCGGGAGGAGGCGACACTGGAGCCAGGGGCAGGCAGAGCGTGGTTAGACCCTCCACGAGTCAGGAGGGGCCGGGTGGAGGCGACACCGGAGCCAGGCGCAGGCAGAGCGTGGTCAGACCCTCCACGAGTCAGGAGGGGCCGGGTGGAGGCGACAATGGAGCCAGGCGCAGGCAGAGCGTGGTCCGACCCTCCACGAGTCAGGAGGGGCCGGGTGGAGGCGACACTGGAGCCAGGGGCAGGCAGAGCGTGGTCAGACCCTTTACGAGTCAGGAGGGGCTGGGTGGAGGCGACACTGGAGCCAGAAGCAGGCAGAGCGTGGTCCGACCCTCCACGAGTCAGGAGGGGCCGGGTGGAGGCGACACCGGAGCCAGGCGCAGGCAGAGCGTGGTCCGACCCTCCACGTGTCAGGAGGGGCCGGGTGGAGGCGACAATGGAGCCAGGCGCAGGCAGAGCGTGGTCCGACCCTCCACGAGTCAGGAGGGGCCGGGTGGAGGCGACACCGGAGCCAGGAGCAGGCAGAGCGTGGTCCGACCCTCCACGAGTCAGGAGGGGCCGGGTGGAGGCGACACCGGAGCCAGGCGCAGGCAGAGCGTGGTCCGACCCTCCACGAGTCAGGAGGGGCCAGGTGGAGGCGACACCGGAGCCAGGCGCAGGCAGAGCGTGGTCCGACCCTCCACGAGTCAGGAGGGGCCAGGTGGAGGCGACACCGGAGCCAGGCGCAGGCAGAGCGTGGTCAGACCCTCCACGAGTCAGGAGGGGCCGGGTGGAGGCGACACCGGAGCCAGGCGCAGGCAGAGCGTGGTCAGACCCTCCACGAGTCAGGACAAATCCAGCAGCAGCAGCGCCAGTGCCAGACACAGGCACATGTCTCCTCTGGGCAACCAGGGCAGCCTGGATGCTGCAGGGTCCAGTCACCGCTGGTCTGACGTCGGTGACTTCCAGACGCTAGCGGAGAGTATGGTGAGCTTTGCTGAAACGGAGGCAGACCCTGCTGAAGATTGGGAGGCGCCGTTCTTCGAGAGCACGGTATCGCAGGCATGCCTTGAACAGGCAAGCCCTGATACCGCTGTTGCTGCTGCTGGGCTGGCTGCTGCCCCTATTGCAGCCTTGGACAGGCAGGTGTGGGGCCAGCCCGGCAGCTCCTTGCCGACGGTGATGGAGGGCCATGATTCAATGCATAGCGTAGAGGCCGGGGGGGGAAATGGTCTGGATGAAAGGGGGGTCGGGGAGGCGGGTCAATGGGCGGCCGTCCTTTAGAACCAGCCACCTGGCTGTAGATCCAGCCACCTAGGCTGCGTGGCAGCAGGCAGCAGAATGGGATGGCGAGGAGTGGGACAGCACGCCTGTAGTAGCCACCCTATCAGCTGCTGGCGCTCGCGGGGCTGTGTGAGTGGAGAAGGCATTGAATGGCCTGATTGATCGGCAGGCCATGGCTTGGTTTTAAGTTTAGGGTTAAGAGATTTTGCATTTAGAGATTTAGGGAAGGGGAGGGTCGTAAATGTACATGTTTTTAAGGGCAGGGTTAAGAATTGTTGTTGAAGTCTGCTGAACTGCCCGTTTGGGAATTAAGGATTGGGGATCGGGCCCACAGCAGAGATGCAAAACACGCCTAATCTCAAATCAGTATGCATGATTGTACACTGGTATGCGTGTGTATCATATTCATTTAAAAGAGAAACCTTTTTGCAGGAACTTGCTAGATTTGCGATGTGTACCGGTATTAGTATTCCACTTCAACAGTTTCCTAATTCAGTCATTCCCCTGTTCAGAATCTTAGTTCTGCTTTTGAAATTAGTTTTAATCCTAGTTTGCTCTATCATTTTCGTTGAGCTCTTACATTTGAGAGTACTTAGGATTGCTTGATGATGGGCCTATTTTCGCCTGTCCGATGCGTCCTTTCTGAACATCTGACCTCCCGATCCAGCATGTCGTTTAGTAACAACCAGGTTTGGGAGGTCAGGTCCATACAGAGGGAGCACTGTCATTAGTTTAATTGGGGGAAGGGCTGTGCGTACGGGAAGGGAGGTGCAAAACGGATGAGTAACGAGTAATAGTGTTCATCAGATTAACCAAGGTTTTTCCTGGCTCAATCTTTATTAAGAAGAATACAATGTATATGGGGTTTTTGGGTTGGAGTGGGGGATTTTCATCTAGCTGCAGGGTGGTCATACACCTCCCAAACAAGATTCAGGCTAATCGCTGGACATTTTGCTTTGGCTGGCATTGGCGTGCGCTGCACCAGCTTTGCGCGTCACAACTTTTGTGGGTATGCATCGTTCGTAACTTAACCTCTGTGGGCTCAAGACCCATAGGCCTGCAGCTAGCCTGTAAAACTGGGATCGCTTCACTCTGTCAACTCCGCAGTTAACGATCACCAACAGGGCATCAGAAGATGAAGGACGTGCTGCTGAGTGATGACCGGGTGAAGCCGAGGATGTGCTTTTCTGCTGCCGTGTAAAGGTGGGGTTGTAGCTGAGGATGTGCAATTGGGTGATGGGGGTGTAGCTGAGGCTGTGCAAGCTCAAGGGGCTGCCTTCTTGCTGCACCAGGTCCTCTGATTCACAGGCCGGGATGTAGCTGAAGTGTAGCTCAATGTAGCTGAGGGGGGCTGTCATCTCGCTGCAGCAGACACCCTAGGGTGCGAATCAGATTTTATCATCTGTTAGTATGCAAATTATTGGACATTAGGCTCCGCTATAGACCTGCAGAGACTGAGCAATCCAGCAGCAACAGCATCAACAAAAACAACAACACAGAGCGGCAGGCAGCAGCCCCGGCGGTTGCACCACCATGCGAGGCTGGCATGGGTGCCAACGGTAATGCGCTGCTCGCCATGCATGACAGCAGGGATTCCAGTTTCGTGAAATCCGGCCTGCCAGAGGGTGGTTTGCGGGAGGACTGTGCGGCTCTGGTCTGTGAGACATTGTGCAAGCTCATGGGTATCACTGTCAAATTGTCAAGCGAAGTTACAGCCGATCGGCGGCCGAAGATTTTTGGACGACAAAAAAAATGCCGAAAGTCCCGGCGGGAGCCAAAGGAAAAAAAGGTGACTGCGGCCGTAGGCCGCAAGTTATCGACGGTTGGGTTCGGCCGAAGGCGGTTTGGCCGAACTTTCGCCGACCTTCTTTGAACTTAGTCAAGGCGAAACAGCCTAACCACCAGTAATACCGAAATGTCAGAATCCGATTTTGAAATGTTAGGAGCCGATGACCTCGACCGGCACGTGGCAAACTTGCAAACGTTTTTAGCCCCAGCGGCTGCGTCTGGCCCTGCACCTCTTCTTCGCCAAGCTAAAATCGGCCGAACTGAAAGGATGGCAGTTTCGGCGTCAGCCGAAAACAAAATTGGAGTTGGCCGAAAGAGAGATTTGGGACCTTCGGCTGGTCCAAGAAACGACCAAGACGGCCGAAGGTAAAAAATGGCAGTTTTGGCGGTAGCCGAAAAGAAAAAAGACGACCTTCGGCTGGAGCCGAAACTTAAAAAGGCCTATAACTTCGTTGCTGTCAATGTCAGTGTTGCCTTTCGGATGGGCAAGTCGGTCGAGCTGGCAGGACGTGCTGCTCGTCTGCTGGCCACCCCGCGTTGACGAACTTGAAGGTTGGGGTAGACGCCTCTGTATGACGGCAGTTATGAGAGCAAGGGAGGTTGCGGGGTCCTGCACCTGCTTAAACCGGTCGTTTTCATTGCTAGTTAATGACATTACACCTCTGGGCCCTGCTCAAAAAGGCTCGGCCGCGTGGGCGCCCAACTGTCCCGTTGGAAGAAAATAAAGTTGAGGTAAGAGGGAAGAAGGAGAAGAAGACTAAGGAGAAAAAAATATCCCCCGCCGAAAGGTAAAAGCAGCCCGAATAATCCTTGCCCCTCTCAAGCCTAATCCCCAAGCAGGCAAAGAAAAGCAACAAGACTAGGCCTCAACAATGCGTACGACGACCTCAACAAAAGTCAGAGCCTCCCATCCAAGCCTGCCCCGGTACAATGTTGAATGTCTTTGGCACCCTCCGGGGGGCCTGCCCAACCTCTCTCCCTAAGCCTCTCCTTCACGCTAGGGCACTGGAAGCAGACATGCAGCGCATCCTCCACATCCTCGCCATCTCCCCTTGCCCAACGCCGTTGGCAGCACCGTCCGTCACGCTGCTGACCGGTGCGCCGTCCTCGAGTGTCAGCCGTGCTGACGGCGCCGAGCCGCAGCCTTGAGTTCGTGCGCACGCAAGCACACTCCCTTTGACTGGTGCGGCCCCTGGCCTGCGCCGTAGACTGAAACCATGTGTGGTAGGCGGCCGTAGACCTGTGTTCAGTGGCAGGATCTCTGGGGTCCCCTCTGCCAGCTGCATCCAGTTGTGCCCGCTCGTATGCTACATCAACTAGGGCTGGCACCTCTGGGACAGGTAGCGGCTGCAGGTCAGTCGCTGTATGACGCAGTCTACGTTTTGCTATTAGATGTCTCTCTCTTTCTGCTGGTGTTCCCACCTCAATAACATTTCCAGTTGTATTTTTGTACTGGTGGCAGTGCCTCTCTATCAGCACATGGATGGAGCAGTGTTTTATTTGAGTGCTCACCATAAGCATATTCAATAGGCTGCCGGGTAGCCGCCACTGGGCCGGTTTTTGACCAAACCTTGACCGGCCAGCAGCTTATGACCCAAGCCATAGGGCTTGCTGCACCAAAACCTGCCGGCCGGAGGTTGGTTTGTGGTTGAAGTGCAGCTGAAGTATCCTAAAATAAACATTGATGGACACTTGGACAGGCTGGGTGGCAGCAGATGAGGGCTGCATGATAGCTATGTCAGCCTCTTCTACCTTGAGGGTGGACAGGCAGGTCTCAAAGTTAGCCTCCCCTTCAAGCGGTTCAGGGATCCAGGCAGGGCGGGTTGGCGGAGAGGTGAGAGGCTGATGGGTGGCCTGTGCTTTGACAGCTGGGTGGCTAGTGCTGCTGATTGGGATTGCATGTGATGGTTGCAAGCTCCTCCTGGACAAACTTTGAGACAGCCCTTGCTGCGATGAGTAACATGAGTTGCTCTCGAAAGTGTGTTCATGGTGCCAAGGGTGTGTGGGGGGTGGGCCATGTCACGGGGTGTGCATTGGTGTCAATGGATCGAAAAGGAGATGGATTCCATGAGAGGCAACAAATGCAGGCATGTTCCGCCACTGCGTTCACCAGTTTTCATTATGCTCGAGAGATGTCACCGAATCCATCACGCAGGAGGCGTCGTGAGACGATCCATGGGCGATCGTTGAGGTCGATTGAAATGACAGGGTCTCGGGATGCGCGCAGATATTCAAGTTTCCGGCAGAATGAGAGGATTCACCCACGCTGTCTGCGAGATGAGTTTGGAGACCCAGAATTGGACATGCCGGAATTTCCAACCTGGATCTCCCTCACAGATTTGACAGATCTGATTGTCGACCCTGTTGTCGACCGCCACCCTTCTCAAAATTCAAAAACGTGCAGAGACCGAAGATAGACTATTACAATTTCTATTTGGGCAGAGATTCGTCTGGCGTACAATAAATCAGTCTTTATGTGCAGCTGATGTATTCAAATTCCGGACACCCATTCCATCCTGCTCATGGCATCCCTGAGGGATCAGTACCAGCAGCAGTTCCAGCCTGATTTCCAGCAACAACGGAACTTACAATACGCTGCAGGACAAAATTTCCTTGTGAACCAGCAGAATTACCAACCCATCAACCAGCAACAACGGAACTTTGAGTGGGCTGCACGTCAGAATACTCCCCACATTCAGCAGGATTACCAACCCCAAAACCAGCAGCAACGAAACATCGAGTATGCTACAGGGCAGAACGGTCCCCACACTCAACAGGAGTACCAACCCATCAGCAGCACAAACCATTACGACACAAACCAGTATGGCAGCTTGAATCCAGCTGCAAACTATGACCAGCTGCTGCAGCAGACTCAGCATTCATTTGGACAAGGTCCCTCCCAGCAAGATTTCAGAGGCCGGCCGGCAAGCAATCAACCATGGACGCAAGGCTTACCCTCTGGACAGAATGTCACTACACAGCTTCCACCTGGCCCCCCTGTACCGGATACTCTCTACATGGACAGCAGTGACGATGGGAGCCTACGGGCTGTCAGGGACTTGCCTCATTGCTTCCATGTTCTGTACGACTCTTTCAGGTGAAAACAAATTAAGATATTCTGTGGTCGTGGAATCTATGTCTAAAACGCACAGCATAACGGCATATCATATAGATATTCTTGACAGTGACTCTCCGTAGAGATTAATCACAGACATTTGTCCGCAGGGAAATCCCTGTTGTTTTCAGGGATTTCTGATTTTGTGTGCATGCCCATCCCTTCCTCAACCTCAGGTATTTCAACACAGTGCAGAGCGAATGCTATGCCAGTGCTTACGAAACGGATATGAACATGGTACGCTGCTTTAAACACAATTTGCCTCAAATGTGATTTCCAAAATACCACCCTGTGACTGGAGAAAGACTGTGCTTGAGGCAGGAAGTGTGTCATAGGCAGGTGATCACACTTTCAAATTTGCCACCTGTCTATCTGCCAATTAAAATCACCCCTGTAGGTTATATCGGCCCCAACGGGATCCGGTAAGACTGGCGTTATGGAGCTTAGCCTGTTGCGTATGTTGAGCAAGCAGCTGGACGCAGGCGGACAGCACTTGACGAGCAAGCGAGGTGCTGCCAAGGCAGTGTATATTGCGCCTCTGAGAGCCCTCTGTCAGGAGAAGCTGCATGATTGGACGAAAAGGTTGGATAGCAGTTTTGAATGTGACCTGGCTGAATTGTGTTTGTCGATGTCACCATCTTTCACTTTGACATTTATTTTCAGGAATGTCCCTTGAGGCCATGGCCAGTATGTACGACACCGCTAGGACAGGAAATGGAAACCCTGCATGGCCTACTCCTTTGCTCCTGCTATTGCTCCTTCTGCTGCTCCTTCTGCTGCTTCTGCTGCTCCTGCTGTTGCTTCTGCTTCTGCTGGTTGGATTTGATGACACACTTCCCCCTGTCTGCCGTGTCCTGGAGGAACAGATTCGGTGTCCAGCTGGGCCTCAACTGTCTCGAGCTGACCGGGGACTCTGAGCCCGATTCGGCGCAGCTTGATGTTGCCGACATTATATGCACGACACCTGAGAAATTCGGTATGTCCTTTTTGAGGTAGCTACTCTGGCCCGTTGCTTCATGAGGACATCGACCATCTATTGATGTCCCCGTGGCACTGATGGCACCTACGGTATTACACCTACTAGACCTATTGCACCTATTGCTGATCCCATCAACCTGCCACGTCATGGTGGAAAGAAACAAGTAAATGCTGGCGTTCCGTAGACCCTGCTAGCTTTTGCCTGGACAGACATGCATGCAGCATTTTTGTATCCATGAGCGAGGGCCACAGGGATTGGAACCCTCTTTTACCCCCGCCCACATAGGTTGTGATTTTCTGTCCCACTCCTGCAGATAGCATCACCCGCAGGCTCAACGAGCGAGGTGGAGCCTCATTCTTCTCAGAGGTACGATAACAGCGCAAAAGTGGATCTTGCTCCAATCTGTTACGCGTTGTTTCTTCAACCTCTGCGCACCTGTAGGGTGTAGTCCCCCCCCTCAGATGTTGGAACCAGTATACAGGAAGGCCAAGCAAGGTATATTTGGTCAAGAGAAGGACACATTTGGGTTTGTGCACACATGCAAATCCAAGCAGTTACATGTAGTGGATGTGCTGTTGGCCCCTTGGTAGCATATAGCAGATATGAAGCCCCGCCAACTGCAGAGTTTATTTTATCGGCTACGAGTCCACCTCGGTTCTGGTTAAGGCCTGAATGGGGACAAACCTTCACCGGCCCACTAACACAGGCTCAAACAGCACCTCCAGCAGGGCGTGGACCCTCTCCGGACAAAGGCCGGGAGGTAGCTGAAATGTAGCTGTGTTGTAGGCAAGCAGTGCCAAAATATGCATGGGCCTGCTGATGCAGATTGCCCTGGTGATGATCGATGAGGTCCATCTACTGGGGGAGCATGAGCGCGGGAGCGCCCTCGAGGCAGGCGTTGTCTCTCGGATCAAGACAGTCAGCAAGTTCCCAGACATGGCTGAGGTGTGTGGACCACTGGACCATCCCTGTGGGCTGGCTGTGCCAGCCGGGCAAGGGCATTGCAATTACAGCTGCTAGGACACGGCTCTTAGTGTGTGGACCTTCCCTGTGGACTACCTTTTCCAGCCGGGCAATGGCAATTCAATTACAGCTGTGAGGACATGGCTGAGGCGTGTGTCCCCTCCCTGTGGGCTGCCTGTGCCAGCCTGAAAGGGGTACGTCACTGTCAGCAGCACTGTTTACTTGTGTGCACACCAGAGTGCCAGACCACATTTGAGGGGCGGCCGGGTGGCCACCACAGGCCTTATGTGGACCAAATACGAATGCCCTACAGCCGGTGGCCCAATTCGCTAGCTTTTCTGCGCCAGGCCTCCCGGTTGTTGGCTGGGCTGTGGCTGAAGTGTAGCTGAATCAACCTGTAATAACAATAGTCAGCAGTGAGGGATGACAAATGAGGGATGACCTGTGAGGGATGTTTTCGAAAACCCTGTGATCTTCCGGCTGCAGCATACCATCGCTTGATCTGCAATGCAGGCAGCAGGACTGGGAGTCTGGAATCCCTTTTGAATTGTATGACCTTAGTCGCGTGTAGCCTTTAAGGTCCCACGTGCACAGATCTACCCTGCGTCCCTGCTGCAACCCTGTCACCTCACAGCTCCATACTGTCAACCCCCCTGAACATAAATTATGTATCTGCTTTTTATTAGTGCACTGGTGCGGCGCACAAGCACTGTCCTGCAGACTGCTATTCATGTATACATTATCAGCTTGTGCAATCCTGCAGATTTTAATATTCTTTCTTCAAGGAGGAATATATATATAGATATATATTTCTTTTAAGACTACCCTGCCTGCACAAGTGCACAAAGCCGACCAAATCTGGTTCCCGACTGAAAATTGGGGAAGACGATCAACAATGAGTATTATCATATATCCTTCACCCTTGAAGCAACTTAATTACCGTATGAGGGAAGGCTGAGCAGGTCTACATTACGTGTCATCTCGGCCGTTTCTTCATGCGGGCCACCCTCTGCATGTAGATGCCGCTTTGCTATGTTGCTATGACCTTAACCTCCCCCCACTAGAAGTTGTATTTCTTTCTTTGCTTTATGCGGCTGCCCATGACATTGCACGTAGATGCCGCTTGGTCACGTCAGGTTCGTCGCAGTGTCAGCCACCATCCCTAATGTGCGCGATATTGGACTCTGGCTGCAAGTGCCTTCTGGAGGCCTCAAGGTGTTTGGGGAGGAGGTTCGGCCGGTCAAGCTGAAAACGGTGGTCAGGTGGGTCGCAGGTACCGCTGTCAATCTGGTTCAGCTTCTTAGAAATGACATGCACTTTACAAGTGCCCGATTTGAGTCTTGTGGTCAGAGACGCCATAGGCTCTGGCTCGGTTTATTCAGAGTGGTGACTTGGGGAAGAAGAAGGAAGAGATCCTGGAAATTGCATTAATTCATATCTGTCTCTTGGCTATATGTTGCCCTGTCTGACAATAATGCTTGCTTTCCGTTCTTCGTCCCCCCCAGGTCCTTCAGACCCAGCAAGAATGACTTCATGTTTGAAAAGCTGCTCAGTGGGTTCCTGCCGCCCATCATCACCGAGTTCAGCAAGGGCAAGCCCACGCTTGTGTTCTGCAGGTGGGTAGTGTGCAGTGTTTTCAGTTGAGCAAGGGCAACCCCAAGCTTACGTAATACAGGAGAGATCCCTAGCTGTTTCCATAGGAGCAACCTACTCTGTAGGCCCAATTAGCGGCACCTGGGGTCAGGGTTGAGGAAGACATCCACCTATCATCAGGAAGGACAGCCCCACACTTGTATTGTGCAGGTGTGATCCTCATCAAGATTATCCCACAGCAGCTTATCTTATTTTAAGGCCTCAGAAGGGGCACCCAACGGCACATTGGAGGAAAACACCCCATGCTCCTATATCAAAGCTAAAACGCTGGATATGAGTTTGAAAGGGCTTCAACGAGTTTGACCACCTACACCGCCGCTAAGCGATTTTGTAATGCTTTGTGCCCGGCCTGGTTGGTGAGCTCCGCATGCCCTTTCCTTTGTCCCTATGCGTCACAAAAAAAGGTTGCAAGCACTCTGCTTTATCTCCTGATCCTCCCCTACCACCCGGGCTTAGTATTCAAGCTAACTATAAATCTTGGACCCTCGCGTGGCTGTTCAACCACTGAAGTTATATTTGTAACTATGTGCAGTTTCAGTCTCGCCAGTCTCCACACCATCCAACACTTTCCCTGGTATCGCCCAAACAATCCCAGCTATCCCCAGTAGAGCCCTACCTATCCGCTTTCCCACTGCCCCTCTGGCCGTAGCTCACGCAAAGGGACAATCGAGACCGCCCAGCAGCTGGTCCTGGCTGCTTCTAGAGGTGGCTCTGCCTCAGGCTTCTCAGGCTCTCAGCACCAGCCACACCAGCAGCATGGCTGCAGCCCGTACATCAAGGACAGGGCGCATATGGATCGTCTGCTGGCGGCTGCGAAACAGATGCAAAACGCCAAGCTGGGGGAGGTGATCGCTGCCGGAGGTGAGCCAGATATGAAATATGCGCCTTATAAATGGGGATTGAAGTGGAATGTATCCCTTGATTAAGCCTGTGATTTTGTGGGAAATGATGAGAATAGCGAGGCTGCTCTTCTGGATTCAGAATGTTTATTTTGAACCTGCTAGTAAGGTTTGCCATGTCAGATTGATGAAGCCCCTGACTTGGGAAGCTACACCTTCAAGCCGCTGGTATCTAAAGACTGCAGCTCAATTCGAAAGCTGGCGGCTGGCTGGCACACTCAGCAAACTCAGTCAACCGGAGTCTTTGATCATGATCGATCTGTAAATTTCAACTTTCAAGCGATTGCCAGGCTTGTTTCACAAGTTTACCTGCTTGTTTTTTTCTTTGATGTTCTTGGTGGAATAGAAATCAAAGTGTTGGGTTTGATGGTGGCCTGTAAGGACACGCCCAGCAGCCTCCTAGGGTTCGCAAGCCCGCATGTCCCGCATGTTCCATCGAAATAGAGGAGGGTGATTATAAACTGCGTATTAAAAGAACTTATACAATAAAGAAGAAAATACATTTCTTTCTTATTTAAGCATTAAAAAACGTATGAAGGTGTCTCACCTTCGGCCCTTTTTTTTGTTTCTTGTACCGTGCATCCAGTTGGCACCCACAGTGCTGGCTTGGACGGAGATGACAGGCTTGCGGTTGAGCGGCTTTTCCTGTCAGGAGACCTTCTGGTGAGATTTTTATACTTGATCTATTCCTTGAACGAGCCTGTGATTTTGTGGGAGACTATGCAAACAGCCAGACTGCCCTTCCGGATTCAGAATGTTGCTTTTGAACCTGCTAGACAGATTTGCTGTGTACGATAGATCAAGCTTGTGCCTGAGTTGAATTTTATTTGGCGCAATATTTGATTCCAATGATTCCAATGATAGGATTGAGTGACCTACAATCAGCCCCCCTACCAAGGTTGGGTTTGATTGCGGTTATTAAGGTCCCTTTGCCCACTCAGGTGCTGTGCACAACCTCCACTCTGGCACCAGGTGTGAACCTGCCAGCTCACACCCTTTGTCCCCTCAGGTTATGTGTAATGTGTCCCACCTCTACCTTCGCCCACTTAGGTGCTGTGCACAACCTCCACTTTGGCACCAGGTGTGAACCTGCCAGCTCACACCCATTGTCCCCTCAGGTTATGTGTAATGTGTACACCTTTCCCACTCAGGTGCTTTGCACAACCTCCACTCTTGCACTCGGAGTCAACCTGCCAGCTCACCTGGTCATCATCAAGGGGACCAGAAGGTGTGTGCCCCCTCTCCCGCGTAGGAACGTCTGTGCGCTGAAAACGTCGGCAGACATGATTGGATAAATTTGGGTGTCGTGCTGAAGGGGGGAGTCGAGGCTATGGCTCGTGGACCTGGCGGCAAGCTTTGATGCTCCAGGCCTCCTTGGATGCTGGCGATGATGTAGCTGAATTGAAGCTGAAGCAACCTGCAATTTACACTGGAAGAGGCATGCCCTGTCTGAAAACTGGCAGGGCCAGATGCAAGGGGCAGAGGCATACCAGCTTGGCTGCCCGTGCCTGTGACAAATGAAACATGCTTCTCGCTTAGGCTTCTGAGCTGAGGCATACTTGCTTAGGCTGCCTGTAAGGCAAATTGACCAAGCTATCCACTGAGGCTTCTGATGAGCCTGGCAGGTTTCCCCTGATCTCTCCTGAACTCTTTCAGATCAGAGACCCAAGGTCTCTGTTTCAGACCAATCCATAACTCTTCATTCTCCTACAGGTACTGCGGAAACGACACCGAAGG
The DNA here is from genome assembly GCA_037349105.1 of Limnomonas spitsbergensis. Taxonomy (NCBI): domain Eukaryota; kingdom Viridiplantae; phylum Chlorophyta; class Chlorophyceae; order Chlamydomonadales; genus Limnomonas; species Limnomonas spitsbergensis. The sequence goes on from JAYJMM010000062.1 coordinate 455,301, forward strand.
CTCCACCTTGGTCGGCCCTGTGGGGACCCGCGTACAGCCGGCACCGGGCGGTGGGGCGGGCGGTACAGGCGGTGTCTCCAGGGGCGCTGAGGGGAGCACGTCTTCGTCAACCCTGGCCAGCAGCACTTACCGGGAGTACGACCGCAGCGTGTGTTTGCAGATGGTCGGGCGAGCGGGCAGGCCGCAGTTTGACACGGAAGGCGTTGCCGTCATCATGACGCAGACCGACGTAGGTTTACCAGGGCTGAGGATTTAGGATTAAGCCAGCAGTGGCGGCGGCATCAGCCCTGCTGACGTAGGTTTACCAGGGCTGAGGATTTTAGGATTAAGCCAGCAGTGGCGGCGGCATCAGCCCTGCTGACGTAAAACCCTGTGAAACTACTGTCCGGTTGGCAAGGGTTGCTCAGCTGTGAGGATGATAGGGTGGTTCAAACCAGTTTTATGCGGGGGTGCTTCACAGGCCTTGTGCAGAGTGGGTTCAGGGGAATGCCACCTGGGGCTGGAAGGCAGGAGCCCTGGCTGGGCCTGGCAATTGGCCAGCTGCATGGCTACACAAGTGTGTGATGGGGGGGGCATCCTGGCTCATGGTTGAAAGTCCCATGCTCCATCTTCGTACAATATACAGCTAGAAACGAAATATTAGTCTTGTTCTAACAGTCTGGACTATACCCTGCCCTGCTTTCGTGACCTCGGCTGCCCCCACAGACTGCTGCCCGTTACCAGAACCTGCTGGCCGGTGCCGAGGAGGTGGAGAGCGGCCTGGGGCACTGCTTTGCAGAGCACTTGAATGCTGAGATTGTGCTTCAGGTGAGGGGGGGGGGAGATTCGAGGGAACGAGGTCGCCAACTGCAGGGGGCCCGCTGGTATGTACCAGGGTATCTACCAGGGTATGTACCAGGGTATGTACCAGGTTATGTACCAGGGTATCTACCAGGGTATGTACCAGGGTATGTACCAGGGTATCTACCAGGGTATCTACCAGGGTATGTACCAGGGTATGTACCAGGGTATGTACCAGGGTATGTACCAGGGTATCTACCAGGGTATGTACCAGGGTATCTACCAGGGTATGTACCAGGGTATGTACCAGGGTATGTACCAGGGTATCTACCAGGGTATCTACCAGGGTATGTACCAGGGTATCTACCAGGGTATCTACCAGGGTATGTACCAGGGTATGTACCAGGGTATCTACCAGGGTATGTACCAGGGTATGTACCAGGGTATGTACCAGGGTATCTACCAGGGTATCTACCAGGGTATGTACCAGGGTATCTACCAGGGTATGTACCAGGGTATCTACCAGGGTATCTACCAGGGTATGTACCAGGGTATCTACCAGGGTATGTACCAGGGTATCTACCAGGGTATGTACCAGGGTATCTACCAGGGTATCTACCAGGGTATCTACGTTTGAGGTGTATTTGCCCTTGGGTCTGCTTTTTCTTTCTTTTGACTCTCGCCGGCCTGGTTTCTCTGCTCACTGGGAATGAAAGAGAGGGACGTACTGATGTTAGGAGTAGACAGCTCGACAAGTGAAGCCAGAGAGCACTGCATGCACAGCCTTGTGGCAATTGTTTTCCTTGTATGACTAGACTGCTGTTGCGGCATCAGCGCATCCAACTGACCTCACGGCAATCTTTCCCACACTTGTGTAGACCGTGAAAAGCGTTCAGCAGGCGGCAGAGTGGCTGCACACCACCTTCATGTACATCAGGGTAAGTGCCGCTGGCTGGCTGGCTGGCTCTCGGCTGTGCTTTGAAATTTGAATTTTAGCCCTGGGTCGCCTCAGGATAAGTCTTTCTAGCGGCCAAGCCTTGCAGCAAGGTATAAAATTAACCAAGGTGCCAAACAGAAAACTACGCCTCACAGGGGCCTGAGGTCCAATGCAACAGTGCGGCATGGGATGAGACCGCATCCACTCTGCTACGATTCCCGTTCACAATATGCAAGCTCGATTACGGCCTGGATTTCATCTAACTTGTTCAGAAACTGTGAGCCCTGCACAGGCGAGATTTAAGTCCATTCATTGTACCAGCGTTGAGACTGAAGGCCAAGGACAGATGCTTTTTGCAGCAAAAGGAAAGGCACTGCAGACAGTTTCCTCCAGCATTTAAAGTCCAGCAAACCACATGAGCAAAAAAACTCTCTTATGTGCTGTGGCTCTTCATGCAGATGAAGAACCGCCCCGCCCTGTATGGAGTGGCAAGTCCCCAAGGCAGGCCCCTCCTAGAGCATGAGCTGGATGCTGCGCTGATGGAGAAGCTGGTGCTGGAGAATGTCAGGACACTGTCGCAGCATGGCCTGGTGGGTGTCCATGCATTGCCCGGCTGCCTTCAAAGCAAAGGCTGATAATCTGAGGAGAGCTGGGCTAAGTGAAGTCTGCCCCAGCCAGGACATGGGCTGGATCTTCCTATCTCCATTTTTTTGTAATTTTTCTGTCTGGGTATCATGTAAATTTCTGGGGCGAGTGATATACCGGGAAGGACGTCTGAGTGTAAAATTCCATAACCAGTATTCTGAATGAGGATTCAAACGCAAGTGACCCACTCACAAATTCCATACCCCGCCCCAATCAGGTGCTGACCAATGGCCTCAATGGCTCCTCCTTGATGCCGGCTGAGCCTGGGCGTCTCATGGCACACCACTGTATTTCACTCAAAACCATGGTCCGGATCTGCACCACGCCTGCAGGAGCGGGTAAGGCAACAGCACGAGCTGTGTTACCCTGCTTCACTGGCTTGCCGAATTCTTTTGGGTGGAGCAGCATGTGGACGCCTATTTTGAAGGAGTCCAGGAGTTAATGCAAGTATTGAAGTATGTGATTGAATGGGTGCGGAATGCTGTTCACTGTCTTTTTCAAGGGAGTTGGTTTCCGGCACCGTAGGTGCCTGGGGGGACCTGCCATCTGGTCGGATTTGCTAATGCTTGGGGGTGCACACCTATATTGATGGGTGCTGGAGTGCATGAAATCGTGTGACTAACTGGGTGCTAAGAAAATGGTGGTATGGTAATAGGCTTTGAAGTGGGTAGCCAGTGATGGGCAAGTTAGAATTTAGGCTCCTGGAAGGACCTGACATCTGGATAACAGTGCTTTCAGTGACTGTGCGCCATTGCTGTGATGGGTTTCAACTGACCATGCCACCCTTAGACCACGAGCTGTCGTGAGCTGCCTAGTTTTGAATGGCACCATGCTCAATTGCGAGCTGCTGCTGAACCGTTTGCAGGAGTGGTGCAGCTGCTGCGCCATTAAGTACAGCTGTAATGTAGCTGAATTTTAGCTGATGCACCCTAGCATAAGCAATGCCTGTTATCTGCCTGCAGGAATGATGCAGCTGCTGCGCTTGCTGGCCAAGGCTGAGGAGTTTCAGGGGGTCCGGCTGAAAAGGTCAGAGCAGCAGATGCATTTCTGACATGCTTAACAAAAAATCCTGACAGACGCTGAGGAAACTTTGAGGAAACCAAGTACCGGTAATACAAGCATGCTAGCTCCTCCACATGCATAAATGCGGAAATAAAATCAGGAGGGCTACCCCCTGCCATGGAGCTTGAGAGCACGTGCCACTGCCCTGATGATGAAAGTAAGTCCTCCGTGCACTCAAGCCCTCCTGTTTACAGGAAAACAGTGTAATAGCTTTCTTAACAAACACATGATGCACCCTCCTCTCCCCGCTTTCCGCTCCATTGTCAGGAGTGACAAGAAGCTCCTCAACTCCATCAATGCACGTGTGGGTGAGGGGTCCCTGCAGTACTTCCTCCCTGAATCGACGGATCCATCCAAACGGAAGCGTCGCGTGGCCAGTGATGCTGAGAAGGTGTTCCTACTGGTGAGGGTGTGGGTAAAGAAACAGTGCGGCATAAGCCCCCCCCCCCTCCCCCTGCCGCTCAGCCCCCTGTCCCCTAACCACCCCCCTGCCCCTATCCCCAAGCCACCCCAGAAAAAACGCTACACTGGGTAGGGGGGCAGGGCAGGACACTCGCCTCTCTGCCCCTGACCAATAGTCCCCCCTGCTCTGCCGCTGCCCCCTAGCCCCCAGATCTTACCTGGCTCCTATACCCCCGCTCTGACCCTAGCCCCTAGCCACCCCTGCTCTGACCCCTATCCCCCCTCTTCTGTCTCTATCCCCCAGATCTTCGCTCTGCCCTAGCCCCTAGCCCCCCAAACTCTGCCCTGGCCCCCGTGCAGATCGGGGATGCGTTGAGCGACGCGTCTGCTTCTGATGCGATGGACTATGCCATGAAGCATGAGTCAGACCAGATTGTGCGCGTGAGCCAGCGCATCGCGTCCTGCATGACCAAGTGGGTGATGCAGGAACAATGACTCAGCCCCTACACAGCAGCAACTGAATCACCCTGACACCATTTAACCTAGAATTAGGGAAATCTTGCACCAATCGTGAAGCAAGGATTCATCTCATATTCTCATCCGTCCTTGTCCTAACGTCCCGGGAAAGACCACGCCCCCCCCCCCCCCGGCCTCGTCACCTTATCAGGGGTGACTTTTGTGGTGATGATGAGTACACCGTGCCATTCCTGTACCTCAGGTACCCTGTTCACAATGCTACTGCAGGTGTACAGCACAAGAATATTGTAATGCAGGTGTACAGTACAATGCTGTTGGACTGCAGGTGTACAGCACAATGCTGTTGTACTGCAGGTGTACAGCACAATGCTGTTGTACTGCATATGTACAGCATAGTGCTGTTGTCCTGCAGGTGTACATCACAATGATGTTGTACTGCATGTGTACAGCACAATACTGTTGTCCTGCAGGTGTAGAGCACAATGTCGTTGTCCTGCAGGTGTACAGCACAATTTTGTTCTACTACAGGTGTACAGCACCATGTTGTTGTAAAGCATGTGAACGGCACAATGCTGTTGTACAGAACAATGTTGTTGTCCTTTAGGTGTACTGTACTGCAGGAGCAGTCTAACTGCATCAAAACTGCGCTTAAGTTTACAGTGATGATCAAACCTTTCCATTCCCATGCTTTAGGTACTTTGCCCACAAAGGCGAGCTCGCCGCCACAGCCAACGCTCTTCAGCTGCTCAAGGCGCTAAAGCACCGCATGTGGGAGGGCACGACTCAGCAGTGCAGGTAGGTATTGGTGAAATTCTGGTCCCAGCCTCAACGCAATCCCTAAGATCCGTTTTGAAGGGGCCAGGCATGCATAGTGCATGCTGAACGATTGGAGATAGTACATGCAATTTTCTTAGTAATTGCGCAAGATGTCCTAGTGGCTTATGTATCCTACTGCAACATGCATTTGTGACCCCTCATCATCTGCAGTCCGTGACTGCTGTTGGATGGGACCTGAATACCTGATGCTGCATCTCGTGATGTCTGATCCTCTCATTGAGATACACAGTACAGGGAGCTGGAGTCTCGATAACAAGATATCGAAATGCATCCCGGGCTTCCGCACCACGCACCTGCAGGCTTCATCTCTTTACACTGCACGACCGCGCACCCTGTGGCCACCCAACAATTAAGTTTATAGATCAAGCCATCAAGCCTTTCCAGATACCATGTCTTCAGCCAGATCATCATGAAGCTTAACGCTTGCCCATCCGCTCACCTCGTCTTGCGTACCCTCGGCTGCTCCTCTCCATCCTCCTTCGATCTTCCAAGCCCGCTTCTTCCCACTCTTTCCCTGATCCTCTCCACCCAGCCCCAACTCCTCACAACTCCTGCCCCGCTCCTCCCTTCCCCCAATCCTCCACATCGCTCCTCCCTCCTCCTGCGCTCCTTCTAAATATTCATCCTCCCCCCGCTGGATGTAGGCAGCCCCAGATCTGCAATTGATCTGCATACCCATCCCTCTCTGGACGTAGACAGCCCCTGACCTCTATATACCCCCCCCCCCCCTGGATGTAGATAGGCAGCTCCCCAACATCAGACCTCTGATTTCCTCCCCTCCCCTCCGCTGGCTACTGGCAGCTCTCCAATATCAGACCTCTCTTCTCCTCTCCTCCCTTCCCATCGACTGGATATAGGCAGCTCCCCAATATCAGACCTCTCCTCTCCTCCCCTCCCCTCCACTGGATGTAGGCAGCTCCCCAACATCGGACCTCTCATCTCCATGCGCCTTGCCCAGCAGGGCCTCGGCTCCCTCAGGGCCCTGTCAGAGGTGAGCGGATGAAATTTGCACAAATGCTCACATGGGCACTAGGGGCGCCTGATGAGCCTCATGGCGATAAGCCTGGCATTGTTCGTAGATCGTAGCGCCCTACTCTATCCTGGTGACCCAACAAGGCCTCGGCTCCCGCAGGGCCCTGTCAGAGGTTAAACTGAACAATGTGGCTTATTCTGCATGGGCACCAGGGGTCCATGGAGCAATATGCGTGTCATGCAATAGGGGGCTGGAGTGCCCAAGTCTGGTCACTCTTGCAAGGCCTGTCTGGTCACTCTTGCAGGGCCTGTCTGGTCACTCTTACATAGCCTGTCTGGTCACGCTTTCATGGCCTGCCTGGTCAGTCTTGTAAGGCCGGTCTGGTTACTCTTGCAAGGCCTGTCTGGTCACTCGCACAGGGCCTGTCTGGTCAGTCTTGCAAGACCAGTCTGGTCACTCTTGCAGGTCCTGTCTGCTGGTCACTCTTGCAATGCCTGTCTGGTCACTATTTCAGGACATGGCTGGTCACTCTTGTAAGGCCTGTCTGGTCACTCTTGCAAGGCCTGTCTGGTCAATTTTGCAAAGCATGTCTGATCACTATTGCTTGCTTTTTTGCATCGTGCTTGCTGGATTCAACATGCTTTTTGCATGGCTCAACTTGCTTTCTGCATGGCCTCGTCGTCTCTAGTTGTTTGGTTCACTCTCTCCCCGCCTTGGGCTTCTGGTTATGTTTTCGGTTGTCCTGTCTGTTGCCCCCTAGTGTAGTCTCCGTTTCTGTCTTCCGTGCTTGTTCAAATGTTCACCCGTTTTCCTTGTGTTTCTGCTACTTTGAATTGGTTTGTGCCCCCGTGTTGCGTGTTTTAGTTTCTTTTTCTTGTGACTTGTTTCCCCCTGTTCGCTTTGCCTGGCCCTTTCCCAAAAGGCTGTGGGTGGTTGCGTCAACTTTGTAACAACAACTATTGCAGGGCCTGTCTGGTCAGTCTTGCAAGGCCTGTCTGGCCACTCTTGCAGGGCCTGTCTGGTCACTCTTGCAAGGCCAGCCTGGGCTTACAGTTATTCAGGGGAGGACATGGTAGACTGCTCATGAACAAGGCTGTTCTTTGAAAACTCTCAAGCGGAGGAGCCCTTACCATAGTAATTGACTGTCCTGTCAGAGTGCGGCTTACACGTGTCAGCTTGAGGCGTTTTTTACTGGAGGTCATGAAGGTTGGCCTTCCCACAATGTGGTTAGCTGCATGTCTTGCATATTCAAGGCGCAGTGAAGCGCAACAGGATCCCAATGGTCAAGTTCATGGTCACAACACGGATACAGCCTCGGCCTATACTGCGACTTTTCTTAAATCTCATAATATTTTGAAGCAAGGAATCCCAAGTTATTTTACAAGTTTACAATCTTCATTTGTTTACTTACTGGACAATTTTATGCACAGGTGGCCAGGGTAGCTGTGGCTTATTTGGGCTTCAATTTCAGCTCTCTTCAGTTCAGGCGATGTCCCCCCTTTACAACGTCCTCAGCCCTTTCCATGGGAATATTCATATCCAGTACCAGTTTCCTATATAATTATGTTTTCATGATGTTTGTCTGTGCTCCTCTGCCCTGGTGCGCACAGGCTGATGCCCGACGCATCGAGCTGCTCACCGACCGCAACTATCCGTTTGGCTCCAAGCTCAAGCAAGAGGTCAAGCTCCGGCTGCCACCCCGCGTGACCATCTCCCTGATTCAGGCAGGCAGGCTGTCAGGTTTGTGCACGGGTAGAATCTGAAACCCGAAATACCTGCTGCCCAACATGCGTGACCATCTCCTGGGTGCAGGCAGGCTGGGTAAACTTTGAAACCTGAAATACCTGTTGCCCCGCACACGTGACCATCTTCTTAAATAAGGCAGGCAGGCTGTCAAATGCATGGGTAAAATCTGAAACCCGGAACAGCTACTGCCCCACGCGTTCCGCAATCCATGCTGCGTATCATAACGCATTTATGTTATTACTCATACGATCATTGTGTCATACCTGTCATACCTGTATATCAGGTGGCCGCATTGAGGTGAATGTGACTGTTACAAGAGAGCCGCCAGCTCGTCAAAATGCGGGGGCAACTGCGGGACTTGGCCTTGCCAATGGTGCCGCGGCGGCCACGCACACGCCCGCATGGCTGATTGTGGGCAGCTGTCACAACGACAAGCTCCTGGTCCATAAGCAGATGGTGGTAGAGAGCTTCCCGTCACCCTTCACTGTGAGTCATGCGGAGATGGCGCATGCAGGGGTGGGGTGGTAGGGTTAGTTCAAGCAGATCTGGCCAGGTTCATTCCCTGTGCAGCTACATTTCAGGTAAATTTCAGATACCTTTCAGGTACACTTCAGGAACATTTCAGGTACATTTCAGGTACATTCCGGCCGGAAGCCAAGGGACACTGATGCTGTAAACCTGTTGCTTGGGCCACCGGTCATATGCTGATGATGGCTTGGTTATTGGGTATTAGTCGTGGCCGCCCGGCAGTGGCATGTCTGGTGCGCACTAAATCAACAAGGGTATCTGGCAGCCGCATATACCGTTGCACCCCCACCCTTGTCCTATTTGCCTGCAGGCATGCATAGCCGCCCCCCAACCTTGTCCAGCTTGCCCGCAGGCATGCATCGCCGTTTAAGCAGCACCCGCTGAGAGGGACTGCTGACAACAATGTTACCCGGCAGAAAGGCAGAATGACACCCCCCTTGTCCAAATCCCCTGCAGACACGCATCGTTGTGGAGGCACCTGCCGAGAAGACTGGGGAGTTCCGCCTGATTGCTTCGGTGGTTCTGGATCATTTGGTGGGGAACCTGATAAGCTGGGCTTCCTGCCTTGTATCATGTTACCGGTGGCTTAACAATACATCCATGCTAGAATGCATGGGATCCACTTGTGTACATAGCTAATGTGATGAGTTGGACCTCCGAAGTCATACTGTATCAGCCGGAATTACCCTGGTAATATTTTCCTTAGCCAGTGGATGATATCTGGCAGTCTACCTACGTCTTTAACCCAGCCATCCAAAGGGTTAAAGACGTAGGTAGACTGCCAGAATGGCCCACATCCTGTTCTGCTCTCTCTGGTTCTGCTGGTCCGCGCTGGAAACTCATGACTTGAACTTGAATTTGGATTTGCACTCAAGATTGCGGTGGTTTTTCCGCACCCTTTCAAATCTGAAATCTGCACCCATAAAGTATGAGAAACCTCCCCTGGAATCAGCAAACAGCATGTACAGGCCACATCTTGTCCTCACCACTTCTCAGGTGGGTCTTGATGAGGTCGTGACTGTGCGTCTTCCGGCTCATGGCCAGTCCAGCATTACAGAGTATCTCCGCAGCTCCAAGGGCACCACCTCATCACCTCCCGAAGGCGCTGCTTCTGTCCGAGCCAAAACCGGTTGGGGAGCGGGGAGCGGAGATCTGCCGGACATGACCCTGCCTGGTGCATGCGCGCACGTGGCGTACCCTCCAGGTCATCCGCTTGCGGTTGGCCGCCATGCTGCTTCCAATGTCACAGGCTTGGCTGGCGAGGGGGAGGATGGGGCAGGCGCAGGCAGCGAAAGGAGGGCCGGGAATGGAGGCACAGGCTGCGGGAGCGAGGGCACAGTGGCAGGCGTTGGCGATTCTGGGGATGGCTTGGGCACTCCCTCGGCCGCCATAGCGGGGAAATCAAGGGCCAAACCAGTCCGCCGGCCAACCAAGAGTCAGCAAGCAGGTCCATCACGGGAAGGACAAAGACCGGGGGCAGGACCAGCAGCGGCAGCGGTTGAATCTGCGGCGCTGGAGGCATCGCCACCGTTCACCAACATCAGCAGCTTAGATCTCGACCAGCAGGATCAAGGCCAAACGCTAGGCGCTGTGCAAGGGGCTGGGCGCGTTGGGGGCTGGGCCGCAAAGATGGTATCAAACGCGACGGCCCGCGCTGCTGCTGCAGCTGCTGCTGCTGCCACAGCTGTGACAGCCCGCTCTGGCCCTGATGGTGGACCTGCTGGTTGTGGCATGTCTTCGGCTGCTGAGCTGGCTCTCGCACGGATGGCTGCCCGATATCAACAGGTTGCAGCGAAGCCGGCCGCAGCATCTCTCGCCGCTGGCCGCATGGCTGACAGGGGATCCGCCCAGCCCATGCTGCCACCGCCCCCTAGGCAGCCGGCGGCGCATGGAGAAAGTGCCAAGCCACCGCCAGCGAGAGGCTCAGAGGGCAGCGGTGCTGCTGAGCCCTCCCTGGAAACAGCTGCGGCCAAGCTCAGTGCTGCTGCTTTAAAACCCGTGTCTGACGGACACCCGAGGTCACTGGGAGTGGCAGGTGCAGCAGGTCAGCACATGGATGATGATGAGCCAGCAGCTGAGGCGGCCGACAAGGAGGGATGCAACCGCATTGTGGACAAGGTGAGACAAGTTGATGACAGCAGCGAGGAGGAGGAAGAGGAGGAGGACGAGGCCCCGTGCTTTGACTTGTTGGACTGGGGCTGCCGCGCCCCGCCGGCTGCCGTGCCCATCAGGCATGCCCAGGCAGCCAGCAAGCCCACTCCCACCGCTCTCACTGCTTCCTCAGCACCCTCGGCTCCCTCAGCTCCCACTGCAGCCTTGGCTCTCTCAGCTCCCACCCCCCCAACAGCTCATGCAAACTGCGGAAGTCAGCAGCAGGCTCAGCTTGCTTTCCCTCTTGAGGCTCCTCGAGTTTCTCTCACTCCCCCAGTTGGAAACGCTGTCCCCTGTTCACCTGCCAGCCTTGGCCATGCGCCCAATCTATCTTCCAGGATCGCCCCACCATCTGCATCTCTCAGCATTGATCTGACCTCTGACGAGTTCCCGGCAATGGCTCGGATGCCGGCCTCCAATGCATTCCAACCCAGCTCGAAATCCGTAGGCAGAGGTGGGAGCAGGGGTAGGGGCGCAGACCGGCCAAGACGTGACCAGAGCGCCTGGCGAGCTCCGGCAGCAATCACCCCTGCCATGCCCCTGGGTGAGGCGGTGCGAAGGCTGCAGGGCACCATGCAAGAGGCGCCTCAGGGCGGTGCAGCCGCACAGCAGCTGGACCTTGACGATGCCTGGTTTGCGCTCGACGATCCCATCGATGCAGATGTGGACGGTGAGTTGCGACTCATGGGCTCTGCAAAAGAGCAGCCTAGGGACGGGCCATATTGGGGCCGGGAGCAGCAGCAGCAGCAGCAGCAGCTGCGAGATATGCCACAACAGCAGCAGCAGCAGCAGCAGGCAGCTCGAACTCCGTCAGCCTCACATTCCCCAGCAGGCACCCTCTGGCCCGGGATGCAGCAGCAGCGCCCTGTGTCCGACAACGGCCGTACAGCCGCAGCCGCGCTGGACAAGCTGCTTAGCAAGAAGGCGCGTGCAGCGGCTGCGGGTGCTACGGGAGTACCTTTCCCCTCAGAGGAGTCACCCGGCCCCGCACAGCCGTGCCTCAATGAATCATCCGCCTCAAGGATGCAGTCCGAGGACCCAAGGTCACTCTTCAGCCCCGCGCTGCCCCCCGGGACTCAGCCAAGGGCGTTTGAATCCAACGCGGGGCGCGCAACTCCTCTCTATGGCCACCAGATCCTGCCTGTGGACCCCGCAGAGAACCAAGAATGGGATCCGGAGCTCCCGTGGGAGGAGCCAGCAGCTGCATCCTCTCAGCTCTATAAGTACAGGGGGATGCTGGCCCAGCCCCCGGCCTCCCTAAAATCAGCGCACCAGCCGCCCCGCCTGGATGCCTTTGGGAGAATTACGGGGGCGTTATCGCCCTCTTGCTCGTCGCGCTCAGATCTACCTCGCCTCAACCCTAATGGAGACATAGCCGACTCTGGAATTCACACAGGGGGGCGCAGGCAGAGGGCCCAAGCTCTTGACGATCTGAGTCCAGGCAGTATGGCCAGGACGCCCCCTACCCAGAGAGCTTGCAATGCTCCAGAGGTGCCCTTACCTGAGTTGTTCCAGTCGGGCTTAGTGTCTGTGACCAAAGGGATGGGCCGGAAGCAGCACCAGCAGCATTTGCAGGAGGAGGAGGGAGGCCTTTGGGGAGCAAACGACTCGCCATGCTTAGCTACCAAGCGCGATTGGAGCAAGTGAGTGCGGAAAGAGTGAAAGAAGTAGTTTCACGGATTCATCCAACAAGGGACCAAGCTTGCCACACTTGTATGCCCCCCCCCCCCCCATCTGCCTCCTCCTGTTTTTTCGACTGACGCTGCATCTGCTGCTGCTGTCTCGATGCAGATATGTTGAGGATGAGGCGGTCCTGCCTGACATTAGCAGCAAGAGGAGGCACATGCAGGCAGCACAGCAGCAGCAAGCAGGCTTAATGCTTGGCCCTGGCCGTCTGTTGCCACCCGACGAGCCGGACATTTGCATGGGCAACGCCTCCAAGGCATTTGCTGTCATGGGGAGGACGCAGGGGCCCGCCTCACTCACCCCTGAGCATGGATCAGTAGCTGCAGCACCCATCAACTCCTCACTCCTCGCCAGTGGATACAGAAACAGGCCGCCGGGGAACCAGCAGCATCAGCCTGGCATGAATGCGGATGAAACACCGCCATCTGCCAATCCTGCGCTCTGCCATGGTACCTCCGGTGCGGCTCACCACAAGCTAGTTCAGCAACAGCAGCTACAGCAGCAACATGGAGAGGAGGGAAGTGATCAGCAGCAGGAGCGCTCCATGCATGTGGTGCAGGCGGAGGAGGCGGGCACTGGGGATAAAGCGGCCATGCAAATGAGAGCGGGCGGTGATGCCCTGGCACCTAGATCTTCGCAATGGGGCAATGCAGCATGCAACAATGATGATGATGATGATGATGAAGACGAATACCCCTCGGCGCTCTCCTTCTTATGTTGAGCAGCTCCGATTGTGTTAAGTTTGTGAAGTTTTGTGAGCTTTTTACAGTCCAACAGAGCATCACTTTTCATATCTGAGACACTATAACTGGGATTCGTAATATGAAATCTAAATGATCCAGAGTATGAGACTTCATCTGCACAAATCCAGCAGCATTGTCACCAAGCCTTCCCGCCGTCACAAGATTTGAAAAATCAATCCGAAGCACGAGATCTAAACGGCACGAATCTACCAGCCTTGCCACCAAGGCAACAAAAGATCTCAGATAAAAGATATACGGTACGGTAAGATTTCGTAAGATCCAAGACCTCATTGATCCAGGGTATGAGATGAAGGGAAAAGTCCCGATGTGGGCGAATGGAAGAGCAAAAGCAAGAATGCAGAGGAAAATAGAGGAGGAAGGCGGAGAAAGAGGAGAGAAAAGGGTGGGGGGCAGTGGCAGTGTGTGAGTGTGTGTGTGTGTGTGTGGGGGGGGGGGCTGTGGGGGAGGGGACGGGGAGGGGGGCAGTGGGGAGTGAGGAGGAGGCTAGCCACTGCGCACGCTCTGTTTAACTGCTGTCCAGCGCTCATACTGCAGCTTCTACCCAGCTTCTGTCAATCCAATACGGAGCTCGTGGCAGCTACTGCCCAGTTGGCATCCAGCTTCTGTCTAGCTGCTGCCCTGCAGTCATCAAATTTCTGCTTACCTGCTTCCCAGCAATCTTCCAGCTTCAGCCCAACTGCTTTCAATTTGATATTAGTTTTTACCAACCACCACCTAGCTGCCACCCAGCTTCTGTCTGGCCGCGCCCCTCACCAGTAGCTGACCCAAAGCCAGTACAGAGCCTGTCTGGATCCTGGCTACTACCCAGCTTCTACCTAGCTGTGCCCCTCAGTAGTAGCTGACCCGAAGCCATTGCAGAGCCTGTCTGGATCCTGGCTACTACCCAGCTGCCATCCAGCTTCTACCAGGCTGTGCCCCTCACCTATTGCTGACCCGAAGCCAGTGCAGAGCCTGTCTGGATCCCAGCCAAAGCAGCTTTGGGCTGGGCAGGTCGTAGAGTGAGGCATCATGACGCAAGTCCACTACACAATTAAGGGAGGGATGAGAGGGGGGGAGGGGGATCGAGAAGTCAGGCAAATAGAGAGGCATTATGATGTCAACCACAACCTTGGGGGGAGGGGGAGTGGTAAGGTGCGTATGAATGGAATGTGTGAACGGTACAGGGGCTGGGCTGCTAAGGCCAGGGCTGGGTTGGGTAAGTGGGGGTGGGAGATAAGAGGTGGATGGTAGGGTGACCATGAATGATAAGGGGGGGGTGAGATTTAGGGGGCATGTATGTTCAAAAGGGGAGGTAAGGTCGATCGGCAGCTGAGAAGAACGGTGTGTGTGTGAGAGGGCAGTGAGGGGGGAGGGGGGAGATGTTGATGGAGGGGGGACCATGACAGGATAGGGGACTGAGAGGCCGTTAGAGAACATTGAGCCAGAGGTAAGGGTGCAGGAATCCCCTTACGGGCAGGTCCGCTGAACCCCTCTCTTACAATTGTAGGCCCAATGTAAATCTGATCTTCCATCTCTCACGTTGGCAGGCCCTCTGGAACCTCTGAACCCTGTCTCTCACCTGGGCAGGCCCGCGAAGGCTGATCACGCCGCTGTAGGCGACACAGCCCGCCCCCGCTGCTGAGAGTCAGCCACACCGTTGACCGGTCTGATTCCAGCAGGATGTGGGGTGAAGCTACAACGCATTAGAAACAATATTTCAATGGTTGGCTCGCATAAGAAATAACATTCAAAAGGATAAGAGAGCCGAATGACAGGCCTTGGCGGGTGAAGGAAACAGTGCAGGAGTGTGAGGCCCGGGGCCGCAGCCGCACCACTGCTGCCGCTGTATCACGGGAAAAGGGTGGGGCCCTGCATGATAGGGGTCTTGTCCCTTAATCAGGGGCAGGGCATAGTGCAGGCGCAGCGTGTACTCTGGACCTCTGATACAGATGAGGAGGTGGATGAGGAGAATTCCACCCCTCCAGTAGGCTCCAACCGGGCGCCCTTCCTCTCAGCCTTCACTACAGCAGCACCAGGAGCAGCAGCGGTCGCCACGGCTGCTGATATTGCTGCAGGCCACTGCTTGACAAGACAGTGGCATAGATCCTGCTCTGGGCAGGTTGGGGCGCAACATGTGAGATCTGCTATTCTGCTGGAGAGTAAGCCTTCTGTCCCCCATCACCATCAAAAAGCTGACATGGCATGCCATTCACTTTCACTCAAGTGAGCAGGGTACCAGGGCCTCACCTGGACGGCTGATTGGCTGAACCTGTGTGTCTCTGACTGTGCCTGAACGAGTGCCGGATTCCTGAGCCACTATTTCATTCAGAGATCTCTAATTTCGTAAACCTTCCGTCTATTTTCATCCCAGGCGGATTTCATTCCTTGTCTTCATTCATTCAGTTTATAATATGCGGCATGCACAAAATTCTGTTCGCCTGCGTGGTCTTCGAAACATCACGATATGTTTTAAAGATCTTGATCTTCTGTAGGGCCCCATGTCCTCGAACACATGTGTTTTTGATGCATGGCAATCTTTTGGATCGTACTGCATTATGATCAGCTCTCACATCGAATCAGCAACTGTCAATTCTGTCGGCAACAGCAGTGTGCGGGCTAAATGGTGGCTGGTGCGGGCTAAACAGTGGTCTGCGGGTGCAATCAGCATGGAGTTTATAAACTGCTTCGACCTAGCTCTTTCATGCATCCCCAAACTCCTGCTCTCCAAACCTGATATCGTCACAGTGGCTGCGAACGCCTTGATCTCAGCCAGCAAGACGATCGTCACGGTTCTACTGTGGATGACTGCTTAGGATATGGGAGATGGCCACAACTGGATTCATGGCTGATGCAGCAGGGCATGGCGAGGAACATCGCTGCCTGTGCCAAGATGCTGCCTCTTGTCCTGCATGGCACTGTCCCTTGGGGCCAAGGAGCAAAGGCCCTCGAAACTGTTAGCAGGATCCTCGCTATTCTGAACGTCCGTAACAGCAGCTTGGGAAGTGCTTTTCTTGGCGTTGGTACCGATGACATTATGGAGCTTTACTGGACCTCTCTCCAGTACCTCATCCCCTGCGTCCGCGAGTGGCTGGAGGCTGACAGCAGCACGCGCCCGTCGATGGATGATGCGTCACAGCCCCCCGACTATGGCTCTTTAATTTGAAGTGCCTTCGTGGCGGATTTCGGGATCCATCGCATTCCTCTGCGGACTGGAGGCCGCTGATGCCCCTGCTGGTGCAGTCCTTCCAGCTGGCCAGGGACTTCCATGCCACGGCAATGCCAGACAATCCTATGTGGGCTAAACGGATATATGATGTCGGTCTGTGCCTCCCGCTTGCTGTCATGGCAACATTGCTGAAGAAGGGTGGTGGATCCATCCAGGTGTGGCCGTGCCGATGCGCGCTGCAGGCCATGCAGATTGCGTTGCTGCCGGGGAGTTGCCTCTTCACCCAGCCTCCTCTGCCAACTGAGGCTGCAACCAGCACAGCCAGCTTGCATCCACATCTATCTGTGGCAAAACGCAATCTGTTGATGGATGCGGGGAACGTGCTAGGCAAATTTTGGCCAGGTGGGTAATCATGCCGCAAGATCTGACCGGAGATCTATTTGGATCAAGCCCTCTTAGCCATGCTGCAGTGCATTGTTATTTTGATTTGTGTCCTTCATATCGGCACGTACAGTCACCATTTCACCAAATGCAGTTTAAAATTTGAATCCCACCACTTGCCTGCTCCTTATCATGTTTTTGCATCTTGCGACGCTCCACCATGCGTCGCGTTTATGCTTTGTTGAATGTCCTCATCTGTCCCACCTCGTCATGTATCTTCTCTGTGCCCTATCTCACATTCTCCTGTTCCTGCCCACCCCTCCATGTCTACCTTGTCCTTGACACAGAGCTATTGAGGCCGCAACACCTGTGGGACCTGATGTGCTTGATGGAGGCGACGCTGCGCCTCACAGCCCCCCACCTTACAGCTGATGTGCTGGCACGGATTACTCCCCTATGGAGGGCTATGTTGAAGGCCTGCCAGGTATTGCGTGATGCGCGTGTTGGATTTCCGGGCCACATCATTGCGCAGCCTTCCTCATGTCTGCTGGAGCAGCGGTGCTCGAGTCTGCTGAGGATGATCAGCATGTTCATGACTCTGGCCAAAGCAGTGACACTCCTCCCAGTAGAGCTGGACTCCTTAGGTAGGCTTAACTTTCAGATGGCCCAGACTTCCGCCTGGGTGTGCTGTATGTGCTCTCGGTTTGCAGGACAAACTTGGGTCCTACCCTTGCGCATGCGTGCCTTCGATGGTATGGCCGCCCTGGTCATCCCGGCCTGTTGTAGCCTGCTGGCTAGTGTCTTGCCGCCTATATCGCTTGACTTGGGCCTGCTTTCCAGCGGCTCAACACCTACCAGCAGTACAGCGCCTGTCAGGGGTATAGCCTCTGTCAGCAGTACAGCACCTGCCTGCGCTGCTGTAGCACCTGCCAGCAGTGCTGCTGATGTTGCGGGTGCTGCTGTAATCCTGTCTTCAACTGCGCCATCGCTGCAAGAAGGATCTGTTGGGGTTTTAATCAGCATCTGGGAATTATTCTTAGAGATCCCTTGCCACTGTGTCTGTCTGCATTGCTGACCGATCCCATGTGGATCAGCATCCACTCCACCAGCGAGGTGCTGCATCAGGTCTGGCAGCTGTCCTCTCAAGCTGCGTCTCCCAGTGGGGAGCCTACCGCTGCTGAGGCTGCTGCGCATAGAGAACATTGCAGCCTGGCTGTAGAGGTGGCAGCCATCATGGCCTTGCTGGTGAATAGCCTGGCATGTACAGCATTGGGTGAGCAGCCCTTCCGCAGCGTCCGGCAGCACCAGCAGTCAAGCTCTTAATGGGCTGACGCTGCATCAGAATGCTCCACACTGCTGGGATCCGGTCTGCTGGAAGAGGAGATTAACAGCCTGGCCAGTTTCAGTTACATGGCCGCCAAGATGCGGGGTCTCCCTGATGAGCGGGCTCCCTCAGGCCCTGAGCCATGCAGCTCCTCGGCGGCGGAGTTATCAGAGGCTGAGGGGAGCTCTGCGGCTGTGATGCAAGCTGCCCTGTCAAAGGTCCTGGGCAGTGAGGTGTGGGAGGTGCTGCTGGAGTGTATGCCTGAGATATCACTGGTGGTTGTGTCTGTAAGCACCAGCTTCCATCAGCTTCTGATCGTGCTCAGGCAGCTGCTTCATTCCCCTGGCCTCGATGCGCTCTTTGCTGAGGCTGGAGCCCTGGTTAGTGATCTGATTCACCGTCTTCCAAGCCTTGGCTCAGCAGACGAGAGTCGAGGGCCGGGGGGGGGGGCAGTGTGCCTGCGAAGAGCCCCTTTGACATCAAGGAGGCTGGACATAGCCTGCTGGGGCTGTTGAGGAAAATCCTGCTCATAGGGCAGGGTGCGATGCTGATGGAAGGGAGAGGCGGTGCATCTGCTGCTCCCTCACCCCTGGCACTGCCCCAGCTTGGAGGCAGTGGCGTGGCTGATGGCAGCAGCTGGGAGCTAGTGCGGGCATAGCTTCTGCTGGGCCTGCCTGAGGACTTGTGGGGCCCTGGGCCCTGCTGCAGCTCGGCATGCCTCCAGATGGGTGGCCCGTGTGAAATGACTGTCAAGACTCTGGCGTGTGCCGGCAGATGCGGGGCGAGGTACTGCTGCCAGGCCTGCCAGGTGCAGGCGTGGAGTGGCGGGCACATGAAGAACTGCGCCGCCATGAAACTATGAAAGAGATGAGGGACAGGTGGCAGGCTCGCTAGCTACCCTCGGTGGAAGGGGCCTCCAACAGGGTGGTGGCTAGTGTGTAGATAAATGGCGGTCCTTATGTTAGTCTTTACACTTGACAACACTTTATCTTAATTTCTGGTATGCAGTATTTCAGACGTTCCTTCTCTCAGAGGAAGTCTGTTGATGGGGTAACCTTGTGGTGCTACGAGGGCAACCTGCATTCGAAAATGATTTAAAATTTGAAAGCCTTCGGTTACCTTGCAATCGCAGGAAGCCCTTCGTTATTTAACAACTTGAATACCGGTACCTCGTGGCAGGCTTATTTCCACCTGTTGATTTTGTGTTTTCTCTTCCCTGTCTTGCTGCACTGATGTGTTTTACACTTGCTTGCTGTAAGTAGCTGATTATCGGTAGTTAATTAACTGTGTATGAATTATCTGATGTTGCACCAATATATGACAGACGTGAGCTTTGCCATTGCATACACAGCAGGGCCTATTTGCTTAGCATGGCAAGCTGTCAGATTTCTCCTCCGGTAGCAGGGTGATGTGGACAAATATCCGAAAGCTTCATCCTTATTGATGTATGTTATCTGTCCATGCTCGTTTTGTTTCTTTTTGCATTGGACTGGGATCAGTTTAATCAGTTATGCTTGTGAAGTCAGATCGATGTCGACATTGACGGCCAGAATGACGGCCTGACTCACTGGCCTTTTAATTCAGATGGAGTTCCTATACAAGTGTATTGAAAATGCAGCCAGTTTGCCATACATCTTGCCATATGTCCACGGCGTTTACATTTCTGGGCCATGCTAAAAAGGCTTGGCCACGGGGCGCCCTGCCGTCCGGTTGGGAGAACAGGAAGCTCACACAGTAAACAGGTCATGGAGAGGGCAGATCTCATAAATAGAAGAGAAGGCACAGCCGAGAACTATCTGAATTAATGCATGAAAGGTTGACATCCTCGGACATGCCACGCAAGCCTCTGACTCACAAGGAGGGCGTCCTCCCTAACACTTCACAATGGCCTGATCTTTTTCCCAATCAATCCATGGCCACAATCCATGGCACCCTAGCCTGGCCAAAACTCACACCTGAAACCTCACACACATATGTTGCTGACAATGCCTCATGGATAAATTCAAGGCAGCTCCTCAACAGTGTCATCAGGTGTCATCCGAGGACGCTAAACATCTCTCTCTCTCAAAACACATGTCCCACACTTTCCTAGCTGGCTTTTTGTTTGCCGACGTGGCCGTGCTTCATTTCAGTATGGCCCAGAGGTTTAACGTCATTAGCATACTCCACACACCTTTTGATGACAAGGCTTCGTCGTTGAAGTCAAAGCAGCTCCCAAAGTGCGCCACCAAGTGTATTCAGAGGACGCTAAACATCTCTCTCTCTCTCAAAACACACAAACACATATGCCACACACCTTTTGTTGACAATGCCTCGTCGATGAAGTCAAAGCAGCTCCCAAAGTGTGCCACCAGGTCCTCCGTAGGCGAGTCCGATATATTGATGTTGTTCATGTGGTACAGCGAGTATGTCGCTAATCCTGTATCGTGTCGATGGCATAAGACCCCAGTCGCTAATCCTGTATCGTGTAATCTGGTTTAAGAAACGGATGAGTGGCGATTGCGCCATAAATCTCCGATACCTCCTCTCAAACCGAGCCAACGACCAACGGCCACTGCACCGCTCAGCCAAACCCAACTGTCACATCTTGGGGCACACCCCATGGCGGCCTGTCACATCTTGGGGCACACCCCATGGCAGGGTCGGTGGTAAAGCGCTGACACTGGCGACGCAGTCTAACTGCTGGTACATGTCGATGTGACGTCGTCTAGACTGCTGCTGCATACCGGTATTGTGCCACTCAGGCGCACGTATTGACAACTCATTCCGACTGGCGGTCCTTAGAGTTTGCATCCAGTCATTCAGCTAGCGCACCCCAACTCGTGAACAAGGGGGGAGCACGTCCTTGTTTGTCATCGCCCCGTCGAAGTCAGGTCCCAACTGGGGTTTGGGAAAACAAGCCAAATCCCGAAGCAAACCCCCCAGGTATCGGGGGCTCACTACTCGGTGTGTTTGCCAGCCTGTCGGAGGAGAGCGACTCCTACCGCCTTTCTAGCTAATGGCGACCCTGCGCTCTTCGGCCATTTAGTCACATCTATATAAACCACTGCCCTCCCTTCCTCACGCAACTGGCCAGTCGTGACAGACTGTTCGTCCTACCCGACCGTGACAAGTGACAAGCAGGCAACGAAGACGTTCGGCCAACCGTACGCTACATCTTCCTGCTTCTTAGATAAAGACATTACCAGTGCTCTCACCCTATGAACGTTATCATCCCTCATTTGACTCCATGTGGTCACCACCAGCGGCAGTCTCATCACCAAGTGAAGGAATAGCCTGTGGTCTAGGCTGTTGCTCAGTCCTACAGCCGGTCAAGGATTGGTGACAGTAGACCCCATTGGCCCAGTGCCAAGCAGCCCCCATCAGGCCCTAAGTAAGGCTGACGCACACTGACTGACATACCAGTAAACACACATAATTTCCTGCCACATGCTCACCCACGTGCAGGGGACCCTAGCCATGGGACAAGAGGCATCTAAAGGTCTCGCACCAGACCCATTCTTGGCAGCATCAGTCAGCGCTACTGGCAGCACCTCTAATCCCAGGCCCAAGAGTGCGACCCTCACTTCGAACAGCGGCAGTAGCTGCTGCGGACCCCCCCCCGGTGACACCCCCTATGCAATCGTCATCGGATCGAGCCTCAGAAGCAGCAACGACAGTAGCAGCAACAACAACAGCAACAAGAACGGAAGTAGCGATGTCGGCAGCGCCGGCAGCAGCAGCGCGCTAAGCTCCAGCGGTGGCATTATGGAGCGCAGCGGTGGAAGCAGGACCGCCACTATACTGCAGCGCTCCATGCAAACCAGCAGCAGCAAGCCGCGGCTGGCCTGCATGCCTCCGGAATCGCGTGCCGCATCTGCTGCTGCTACGGCAGCGGCTGGCGGGCTGTTTCCGTCTGCAGCCCCTGAATCTGCTACCACAGCTGCCGCAGCTGCCCTGTTTGATTCTCATGCATGTGCCCCAGCTGTGGCTGGCGGCCCGCGGCAACACACACATTCTAACACTGCCGCTACCGTTGCAGCTCTTTTTGCCGCAGCTTCTGCAGGTGTGTGATATCTGGCATTGACGGCATGAGTTGGAGTCCAGTGTATCTTATAGTAGGCACCTGACCACCTGTAGGGGGCCGCCGGGCGGCCACCACTGGGCCATATGGGACAACGCCTTGACCGACCTATGGCTGGTGGCCCGAGCAGCAGGACTTGCTGCCCCAGGCCCCCACAGCCATAGGCTATGATGTAGCTGAATTGTAGCTGAAGCGCACTAAAAGAAACACTGAGTTGGACGTCAATTGTTGATGAAGTATGCACCAGATCCCACTAAGGGTCACCAGGTAGCCACCACTGGGCCGATGGGGATTATACTTTGACCAACATATGGCCATGTGCACTGGGTGCAGCAGGGCTTGCTGCTCCAGGATCCCGTGGCCGACTGGCCGCAGGCCGAGATTTAGGACAGTTAGGACAGGCGGAGGCCTCGGAAATGCACATGGTGGAAAGTACTCCCTATGGTCCACATATACCCTAATGGATCGACCATGCTACCATGCTAGTTGCTACCGTTCTAGTTTGCTACCTGTGGAACCCTTGCCCTCTCGTGGCCCTAAAGACCCTGTTGTGCCCCAGCCAAGGCTCACAGTGTTGAAGTAGCTTGAGGGCCTCCTGGTGATGCTCAACTTTCCGTGCTACGGCCCCAAGCTGCGTTGTTTCCTTAACCTCCACGCCCTTATAGGGCGTAGCTTTCTTTCTTTCTTTCAACTTACCGTGCTGCCCTTGTCTTCTCTGGCCCTTCAGGCTCAGTCACTCACCGGCGGAGGGTGACAGTGGTCAAGTACCTAGACGGCTTGGTGGAGGAGCATGTAGAATCGCCCGATGAGGACAACCAGGCGCAGAGAGCTAGGGTGTACAAGAGTACGTTGGTGCCCAAGAAGGGCATTATGAAGGGGAAGGTGAGGAACAGCGTGTGAGAGATTTAAACTGCGGTCGGAGATGTCGGATAAAGTCGCGATTATTACGACCCTTGCAGCTGGAGTGCCCATTGCTCATAGTGGCGAAAGAACACTCTCTTACAGAATTTTGAAGTTTGTCTTCTAGTGTAACCTGTAGGCTGACGCAGTTCTGCAAAACAAGAGTATGGGGAATGGAAGAAATAAATCATTAGGTTGAAGAAGATTAGGCCCTTCTTTTCTTATAATGGATATGCACTGTTTTGGCGTCATTTGTGACACGAGGCCACCCTGGGCGGGCAGCCCCACCAAATGCTCAATGGGGGCCAGACCTCGACCGGCTAGTGGCCACACAGGGCCAAGCAGCATGGCCCCTGCGCATGGGGCCTCTGCCCTAAGGCAAGGAGGAACTAAATTGTAAGGTAGCTGAATTTGAACCTGACGACTCCCTGCAGGCGCCTCTTACTGAGGCTGAGGCTCAGGAGCAGGCACGGGCGCTGGAGCAGGTGCAAGAAGAGGCGCGGCAGCGGGCCGTGGCGCTGGTTCGTGAGGAGGAGACGGAACGGGAAAAGCAGAAGAAGCTTTCTGAGCTGCGGGGATCGCTCCACGCACAGCCTCGGCAGCCGCTTACTGGCAGGCCACCCGCACTCCCAGGAGGCATCCCTCCCCTGCGCAGGGCTGTGGCCGCATCACTGGCGGGGGCTGAAGCTGCCTCCAGGGCCCTTCAGGGTACTTCTGGCGTCTCTTCAACGGGGGCGGGATCTTTCAGCACCCGGATCCTAAGCACTGGCGCGCTGCCAGGGAGGAGCACCCAATCCAGCAGCGGTGCCCCGTGCAAAACGTCGGCCAATGTCGAATGGGCGGGAGCATCGATGAGTAACGCTCGGCGCAATACCTCGACACGTCCTGCAGGAGAAAACCCATGCAACACCGCCCAGTGTAACACTGTCGCGAACAGGCTGCCTGGAATCGGCTCCGCCAACAGCAACGATCGGCAAAGCGCCAGGAATAACCCTGCAGGAGAGAGTCCGTTGAGTCAACTTCAGCGCGGCGTGGCTTTAGGCATGTTCCAGGGTGATATACAGCCTGCCTCAGCCTCCTTCAGTAGGCTGAATGGCCTGAACGCTTCGCCCGCTCTGGCTGCGGCAAACAGGGACCATGGCATCAGCGCATCGCCCGCATTACCTGAATTAGTTGACAGCGTGACGCCTCTTCAGCAAACTCCTCCGCTGACGTCTGCGTCCAGGGCTTGGCCTACACATGCAATGCGTATGAGCTGCCCCGGCGGGGGCCAAGATGCGGAGCAAGTCGGCGCAGGGTCTTCTGGGAAAGTTGCAGCTCAGGCCAGCTGTGGGCCGTTCAGGAGGGTGAGCATGCCTGGGACTGGAAGCACCTCTCGCAGCTTGGGGTGTGTGGTCGATGAGGACGAGGAGGGGCCGCCGCCGCTGATCCGTGGCACGCTGATGTTTGGCGGGGCGGGAACGCAGCTCGTGAGCGTTTCTCTTTCTACCAATAACCCAGGCAGGCTGCGCCCGCAACAACCGCCTCAGCCGGCCCGGTGGCCTGCGCGGCCGCGGGCTAGGGAGGAAGCGCCGTCGTGCCGGCCCAATGCTGCGTATGACCTACGCCGTATCGGGAAGCATGTTCCCACTAATGATGACTGGGAAATGGATGCAGATCGTTAATAATGTACCGCTATTCGTTCTGCTAGACTTAATTGTGAATGTGCTTTGCCTGCCCAGCAGATAATTCCTATTAATTTTCCTTAACCATGTGCCTCTGCTTGTCTCAGCTGGGCACATGGTTTAAGTGTGACTGTTGTGTTGCATGCGGGTGGGAATCAATGGTTTACCGCCGGTACTGCCCAGCTGCATAAGACCGGTACTGCCCAGCATAATACCGGTACTGCCCAGCTGCATAATACCGGTACTGTAGAACATAAGCGCTAGCTTTTGCACACCATCGAACCTACCGGTAGTGTAATCTACGTTTGCGCAGCAATTAATATTGAGCATGGAAGGCCGAAATGTTTTTTCTCCATCCACGCATCAATGTGAAACACCTTTTGGTGGGATGCACTTGTTTTTTGTCATTGACTTGTTTTTCGTGGACGCTGTTATAGGCATTGCTTGTTGAGGGCTATTTTCTAGAGGATCTAAGGTGTCGGACTTGTTTGCCTTTCCAGCCTGTCCTTTTGTTCATTTCCCCCCCTCTACCCAGCCCTCTACCTTCCAGTTTCTTCTTTTCTCCCATCTGAAAGTTTGGGCGCCCACACGGCTGAGCTGGGCCGAGAGGTGTAACGTCATTGACCTCTGGACCCTGCTCAAAAAGTCAAAAGGCTTGGCCGCATCAGTGCCCAATCAATCGGTTAAGAGGAAAACAAGGAAAAGGGGGAATAACGTCAAGGGGCACACAAAAGGCTGGGGAAAAGGTCGGTCAAGCAAAGGAAGTCCAGGATATCTACCACATCCTCCACAAAAAACACTAAGCCAGCAAAGCATCCCACCCTTGCCACTCCTGACACAAATCGTTGCAGTGCCTTGCAACGTCTAACTGAACAGTCAGACATGTTTGACGGGCCTTCTCATCCCTGCTCCCTTGAATGATCTTGTGTGCTGGGGCATCGGGAGCAACTAAAGGAAACATGCAGCGCGTCCTTCACACGCTCTCCGCCTCCCCGAGCCCTGCATCGATGCCAGCAGCGTGTGTCACACTGCTGCCCACTGCGTTGTCCTCTAGTTAATGACGTTACACCTCTGGAGCGGGTATGCACTGTTCTAAACCTTTGGGCATATGGGGGGGCGAACATTTCACCGTCACTTGGAATGTCGGTTATGGGGCGAATGCTCGCATCGCATCTTAGGCGTTGCACAGCAGCGCGATCATTAATTAACGTTGGAATGATGCACCCATGGCGCCAGTGTTGTACTGGTGTCGTGGGCACAACCTCAGCAGTGAAGCGGACAGGGCCCAGGTGATGCCTCATGCCTCCCATCAACGCGATCATCAATCAACTTCGGCGTGCCTCTTACCATTCATGACCAATCAACGGAACGACGATAACGCGCACCGCCATGCACTGATTTTGCTGGTGGCAAACAAGAGGCCAAGTTTCCCACCCACAAATTCAAAAAATGTTTAGTGAGTGAGTCCCCTACAGTAGAGAAACCTACTGGTCACGCACAATTGGTAGCATTGACACAGTGACACCAAGGCCGCCAGCACATTAGTTTTAATGTGAAGGAAGATCCGGTGTAGGTCCTCCATGCACCTCCAATGGAGGCGACAGCTTGGGCAGATGGAGCACTGAGCCACTGATATCCCTGACTTCCCCATTCCGAGGCCAGGCTCCATTTCAGCTTTCCTGTTATTAGTTCGTTTATGCCTGGTATTGCACCGCCATGGAGGGGGTCATGCCGAAAGTCAGCCAACAGATACAAAAAATCATCAGACGGTCACCATAAGAAGACGGTCATCCGTTAGAAGCTGGCAGAATAACAAGCGGCCATGAGTGCAACTTCAATTAGACAGCTATCATAGGCAGACAACAGACCTACAAGACAGCCCATTGATTTGTCCGCTGCCAAAGTATTTAACAATTGTAGTACAATGAAGCATCACCAACCATGCACACAACAAATACAGAGAAATGTCCAATACTAGGCATAAACAAACTAATAACAGGAATGCTGAAATGGAGCCTGGACTCGGAATGGGGAAGTCAGGGATATCAGTGCTCCATCTGCCCAAGCTGTCGCCTCTTGGCCTCCAGGGAGGCCGCTGGGGTCTCGGAGCCAGCACCCAGGACCTTGCCGCATACCCAGAGGGAGTGCTGAGGTCCCTGGTACAAGTACTGGTACGCGGGCATGAACTGCTGCTGTTGCCCGGGCAAGAGTTGTTGCTGGTATTCATACATGTACTGGTGCACCAACGGGAGCAGCTCGTGTTGGTGCACAAGGTAAGCATGAGCTGCTGATGCTGCTGGTCTATGTACTCGTGCCCTGGCATGAGCTGGCAAGGGGGCAGGGGCCAACTAAGGGGGCAGCAGGGGCCAAGGGGAAGATGCCAATCAAGGGGGCATGCGCCTGGTGGCAGGGGCATGTCTCACTACGTGCCTTGGTGCTCTGTTGCCCTTGGCAAGCCATGTCAGCATGGCCTTGCGCTGAGCCTCAGCGATAGAGATGAGGGCACCAGCATCGTCAATTCCCCACTCGCCATAACTCCTCTTGGCCTCTGTCCTCCTTGCGTGCTTGATCTGCTCGAGGGTGGCCAACATGCGAGCCTCCGTCATATCTACTTCAACCAGGTTAATTAATGATCGCGCTGCTGCGCAGCGCCTGAGGTGCGTTGCGAGCTTTCGCCCCCTAACCGATTTTCCTACTGACGGTGAAATAATGACGGTGGAATGTTCGCCCACATAGAGAAAGCCCACCAAGCGTCATCGTCCGCCGTACCGTAATCGTCATCGCCGTCCAGGTCCCGCTCCAGGACCAGCCGAGGTCACATTGAATCCTAAGAGGTTTCAACAGAGTAGGCCAGGCTGATCAAAGTGGATTTTGCATGCGCTGAGATGGTGCTGCACAGCACATTCAATGCTTCGAGGCAAGTTTGTCAGCCAGTTGCAGCGCGCCCACGCCCACATGCTCGCGGCAGACCAGGGCCAAGCCAGCCGCCTCCTAATGCCTGACAGGATCCTAGCGCCCCTCCTAAGGCAGACTCCTGGCATCCGGACCTGGCATTTCCAAGCTTCAACACCAAAGCATCTTGGGTTGAATCTACTGAGCCAGCCCTCAGCAGGATCCCACCTGCTGCTCCTCAGATGCCTCACATGGACGCTACCTGCACCCAGCTGGACTCCAGGGCACCGATTTTTAGGGCAGCATGCCGAGCAGACCCCGGAGTGGCGGAGCTGCGCGGACCTGCAAGGCCTGCTGCAGGTGCTGCGCTGTCTGGGACCCAAGCTCTGGGACTCTGAGGCCCTGGCTGTTTCCGCCCGCGCCTTCCAGCTCGCCACCGCAGAGGCTGGCAGAGGCCTGCGCACCGATGAGATAGCGTCCGTCATCCGCAGGGCTGGGCATGACCGTGAGAGGCCACACCGCATCAGCAGCAGAACGGCTTCGGACGGCAACAGGGAGGAGCCGATCCCACCTGGCTCACCCAGCCGCAGAGCAGCCTCTGCGCTAGATTCCTCGGTCAAGGTGTTCCTGGAGGCCTCCCACGCCTCACTGGCCATCAGTGCCGCACCAGGCCTCCTCGCTATCTATGAGGCCCTCGGGCACGCTCCCTGTGAAAGGGTGCAGCGCGCGCTAGCCAGAGCTGTCAGCGCTTGCCAAGGAGGCCTGTGGGGGGCGGGGGCCAGAGAGGGAGCAGGATCTGATAGCAGGGGTCACGCGCATGGCCATGCCACGCTCACACCGCTCCTCACGATTCGGCTGGCAGAGTTCGCCGCGGCATCCCATGCGACAGACGCCTCGCTGTGGCTAGCCTTGGGTCAGGCTGCCACGGCTCACTCCGACGTCCTGACTCCGGATACGCTGGCCTCGATGCTGGGATGGAGCGTGGGGAGCGGATGCCACGACGTGCGGTTGTTCGACACCGTGGCGGCGCGGCTTGTGGAGGCAAGTGTCGGCGCCGGCCAATCACGAGCAGCCTTGGCGACCATGCGTGCGAGCAGCCTGGCGACGGCGCTGCATGCGCTGGCGGTGGCACGCCATGCAGACCCAAGACTCCTCGAGGCGCTCATGTCGGAGGTCACTGCACGCCTTGTCTTGCCAGCCTCGCAGCCAGATGGAAGCTACGGCTGGTTCCAAGCAGGCCCCTCCCTGACTCCCGCCAAGCCCCTCCGCGGCTTCTCCCTCAACGACCTGTCGCTGGTGGCCTCAGCCAGCGCACTCCTCGGCCACATGCCCCCTTCACTGATGGCTGCAGTGGCCAGGGAGGCCTTTGTCCAGCTGCTGAAAGCCATAGACGAGATGGAGCAGAGCGCAGAGCAGCAGAAGCACCGGGCGGGGGTCCGTCAGAGGGCCCTCCCCGCCGATGCCTCTCGCCTCTCGTCCCTAGCTTGGGGCCTCTGCCGGTCTGGCCATTGCCAGCCTCTGCTGCTGGACGCGCTGGCGCTGTTGCTGCCCGGGCCCACCTGCCTTAACGGCTTGACACCTGAGGACGCGCTGAGGCTGCTCGAAGCGTGTGCCGCAGCGTGCCACTCTGAGAGGGAGGGTCCGGGAGGGCCCTCTGTGCGGGCGACCAAGACTGGCGGGGCCTGGCAGCTCCTGGAGGCCCTTGCGCAGCTCATCACGGCCAACTCACAGGAGTACAGCGCATGGCAGGCCGCGACAGCGGCGGGGTACTTTGCATCCGCTGATCACTTTGACGAGGGGCTGATGAGCAGCCTGTGCCAACGGGTCGGGACCTGGGTCCCCAATGCTGACGCGAGCATGCCGCAACTGCCGCCGCCGTTGCTGCTGTGGGGACCTCTGGATGGCTTGCTTGCAGCAGCCGCACGGCTCCGTTACCATCCCAAGCACCTGCTTGACGCCGTGGAGGCCGTCTTCTCTGAGGCTAGACGTCAGAGCTTTGCTATCGAGGCGCAGCATCCAGGAGAGTGCTTGCCGGCAAAAGACAATGCCGGCAGTGCTGGCCTGAGCATGAGGCATAGCGAGGCTGTGCATGCCAGTCCAGCGTTGCATGGGGAGCTGCGCCCGCGCCGGGGGCAGCAGGTACAGGAGCAGGCAGAACCCTCCCTCCTGAACCTTGGACAGCAGCAGCAGCAGCAACAACAACAGCAGCAGCAGCAAGAGCGCTCCCGTGCAAGCCATGCATGGTCAGAACCTGCTGCCCTTGTTCTTCCCCCAGCCCCGCTACTGTGCCGCCTAGCGCTCACGAGCGCTTCCCTGGGCCGCCGAGACCACGCCCTGCTGTCCGCTGCAGCCATAGTAGCGGTTGCGGAGCCAAGGACCCTGGGTGTGAAGCAGCTGTGTGAGCTGGTCTGGTCCCTCGCGGTCTCGGAGCACCAGGCGTGGGAGGGGCCCCGAGGGGCAGGCGATGGCAAGCCGCGTGGAGGATCTGGCAGTGCGGCAGCTGGGCGTGCCAGGTCAGCGGGCAGCAGCCTCGGAGGTCTGACAGGCGCAAGCAGGGAGGAACGAGCAGCGGGCCGCTCCGCTAGCGAAGCTGACCCGGGCAGCAGTCAGGCGAACGGTGCTGCCTCTGAAGTGCTGGCCATATTCTGCATGGCGTCGACTGAGGTCAGTGATGTGCGTGCGCCCTGCGTTCTCCTCCTCTGTCAGGCCTATTTGTCCCTGCTGGCCACTTTGACAGGGCAGGCACTGCAGCAACTGCTGCAACTGCCGCCGGAATGGGTCAACAGCATGCAGTACGCATGGGAGCAGGAGCTGAGGCGAGTTCGTCGGTTGAGGCAGTTGGAGCCTCAGGGTGGCACGGCTGGCTATGGTGACGATCAGGACGTGCATCATACGCCCAACCTGTGGCAGCTGATGCATGAGCGGAGGAAGGTGTGTGCCTCACTGCGCGTACTTGGTCTGAGCGCGCAGGCAGATCGACTAGTGAAGGTGGGCGTTTTCTTTGTGGAGGCCGATGTGACGTTTGAGGTTGATGGGCGTGCTGCGGCCCTGCTGCTGGATGGGCCGAGCGCCTACAGCCGGGGTGCACAGCGCAGGCCAGATCAGGCCGAGGGAGGTGGCTGGCTGCAGCCACCAGTCGGTGAGGCGCATCATGAGCTGCTGGGCGGCGCCGCGTGGCGGCAGCAGTTGTTGCAACGATCTGGCTGGATTGTTGCGCGCATGCACTGGCGAGAATGGTTGAAGGCATGTAAGGGAGGGGAAGCGGGGAGGGGCGCAGTCTTGAGGGAACTACTTAGGCATAGTGGCCTAGACACATGACCCAGTCAAGCAGCATGTAGCATTTTCTAATGATATTTACAAGACTGCGAACAAGTACTCTTAAGTGATGTATACATAATGTTAGCATTGCTGATTGGGGCACTTGAATGTCTTGCAAGCCAATGTACCATATACTATATATTTCTTCATGGACCCATTTTTGGCGATATTTGGTAGGATGACACCGGTCAACTTAGCAGGACTACAGAGAGGGTCTGTCTTGACATTCCCCTCGAGTGACCTCCTTTATATTGAAACCTGACACAGGTTTCAAGATTAGTACAGACAGATGATGAGTCATCTGTCGTTTGTCCGACCCAGTACATCCATTCTGCTTGTCATCTCGGTACCCCGAGAAAACAAAATAACGACATTGTACACATGTCTGTCTGTCTGTCCCGCCTTCCGACCTTCAGGTTCCTTCCCCCAACTGAACTATTGGGCGCCCATGCGGCCTCTGAAACGTCTGGGCCTTGGCGACATGAATGGAATCTCGGCCTTAATGGGAACACAGCCTACATCTACGAAATCTTTGCCGAAACGAAGACATGGCCTTATAAATGGGAACTCAACCTCAATGGAGACACGGCTTTTTTTCAATACTGCAATGGAAACCTCGGCCTACCGGAAACGCGGTCCAAATAGGTTCGCGCATGGCTGAACAAATGGAGACGCGACCTAGGAGTAGGGGCAGTGTAGAGATCTTGGCCCAGGAAAACATTGGACAGAATCAAAGGAGCAGAGAACAGTGAAAGGAGCACACCAAGTGAAACAGGCAATCCCAGCCAGCCCCTGCTAGTGGTAAACGGGTTGATCTGGTGACAAGTGACAACACCCTTTGATGATACCACTTAGCCAGGTTAGGTCCACTCAGCCAGGCCACATGGGCTGCTGATGTTGCTGCGCCACTGCCTGACATGACCCTGGCATAGGTCCTGCTCTGGGCAGGGGGGGCGCAACATGTGATGTCTGCTCATCTGCTGGAGAGCCAGCCAGCTGGTCCTCATCACTGAGCGGACACAATGTCACATTCACACACTTTTACTGCCTGCGACACCTTTTGCAGCTCTTGCATCCCCTGATCCTCATCCTTCACGGCCACAGGACTTTCTGCTTCTGTTACGCTGTATTTGGGGACACTCCGACCCTATTCACTGCCTGCATCCGCCTTGTGTGCGTGAAGCATGACACCAGGGCTTAACCCGAGCCGACAGAACCAGCATGGGAATTGGGAACCATTGCCATATTTCTCAAGCCACTGGGTGTTTTATTCCTATATCCATGACAGTTGCTTTTCAGTGGCTTTCTAAATACTTAGGATAATATATTTGGGGATAATATAAGCGCTACAGGAGTTTTTTTGTAGTCCATCGAATTCCGCAGGGAGAAATTTCAATTTTACCGCCCACATCCCGACCGATTCCGCCCAGCATCTCATCTCCTGCGTGCCACCTGTGGAGCACCCCTCATGACAGCCATGTATCAAGAACCTACTCTTCATGTACAGTAACCAGGCACCTGTACCACGGTTGCTTCATTATATGGCAGTTTCTTTCGTCTATGATTCTGTAGTTGAGCTACATTAAATTGATTTCAGAGATAAGACAATTGCAGTTCAGTAAGCACTACCTGCCAGGGTGCTAAATTTGTTCTCAAGCCTCTTGTACCATATCCTTGGTCGATTCAGTGAAATAATGCTAGCATGGAAGCCTGCTGGTAGGGCCAAACCAAAGTACGGTTTGGTAACCGTGTCACATGCTTCCGTCACAAGTGAAGGCTTTCTCAATCCACGACACCAAGATTTCCACCAATAGTCCACGTCACGACCGGGTGCGTCACGACAACATATTTGTTTATTTACCGGTTTTCCGGTAGTTGCAGGGGGACCCTGGGCAGTTGTGTGTGTGACATGTCTATTCCAAGCGCTAGCAGTGATGTATGGACTTATCAAGATCAGAAAATCTGGACAGGGGCAGGTACAAGATATCCCTGCTTTCTTTCTTAATAGTTAATGAAGTGCCTGAATCCGCTTTCAAGCATCAAATGTGATGCTAGCTCCGCTGGGCTGAACAGAAATCGCATGTTCACAGGACATAGCCGAGCTGGCTCAGCACTTCCACGTTCCGCAGCGCACACACGATGATGCGCTGGTCCAGATCGAAGTGGTGCGGGATCTTGGCCGCCTGCTTCGGATCCAGATCCACCAAGGACACCTGTTGCAGTGGGGGGCAAGTTCAGGATTTGAATAGGGTTGTCATGTCAGGTTTTGGGGGGCAAGATCAGGATTTGAAATATTTGAATAGCGCTGTCATGTCAGGTTTTGGGGGGCGAATTCAGGATTTGAACAGGGCTGGCATGTCAGGGTTTAGAATTAGGCTTCATGCCTTGTGGTTCAGGTTTCACGAGCAAGCACGAAACACACAGCAGAAGCATCTTCGGCAGACTCCTCTCCCCGTCAGGTACCACACGTAATCCCTCATAATTGACGACTTGCCGAGGCAGGCTGCGTACGCAGTACAACAATCTAGTACTCTGTTATATACCCCATCCTTACCTTGACGAGGTAGGCCGTCTGGCCCCCGCCTTGCCCTCCCAGGAGCGCCACCCGGGCAGGTCCACCACCCAGCCGTGCTGCGCCTTGCTCAACACTAGGCAACGCAGTCTCAGTGCCAGCAGGTGCAGCAGGAACTGTCACAGAGACATCCGCAGCGTCCACAATGCTAGCAGGCAGGCCCATGACTTGGATGCCCCCGTCCACCCCGGCTGCGGCCTCAACCGGTGGTGTGGACAGCCGCTGCAAGCAAACCATGACACCGCAGTCCTTGGCCGTCGCAGAAGTCAAAAAGCCGCGCAGCGCCTCGGCTGAACGCTCCCCATTCCACTGGAGCAACTCCGCAGCGGGAGAAGCAGCAGCAGCAGCAGGCAAAGTTGCCACTGGATGTGGGTCCTCCGTTCGCACCCGCTTTGCATCCCCGCCGTCTGATGCGTCTGCGCTGCCGGTCGCCGCCTCCTCAACCTCAGCTGCCAGGCGGCTGTGCAGCACGATGGCACCCTCGACATCACAGGCGTCAAGGGTCTGCACCGTCCGCAGGCGGCTGAAGACGCCTGGTTCATGAGCAGAATAGAGGTGGGTATCAAAGGCCATGACAGGATATGGACAAAGGTTCGACAAGTATCAAAGGCTTGAGAGGGGACGAGGCGGCGGCTGAAGACGCCTGCTTCAGCGGGAGGGGCAGAATAGCAGGGTATCAAAGGCCAGGACAGGGTCGGGACGGTGCGTCAAAGGCAGAGGAGTGGTTGGACAGGGCGTCGAAGGCACGAGGAGTGGTTGGACAAGTGACAAAGGCACGAGAGTTAACGAGGGGGCAACATGCAGCCAGGCAGACGAGACTCAATTGAAGAGCCAACACCCCACCCTGCATACCCAAGAGAAGCTTGAGGCCTGTACCAAACCCTAACCCCTACTCCAGGAGCAGCACTTAGCCTGCAACTCCACGGAATACACACCAACCTCTACTCCAGGAGACACTCGGCCCCCTGCCCCACCCTACCCCACTCCAGGAGCAGCCCCCCCCCGTGCCTGCGTCCTTCAATGCAGCACACAGGATCTTCAGCAAGGTCGCCTCGCACTCGCCCGCACTCGCCGCCTGCGTTGGGGCTGACCCGCCCAGAGCCGCCTGAACAAGGCTCTGGAAGCCACCATCGACCTCCCCGCCGCCCGCCGCGGCCCCGTACACACTGGTGTTGGACTCAGCGTCGGGCCTGCCCCCGAAGACCAGCTTTCCATCCAGGAACAGCCTCAGGTTATTCTGTCAGAGAGCGGTGGTCGGAGAAGAAAGGAACACACACTTTCTATTTGCCAGGCTTGGGAGTGGATACCAAGCTTGCTGAAAGGGACATCAGGCAGAGGCCACAAGCAGGATAATGCCACCCAGACTCTCCCCAAGCTTGAAAGAAACATCAGACAGAGGGCCCTTGGGCACAAGCAGGATCAATGCCACACAGACCCTCCCCAAGCTTATAAGAGACAGCAGGCAGAGGGCCACTTCGTGCGCAAACGCGGTAAAAGCCATCCAGACTCTCCTTGAGCCAGGGAAAGAACATCAGGAATTGATACACTTCCAACAAATCCGAACCGACTCTGCCCTAGGAGGGCGTTCCTGTCCTTGCTTTTCCCCTTTCAAACAACCTGGAGACAAGACAGGCCCTCCTCCTCCTCCCTGCCCTTTCTGCTCCACTCACCCCCGGCACCTTGACCAGCTCCCGCAGTGCCACCTGCATCCGTGCCTCATCCTCCGAGAACAGGTCAAGCGGGTTGTACTTGCTGATCCCAGCTAGGTCTGCGGGCCCAAGCAGGGCAGTCGGCGCCTGTTGCCCCTCTGGAGCCTGGAAGGGCAGAGGCAGGCAGGCATGCTTTTGGCCAGGGCACAAAATTGCTCCCATCACGACGGACGCATCCTGATGCCCCTTCCGGGCGTGGAAAGGGTGAGCAGGCAGGGGCGTAATGCCATTGGTCAGGATTTGGCACAACATGGGCCCCAGCAAGGCAGGCGGATCCTGATGCCCCTTTCGGGCATGGAGACTTTCCGTTGGAAAGGTATTGTCAGACAGGGGCATGATGTTATTGGTCAGGGATTAGGAGCACACCATGGGTCCAAGCAGGGCAGGTGAATCCAAGTGCCCCTCAGGAGCCTGAGAGGTCATCTACAGAGGTATGCTATCTCCACCTTGGAGAGGCAAGGTGGAGGCCAGGTAAGGCCCTTTGCAGCTGTCTGGCCCGCCTCTGTCATGGCCGCTGTCCAGATTCAGTCCAGTATGCCCCCTAGATCCAGCACACGAAGATCACCTACTGGTCCAAGTCAAGCAGCTTACTCAGTCAGGCCCTGTGTCCTCCTCAAGCCTCACCTTGGCCGCCTGCTTCTTCTTCCGCGCCTCAGCCTTCATGATCTGCATCCCACCAGGGAGGATCCCCAGCAAGCAGATGTGAAAAACGAGAAGTATGCATTAAAGAAGCTCGGGAATGCATGAATGCTAGAGTAGGAGGAGAGAGAAGGGTAGAAGTGGCATGCCAATGTATCATATGTGTGGGAGCGAGTGTATCTGAGCGTGTGTGGAAACAGCACGCACTGCCTCCCCAACCTTCTTCCCTCCCCTCTCTTTTCCCCACCTCTGTTTACAGACCCTCCTGTTTCTCACCCTTTCCGTTTACCACCTTTCCTAGACATGGTTCTCTCTCATGGCCCTCTCTCATCTCCCTGGCCTCCTGTCTACCAAGCTAGCTTGCCCCCCCCTTCATACTGCCTCCACACCACCACTTGGTCCCCTGATTTCCCCCTCATACCGCATCCCCACACTCACTAAGCCTGCTGCCCTCCCCCTTCATACTGCCTCCACACCACCACTTGGTCCCCTGATTTCCCCCTCATACCGCAGCCCCACACTCACTAAGCCTGCTGCCCCCCCCCTTCATACTGTCTCCCCACACTCACTTCATCCACTGCCCCCCCCCCTCATACGACATCCCCACACCCACCTGGTGCAGGGTGAATCTTGGAACCAGCTTCTTGATTGAGGCACCTGGCTCTGCCATGTAAGGGCTGCTGGGCATGAAGCCCCACTTGGGCTTGAGCTCAATGCACACCACGGGACCCGCGGGTGTGCACCCTGAAGGTAGAATAGCTGAGCAGGGGGGCAGGCATTGGGATCCGAGAGGGCGGCATTGTGGATCATGGGGTGGGGAGTAAGGGGTATCAGGGGGGTAAGCATGTGGATGAGAGGGAAGGGAATGGGCCTCCGCGGGACAAGCATGTGGTTGAGAGGGAGGGTAATAAGCTTCAGCGGGGAAAGCATGGGCATCAACAGGGAATTTGAGGAATGTCTAGGGTATTTAGTAGGGGTGTTATATGAGGGAGAGGTCACTGAGGAACAGGAGGGTGAGGGGGGCAAGGACCTGTCCAGTGTCCACCGTCATTAAGAGAGGGATAAGAGGTGGGCTTTGGGGAGGGGGTGCGCAAGGTGTGGGTGTGAGGGGGGCAGGGTGAGGGGGTGCGCAGGGTGTGGGTGTGAGGGGGACAGGGTGAGGGGGTGCGCAAGGTGTGGGTGTGAGGGGGACAGGGTGAGGGGGTGCGCAGGGTGTGGGTGTGAGGTGGGCAGGGTGAGGGGGTGCGCAGGGTGTGGGTGTGAGGGGGGCAGGGTGAGGGGGTGCGCAAGGTGTGGGTGTGAGGGGGGCAGGGTGAGGGGGTGCGCAAGGTGTGGGTGTGAGGGGGGCAGGGTGAGGGGGTGCGCAGGGTGTGGGTGTGAGGGGGGCAGGGTGAGGGGGTGCGCAGGGTGTGGGTGTGAGGGGGGCAGGGTGAGGGGGTGCGCAGGGTGTGGGTGTGAGGGGGGCAGGGTGAGGGGGGGCGCAAGGTGTGGGTGTGAGGGGGGCAGGGTGAGGGGGTGCGCAAGGTGTGGGTGTGAGGGGGGCAGGGTGAGGGGGTGCGCAAGGTGTGGGTGTGAGGGGGGCAGGGTGAGGGGGTGCGCAGGGTGTGGGTGTGAGGGGGACAGGGTGAGGGGGTGCGCAAGGTGTGGGTGTGAGGGGGGCAGGGTGAGGGGGTGCGCAGGGTGTGGGTGTGAGGGGGACAGGGTGAGGGGGTGCGCAAGGTGTGGGTGTGAGGGGGACAGGGTGAGGGGGTGCGCAGGGTGTGGGTGTGAGGGGGGCAGGGTGAGGGGGTGCGCAGGGTGTGGGTGTGAGGGGGGCAGGGTGAGGGGGTGCGCAGGGTGTGGGTGTGAGGGGGACAGGGTGAGGGGGTGCGCAAGGTGTGGGTGTGAGGGGGGCAGGGTGAGGGGGTGCGCAAGGTGTGGGTGTGAGGGGGACAGGGTGAGGGGGTGCGCAAGGTGTGGGTGTGAGGGGGGCAGGGTGAGGGGGTGCGCAAGGTGTGGGTGTGAGGGGGGCAGGGTGAGGGGGTGCGCAAGGTGTGGGTGTGAGATGGACAGGGTGAGGGGGTGCGCAAGGTGTGGGTGTGAGGGGGGCAGGGTGAGGGGGTGCGCAGGGTGTGGGTGTGAGGAGGACAGGGTGAGGGGGTGCGCAAGGTGTGGGTGTGAGGGGGGCAGGGTGAGGGGGTGTGCAAGGTGTGGGTGTGAGGGGGGCAGGGTGAGGGGGTGCGCAGGGTGGGGTGTGAGGGGGACAGGGTGAGGGGGTGCGCAAGGTGTGGGTGTGAGGGGGGCAGGGTGAGGGGGTGCGCAAGGTGTGGGTGTGAGGGGGACAGGGTGAGGGGGTGCGCAAGGTGTGGGTGTGAGGGGGGCAGGGTGAGGGGGTGCGCAAGGTGTGGGTGTGAGGGGGACAGGGTGAGGGGGTGCGCAGGGTCCAGGGGTGTGAGGGGGGCAGGGTGAGGGGGTGCGCAGGGTGTGGGTGTGAGGGGGGCAGGGTGAGGGGGTGCGCAAGGTGTGGGTGTGAGGGGGGCAGGGTGAGGGGGTGCGCAAGGTGTGGGTGTGAGGGGGGCAGGGTGAGGGGGTGCGCAAGGTGTGGGTGTGAGGGGGTGCGCAAGGTGTGGGTGTGAGGGGGGCAGGGTGAGGGGGTGCGCAAGGTGTGGGTGTGAGGGGGACAGGGTGAGGGGGTGCGCAAGGTGTGGGTGTGAGGGGGACAGGGTGAGGGGGTGCGCAGGGTCCAGGGGTGTGAGGGGGGCAGGGTGAGGGGGTGCGCAGGGTCCAGGGGTGTGCATTGAAATATTAAGGGAGAGAGGGAGAAGCGGATCGGGCCCTGGATGGGCCATTCACCTAAATCGACATGATGAGACATCCGCGTCACGGCCTTGTTACTCCGGGTCTTCCTATCGAGACGGATATGGCTGGCTCCAGCTGTCGTATCAATGTTCACACTTATCCAGTCCCCAGTGTTCACACATATTCAGTCCCCGGTGAAAGCAGATCCGCTCAGCCCGGGTCCGGTTCCGGACTCACAGATCTCAGTC
This sequence comes from Limnomonas spitsbergensis, assembly GCA_037349105.1. Classification (NCBI taxonomy): domain Eukaryota; kingdom Viridiplantae; phylum Chlorophyta; class Chlorophyceae; order Chlamydomonadales; genus Limnomonas; species Limnomonas spitsbergensis. The sequence goes on from JAYJMM010000062.1 coordinate 493,922, forward strand.
TAGATCCAGACTCGCGCCTCATACCAAGCTGGTGGTGTTTCTCTTTTAGGTTCACTTTTCAAGCTTTAATTGTAGGGACCAGGTTCTCAGAATGTTTAATGAAATATGCAGATGTGCTCCTGATGCCAGGCTTGAGGTGTTCCTTCAAGTTATTTTTCCTGCTTACTGAAACTGTAAGAACAGGTACCTCAGGGAATTCAATTAAACATCCAGATGTGTACCTGATGCCAAGCTGGTCGTGTTCTGAAGGAGTAGCGCCGGTTGCCCCGCCTCAATGTGGACTCCTGCCTGTGCCAGCGCATCGGCGGCGCCCACGGGTAGATGCACCGGCACCTGCATATGGTTGGCAGGTCATGAGTAGCGGCAGTGTCTCTATATCAGGCGAGTGGGAGTTATTGGTACCAGTAGGTGGGAGTCATTGGTACCAGTAGGTGGAGGGCTGGCGATTTTAGCCTAGCCACTTGCCAAAACAAGTCGGCACGCTGAAGGCGAGTGTGCCCATATTCTCACTTTCTCACACAGCTGGCGCCTAGTAAAGCATGTCGAAATTCTGAAATCAGAAACAACAAGCTGCGAGGGGGAACAGGTTTCGGCGCAGCTCTCAGCACCCAACATCACTCCTTGTAGTGACGCAAGGAGTGATGTTGATGACTCCTAACAGAGTCCTCAGCTGCACCCTAAACCCTAACAGAGTCCTCAGCTGCACCCTAAACCCTGACAGAGTCCTCAGCTGCACCCTAAACCCTAACATAGTCCACAGCTGTACCTCCCGCACAAACTAGGGGCGTGAGAGGAAAGGGCATAGCAGAGCGGATCCTCAGCCAATTCTGAATGCTCCTCCTCACCCCGGCCTGTGCGAGGTCCTTGCCCAGCAGGGGCTCCAGAACCCGCTGCATGAAGAGCACTTGGCGCATCACCCCAGCGCGGTGGAGATCCTGGCCACCTGAAACGTGGAGGGAGGAGAGGATGGAGGCATGGCATGGATGCCTTAATGCATGCCATGCTCAGGCATGCAGGCATGCTCCCCTATGTCTATGTCTGCCTAAAGTTCCGCCGAGTTCAGAGGATTTTCAGGGTTCAACAGCGAGTGCCATACATGCACCATGTTGGTGCCATGTACACAAGATGTAGGAAGGTGACATACCAAATCCAGTTTTTTCGCAGTGCGTTTTGGATCATAGAATCTCAAGTTCTCATCGACCTCCCAAAACCAGTGCCTGCATTGTATTTCTTGTGGGTTGATGCTTTCTTACGTAGTAATTTCCTGATAAAGCTGTAGGTCATTAGTGTTACCAGTGTATAATTGTACACATTAATTCGTTGTCCCTTGACTTATATTATAAATCGAACGTGGTATGTGACTTCGGTAGGTGCCAGGAAGGCACCATGCAAAAATGCTCCCTACCTTCATAATCCTGCAGCTGCCTTTTTGAGGGCAGCACTTCGTTCCATATTGCCTCTTCAACCCGCGCCTCAAATGCCGCTGTGTGATCTTCTGAAGGGTCTGATACCGCAGCATGAGGTGTCGAGGAAGGCTTCGCTGCCTTGTCCTGACTCTTTGCCACACGTAGTGCCAAGCCAGCCTGCATGAGAGCAGGCAGCACATGCATGATATGGCTTATGTCATGTGTGCGACAGGTGTCAAAATCTCCACCTGCATGTGCAGCTGTCCACCCTTGATTCTTGACCACTCCCTGGCTCATGTTCACAGGCATCTTGGCCCAGTCACAGGTCCTACATATCGGCACTTGAAGGCTGTGTCGACGTATATCTATCTGGTGGACTGTTTCGAAAGGGCATCGCATTGTCAACCCGAAAAACAGCAGAAGCTGAAATTTGCTAGAAAGTGAAGGTCGAGCTAAAACAACTGGGACTTATACCAGGAAAGACAAGCAGGCGAGACAACCAGACGCAGAGAGGCTTAGCAAAAACTACTTCACGGTGCTAAATTGATTTGAATTGACAGCACGTAGCGTGTCGTTTCGATGGTCAGCGCGAGGGTCGTACCAATGCCTTGTCACTCCCGGTGTAAACCAGCACAATGTTGGCGTTGCCCTCCCCCGCTACCCTCCAGTCCGTCATTTGGGTGTAAAATATATATTCTCAACTGGGCTGCGCGATTGCGCAGTGGTAATGCGGGTTACAGATACCGGAAACTACATCGGCTTCTGCATGGCAAACTGCATGGCAAGCCCAACTTCGGCAATTTTGAAACGAATAATTTTCATCCCCGGCAAGAAGCGATTTGCGCCTGATTGCATTTTATCCAAAGATCTGCAGCCTCCGCGCTTTGCTATGGACGATTGATGCTCGCAGTCCTCATGGGGACGAGGCTGAATGGGCGTTGGTTGTAGGAAGAAGTCATGGCGCTTGTCCAGCCTACGCAGCTTGTGAAGTCCGGACCGCTTCAAAAGCTCGGTAAATTCATAAATTTTGCTGCCCCCGACCCCATCCAACCGACCGAATGCTGACTAGAGGGTCGCTTCCGGCCGATTGCGCGCAGATGGCTGGAGCTACTCGTCGTGGAAGCCCATGTACTTTGTCGTCTTTGGAGGCAATGACCCAATCATCGGCTACTATCAAAGCTCCAGAGTGAGACCTTATCTCATGCAAACACTCTTACCAGGTCTTTGGCCATCTGCCCCACCTTTGCTCCAGCCTTTGCATGCCTACCACGGTGCAAGCACTCCAACCTGTGTTACCAGAGCTTGCATTCCTCCCACCATGCCAGCAGATCCAGCATTGCCATGCAGGGCGCACCATGCTTGTAGCGTTCCATGATACTGGTCCTAAGGCTGTACAAGACGTACTCAGGGGCGCCTTGGTATGACATGGACTGTGTAGAATAGTTAGAGAGATTTCATGGGGAAGTACAGAGCGCGGCGGGGCTCTTAACAGGCAAACACACATTTAATATTCTTTAGCAACTAGAGCTGCTAAAATGCTCTCCATGCACACATGTCCATGCGCAGTGCGATGCGCACTGCGCATGGGAACATGTCTGCCTGAAGCCTGTGCATTACCTCACAAATGTAAGAAATCTGACCATATTCAGCCGAGGCTGTTTTCCTCCCACCGCGGAGATGTGCCTTGGCAGCTGGTGCTTTCCCATCCTCGTGCACACACTCTTCCTTGAGCGACCAGGGTCCGCATTCCTCCCACTACACAAGGACATTCAGCATTGCTGTGCAGTGAACACCGTGAATTTCCAGGCACGAACGTTTCCAAGCACACACAATCTGCATTACGCATAGATCCGTGTGTGCATGAAGCCTATGCATTCCTTCACTCATGCAAGCACTCTTGCCAGAGGCACCAGCGCCTGTATATCTCCATTTTGAACACACTCAGCATTGCCATGCAGTGTGCACCGCGCTCTGTATGCACACACGTTTCCATGTGCAACGTGATGTCGCCTGAGCAGAGCATGATGTGCATGTGGGGCCATGTCAAACACCCAGCTCCAGGGTGCGCCCCTCCCTTTTCGGCCCCGTCAGGCCATCTATCACATCTTACCTCTAGCCTGTGTGTTCACTCCCTCATGCTTGCACTTCCACCAGGCTGCATATCTAGTGCTGGCATCAAATGGCTGCAGAAGCTTACGCAACGAACAAGACCTGCACTAGCAGTGCACTGTTACAGGCTTGGGGCAAACCCATGCTGCAAACAAAGCCCTCACGTCTGCTTGTCAATAAGAGATACAAATGCACACCAAGGCCGCCTAGTTGAAAGCCCGAAGGCACCATGGGGGTCTGGCAAGAAATGCTGTAACGCCGTACAGTGTTTATTTTTTCGGCGATGAGGTCGTCTTCGACAGGCCGCCCAGCGGCCGCAAAAGGCCCAATTAGGACCAAACCTGGACCGGCCTATGACTGGTGGCCGAAACAGCAAGGCTGCCCACGAATCGAGCCTCCGGCCAGTGGCCGGAGTGTAGCTGAGTCACGAAAAAGAACCACTGATGCTGTACCCCTTGGTGTCTCCTGCCAACCTCTCTGTGCTGACCCCCCTGCATGCATTTTTGCTGCAACAGGCAGGTGGTGGGCCTCCGGAGTGTGTGCAGCCCTTGCTCGGCTGCAAGCTATTGGTGAGGGGGCGGATACCTCGCATACAGGCAGGGGTGTGCCGATGACGGTCCTGATGGTGGCTGAATTACTTAAATGTGCTTCAGCCACCGAAAATCCAAGGCAAATTCAGCTACTTTTACCAATATAGGACCACAATTGCTTGCACGATTTCTGAATTGCAGCGCAATTGCACAGCATTGTTGGCATGGTAGCCGGGGCCGGACGACCCCTGGACCCCCCCCTCTGGCACGGCTCGACTTCAGGCGCTGTTGCTAGGCAGTGTGTCATTATCAGAGACGAGCAGCCTTGCCATCTGAAACCAACAACCATGCACACAGTAAAGGATATTCACTGGTATCGCTTGAATGGCCGCCAGGGTCCACAGACCATTCCCTCCACGCCTTGAGCTGAGGGGCTGTTGCCAGGCAGGGTTGTGAGCAGAGACGTGCAACCTGGCCATCTGCAACCAACGTCCATGCAAACGCTGCAAGATATTCCATGGCATCACTTGCATGGCCGCCAGGGTTTGTAGACCCTCCCCTCTACGGCTTGAGGGGCTGTTGCTAGGCAGGGTCATGAGTAGAGACGTGCAACCTTGCTGTCATAAAAAAGACCCCTGCACAATAAGCGACGCCTTTCACGATGTCCACTGACATCGCCCCTGATGTGCGTCGGCGAGATTCCGGGGGCGAGAGGGAGGAGAGGAGAGGGGAGGAGAGGGGAGGAGAGGGGAGGGGAGGAGAGGAGAGGGGAGTAGGAGAGGGGAGGAGAGGGGAGGGGAGGAGAGGAGAGGGGAGGAGAGGAGAGGGGAGTAGGAGAGGGGAGGAGAGGAGAGGGGAGGAGAGGAGAGGGGAGGAGAGGAGAGGAGAGGAGAGGGGAGGAGAGGAGAGGGGAGGAGAGGAGAGGGGAGGAGAGGAGAGGAGAGGAGAGGGGAGGAGAGGGGAGGAGAGGAGAGGGGAGGAGAGGAGAGGGGAGGAGAGGAGAGGAGAGGGGAGGAGAGGAGAGGGGAGGAGAGGAGAGGGGAGGAGAGGAGAGGGGAGGAGAGGAGAGGGATTCCAAGGGGGGCATGAAAGCTGTTCCCATGGAGGGAGGATGTGGGGCGCGTTGAATCACGTCCACAATGTTTTCATTGTTTATGGAGGGGACATGGGGTCACTGCGATGCATCCAACTCATGATGCAGGATGATGATAACACCTTTCACCCCACCCCAAACATGAAGCACGCAATCTTAAGGTTACTGTAAGGAAGTTCTTCTTTGATGATTTATTGGCCAGGGTAGGCTCTTCAGCACTCCCTGGGTGCACTTGAATATGAATACCGGCATACCTTACATTTAATAAGCCTTCCCTTAGTTCCCTCATCATTAACGTTGTTTGGGGTTGAGTGATTTACGAATATAATAATGACCGATCGTCGACGCCAGTGTTCAATCAGAAAATAGGAGTTTCGTGGATAATTTGCCCTGAGGGCAGCAGTGTAAGAAATCTTGTTTCCATGTGTGAGGGAAGGCAAATCAAATCTACGGTCCATGATTGATGAGGCCCCCTGACTCCAGTATGATAATTGGGTTTAGGGTTAAGAGTTTAGGTGTGACAATTGCATGATTATTCTTACCTGCTATGGTCATGTGTGATATCTTGTTTAACATCCGTCCCTGGTGCGTCTGATCAGGAGATCACGGAGGCGAGCCGGAGGTTTCAATTCACGATTGCTTTCACTGGCAGGGGAGCAGGTGCACGGTGCGTCTGGGAGGGGGGAGGGGGAGATACTGGGGGTGAAGGAGGTATAACATGAGCCAGGGAAGGGATCCTGGATACCTGGATATGATATGGGCGAGGGAATGGAGAGCCTGGGCAAGGAGTAAATCATGTGGGCAAGGGCGTGGACAGCCTGGGTCAGGGATAGATGACATGGGCCAAGGAGGAAATGATGTATGTGGGAAATAGGTAAGAATATGGTCGAGGGAATGGAGCGCCTGAGCAAGGGAGTGAAAGGTATGTGACGTGGGCCATTGAAGGAATGAGGGGGCAGGGAGCGGGAGGGCAGAAGGAGAAGGCAAATGAGCGAGGGATGGGATGTTGGGGTCGAGGAGAGGAAATGGGCTAGGGTAGGGCCTTAACTCCTTAAGCCACAAACTCTCAAGCCCACCTGCATGACTCCCATGCCCGTATGCCTCCTCTCCCTCTCTCTAGATGGACGCTGTCGGCCAACTCCAAGGAGGAGCGCAACAAGTGGCTGGAGACTTTAATGCTGCTCAGCCACCGGCCTGCGTCTGCCTCGAGTGCGTCGCGGCGCGGGCAGCCCTCCTCCTCGGCTTCAGCAATGCTCGGAAGAGGCGGCCGGGCAGCGGGGGGCAGCGGCAGCACAGCAGCAGGCGCAGGAGCGGGGAGCACCTTGCCCAGCTCCAGCACTGACAACAGCGTGCAAACAGCCGGCGGAGGGGCGGGGACCGCGTTGCTGGCGCGGGGCATGGGAGCTGCGGCTGCGGAGCGGGCGGGCGGAAGCCCGGGCGACGCGGGGAGGCTGCCCATGTCCATATCTTTTGACCAAAACAGCACACCGGGCTCCGTAGACGGCGTCGGTACATCCGCTGGCACACAAGGGTGAGCGGGTGTTGTTGATAAATTAGCACACATACATGCACAGTGCACACATGTACACACTCGTGTACACACCAGGGGGTTCACACAAGTACACTTGGTGAAACACATGTGCACACCAGGGGGTTCACACATGTGGGCAAGCACTTGCACGCACACACGTATGCACAATTGCACACATGCTTGTTTGAGGACCTTTGGACACCCATGGTCACAAACTTGTGCGCGCACGCCTATGTATACATAGGCACACACGTATGCTTGCTTGTGAAACCTGTCGGCCTGGTTGCCAGGGAACCCAGTCCAGAACAGCTAGAGTGCATCACGCGCTTGCCCGGAAGGCAGGAAGGAAGCTACGCGCCCTTTCGGAGGGGTGGGGGGATAGTTTAAAGAGCTGCGCAGCTCTTTGAACTACCCCCCCGCCGAGGGCGGATATCATTTCAACCTGAAGCTGCGCTTCTCTTTAAATGACCCCCCCGCCGCTGCCATGTACTCATGTGTGTGGCCATGATATCATACATATTTTACCCAATGGTTACAGGGTTGTCTTGTACCTGTTTGAGTGTCCACTCTGCCGCTCAAAGACCCTGGTAGAAGAGGCCCAAACAGCGCACACAAAGAGCATGAGCACCATTAGGTGAATACGGTATGTTAGTATTTGGGGTTATGTGTGCACCATGGGTTCTGTGTGCACAAGGCCATCCTTGGCAGGCTGCTGGGCAGCCCCCGGGGTGATGGATACCTAACCTTGACCGGCCTACAGCTGGTGGCCCAAGCAGCGGGGCTGGCAGTGCTCACCCCCTGAGCCATATGCTGTGATGTAGATGACCTGTAGCTAAATTGTAGCTGAATCACCCTACACGAAACAAGGTGTGTTTGTCTGCTTTGCGCCCGTGGCTGACAGGACACCCCACGGCCCAGGCGGGCCGGGGCGGCTACCCGCCTGGTTTCCTCCTGCCTCATCCCCCGCTGCCCCATCTCCCTCCTCGGCCCAGCGGCCGCCCCCTTCGCCTGCTTCCATCCCCCGGCCTAGCCTGTTGCAGTTCCTGTTTGGCGAGAAGAAGGCAGCTCCCTCTCACGCCCAAGCCGCTCCGGAGCCGCCAGAACCTGAGGGGCCGCAGTATGAGGTGGGCACGCAGCTGTTCCACTTAGGTTGTGACCAGGATGGGTACAGGAGCAGGGTCATGAGGTGGAAGGAGCAGAATAATAAGGTCGGAGGAATGGGATAATGAAAACCTGAGAAGCTGCAGCCTGCAGTACGAGGTGGGAAAGCAGCTGTTCCACCTAGGTTGTGACCAGGGGTTGCGACCAGGATAAGTGAAGGAGCAGAATAATGAGGTTGGGGGAATGGGATAAAGAGAGCCTGAGGGGCCGCAGTATGAGGTGGGAAAGCAGCTGTTCCAACTGATCGCTGATCTGATCAGGTGCGGTCACTTTGCCCCAGTGCTTGCAGCGTGGCAGGGTGCTGCTCCCCTTGAGGATCTTGAGGGTGTAGTACCAGTGCCGGATGAATCCATGAATTCCTTCATCCAACTGTGGCCGTTTGCACATTTTTTGGTAACCCCAAAAAATGAATTTGGGTCCCTGACGGTTGAGGCGCTTAGCGCACTTACCGTCTGGGGACGCAAATGCAATTCTTGGGGATGTGCTTTTACCGTCTGGTACCCAAATTGACCTCGAGGTAGTCCCGCGGAGGCCCTGGCTCGAGTAGCTTCTCTATGCCAGACCCGCTGCTGGACAGGGTGTACTCCCAGGATTGATTTATTCACCAGCTAAGTTGCTGCGTTTTTTTATTTATCTGGGTGTGGCAGTTGGGCCTCGAGTAGCTTCTCTATGCCAGACCCGCTGCTGGAGAGGGGGTACTCCCGGTATTTATTTATTTACCTTTTCCCAGTCCTGCGTTCATTGATTTACCCAGGTGCGGCCGCTGCGCCCCGGAGCCAGCAACGTTTCTTTGCTTGACCCGCTGCTGGAGAGGGCGAGCCCGGGCCTGGTGGTGGAGAGCTTTGAGGAGCAGTACTGCCGAGCCAGGAATTACGTGAAGAAACAGTCGATGGAGGCGCTCGGCGGGGAGGCGCAGGCTGGGGCGCTGAAGGTGGGTGGCTTGAAGGATGGGGAGGGCATGGTGAGCCTGAAATGGTGTGGGGGCCCTGGTGATGGGATGCCTCTCCTTATCGAGGCGAGGGCCCCTTGTCAAGGCAAGCTAGGGAAATAGCGCTGCTCAGCACTGGAAGCAGCTATTGCTCACTTGTGGATACCAAACATGATTAGCCCTCGCTGTTTTTGTTGTGGGATAATGGGATGCCTCCCCTATTTGAGGCGAGGGTTGGCGAGGGCCCATGTCAAGGGCCCATGTCAAGTTGGGAACAGAGGGCTGCACAGCACTGTAATTACAACCTACTTGTGGATGTAAAGTATGATGAGCCCCCGCTCTTTTTTGTTGCGTTGTTGCTGATGTTGAGGCCTGCAAGGTTTGCAAGAGTGGTGTCCTGCTTGGGAAGGCCTGAGGTGATGGGATCTCCTCATGGGTGTGTCTAATTGAGGCGAGTGCCTCTCATCGAGGAAAGGAGGGCTGCTCGACCATTGTCGAGTGCTCCACACTGGGCCCCTCCTGGAAGAAATGAGGGCTGCTCGACCATTGTTACTCGCTTTTGGTTTCAAAGGACGACGTGTCACTCCTCTGTTTTTGTCGCTCGAGGTTTACCTAGATGTACCCGTAAGGCATCTGCATTCAAGGGCTGGGGTCAGCGTTTCACACTCTGCATTACACATGTGATCACACTTTGCAGCACTCCCTGCATCACACATTTCGTCACACGATGTCACTCTTTTTGTCAGCGGTGGCTGGACGTTGCCAGCTCCATGCTGGCACTGATGTCACACTATGACTCTATGCATCACATTCGACGTCACATTTTGTATCACACTCTGCATCTCACACATGTCGCAAACTGCATCACACTTTGTATCACACCTTGTGTCCGCAGCGATGGCTGGAGGCTGCTGAGGGTGGTGGGGGAGATGGTCCCGCCTCCACAGCCTACAAGGCCATGTTCGTGGTGGAGCTTACGCGCATCAAGGCAGAGTGGAGCTCTCTGGACTGTGACCGAGCGGGGGGCGGTACAGATGCAACGTTTGCTGGGCCAGAGGTGGGGACTGGGGGGGTCTGGAGGCGGGGGAGTGGGAATATGATAGAGCAAACACGGTGTTAGCTAGGCGGAAAGTGAGGGGATAGGGCGGGGAGGGGCCGGAGTGGGGAGGTGGGTAGGATGAGGGATTGAAGATGTGTGGAGGTTGGAGAGAGGGGTGGGGACAGAGGGGGGAGGAGAGGGAGGAGAGGGCGAGGAGAGGGAGGCGAGGGATTGGGTAGGTGAAGAAATGGTGAGGTATGGAGGTGAGGAAGTAGGGAGTTGGAGAGTGGGAAAGGATGACTCTTCTTTGTGTGCTTGACCAATGAAGATTTGTAGAGGTGAGGGAGCAGCCGAGCAGGGAGGGGACGGAAGGGGGAGGTAGGGAGGAGAGGGCTTGGATAGGGTGGCGAGGGATTGGATAAGTGGCCAGATGGTGAGGTATGGAGGTGAGGAAGTGGGAGTTGAAGGGTGGGAAAGGATGACTCTTCTGTGTGTGCTTGATCAATGAAGGTTGGAGTAGAGGGGACAGGAGTTGTAGCCACCTTTTTGCTGGATTTGAAAACATTTATTTTTTTATAGCCGTGCATGAATTTAGAGCCTCAGCCCCACTGCCAATGCAGGATGTTATTTACAGCGTGGGTCAGCTGCCTAGGGTTTACTCTAAACTGTCAACCCTCAACCCTTCATCGTAAACCCTTATTCCTCAACCCTAAACCACAAACTTTAACCCTCAACTCTTAACCGTCAACCTCAAACCCTTAACCCTGATCTCGCAACTCCTAAATCCGTGCTACATGCAGGACGTCATACACCGTGTGCGCCAGCTGCCGTCAGCGCTTCACCTCACAGCACTCAAGGACTGCCTGGAGTACTGCTCCATCCCCTGGGTCGACCTGTTCTGCAAGCTTGGTGGCGTCCACCTGATCCACGACTCCCTTGCAGCACACTCCGCAGCAGCCCTGGAGGGAATTCCTGAGGCCACGGAGGCCCTGCTGGCTGCACTGCAATGCGCTGCGTCCCTCACCGAGAAAGCGGGAGGCATGGCCGCGACGATAGCGGCCGCAGCCGCAAGCCCCGCCGGAGGGGCGCCGGGGCGCCGCCGCGGCGGCGCGGCGCCGGAGACGCCCCCGCCGCGGCTGGCCCGGCGGTTGGCGGCCGCGCTGCGCCAGTCCGAGCCGGACGTGCTGCGCCTGGCCGTGCAAATGTTGATTAAGATGTTGAATCATGGCGAGCAGGCGTATGCGTTGGCCATGTCAGCGCTGCTAGGCCTGCCAGACCTAGAATTCGCTCCTGCAGCTCAGAAGCACCAGCATGAACACCATCTGCCTTCTCCCACTGCCGCCCCGCAAACAGCCCCGACAGCAGTACCTCCACCTGCTAGAGGGCCTCCGCCGCCACCGGGTGGCCCTCCGCCGCCGCCCGCACGGCCTGGCGGCCCTCCGCCCCCTCCTGGCGCGGCTGCCGGTCGAGGCCCCCCACCTCCGCCAGGTCCTCCCCCGCCACCTCCATTTTCTGGTGGTGCTTCCAAGCCCGGAGCAAAGAGCGGCCCTCCTCCACCGCCTGGGCCCCCGCCCCCTCCACCGCCAGCCGCCGCAGGCAAGTGTCCCTCCGGCCCGCCTCCGCCGCCCCCTCCCGGCCCTCCCCCGCCTCTGCCCCAGAGCTTTGTGCCGAAGCCGCCGTCGGGCGCCCCAGGGGCGTCGCCCGCTGCTGGGGCCCGCAGCTTAGTGGACGTCATGCGGGAGCGGGCGGCACACGCTGGGGGCGAGGAAGAAACCTCTCCAGGAGGGCCTCCCTCCGTCAGCAGTGAGGCATCTGGGGTCGCAAAGCCTGGCGTGCCAATTCATCCGGCTCCAGGACCCCAACCGCCGCCTCAAGCCCCCAGCGCCGCCTGGGCCGCCGCTGCTCCCCCTCCTCCTCCCGGCCCCCCCTCCACCTCCGCCGCCACCGAGAGCCCCGCTGCCCCCCGCTCCCCCGCCGCCGCCCCCCCCTCCCGGCCCACCGCCGCCTCCCCCGCCGCCGTCAGCGTCAAGACCTGCCTCTCTGTACGCAGCTCCCCCCTCTCCCGGCCCACCGCCGCCTTACCCGCCTCCCGCAAGTACCGGAGCGGCAGCAAGATCAACAGGCCCCGCCCCCCCACCTCCACTCGGTCCTCTCCCTCCGCCGCCCGCCCCGTCAGCATCCAGATCGGCCCCTCCCCCGCCCGGGCCACCGCCTCCCCCGCCCGCTCCTTCAGCAGCCAGATCTGGTGTTGCCGGCCCGCCCCCGCCCGGCCCACCCCCGCCGCCGCCTCCCCCAGCGACCTCAGCTCAGCGCAGAGGCGCTCCGCCCCCCCCCTCCCCCGGGTCCCCCCCCACCCCCCCCCCGCGCCCGGCAACGCATCATCTTTGGAGGTAGCCCTTGCCGGCGCTCGCTCACGGCCTGCACCCATCCTGCGCAAAACGAGTCTCGAAGAGCTGCTGGCGATGCGAACAGATGCCTTATTCAAGCTGGAAGCTGCAAGGATTTGGGACGAGGAGGGCAGCGGGGAAGAGTCTGAGTTTGTATTTTACCCGCCCGCCTCACCGGAGGAAGCGCTCGCTCCCGCAGCTGTGGCTGTGGCTGCGGTTGCATCCTTGTCTGGACTGCCTGTTCCGTCTGCGGCTGTAGCAGCAGTCTCCCCTACTTTTGCTGCCGCTGCACCCGCTGACGCTGCACCCGCTCCTGCTGCTAACGCTGCACCCGCTCTTACTCCTGCTGCTCCAGCCGCTGCTCTAGCTGCTGCGGCTGCACCTGCTCAGTCTCCTGTTGCTGCCGCTGCCCCTACTGCTGCTGCTGCTCCAGCTGCTGCTGCTACCACTGCTCCTGCTCCTGCCGTTCCACCTGCTCCAGCTCCAGCTGTTGTCGCTCAGCCAGCCGCAGCACATTCTCAGCCCGCGATGCAGATCGCTGTCGAACCCGAGGTGCCTCTGAAAGAGGTGGAACAAGGGAAGTCTGAGGAAACCTTGGGGGAGGCTTATGGGGACGCACAGGCTCGCAAGGAGGACGCGGAGTCACACGTAAGTGTAGATCCAACATTGCAACAATCTAAACTTCAATTGCATTTACTGATGCCGTCTTCTGAATGAATGGGAATGTAAATAACAATGTGGCATGCCCTCGTGGGGGGGGTGTTGGGGAGCAAGGCAGCTTAGGGGCATCCACTGGTCGTGACTAACGCCCTCCTGTTCCCTTCAGCTTCGCCTACGTTTCCTATATCCTCAATGTTGGCTGATTTCATGTACGGTTGTCCCCAAAGTGCTGGCGGAGATTTGTCTTGACAGATCCCCTGTCAGGTTCTGCATCAATGTTGAAAGGCAAGCCTGTCAGCCTTTCTCACCGGTACCTCTGTGTGATTTGCTTCCAAAGCCTTGCCTTGGTCCCCCGTACTGTTACACTCCATACCCACCCTTCTCCCCTCCACCCCACTCCCCCCCTACCCCCCCAGCCCACACTCTTGCCCACAACCCTCCCCTGCCCCCCCTGCCTATAACACCCCCTCCATCCTCTATCCCTTACACTCCCCTACCCACCCCTGCCCACCCTCTTTCCCCCAGGTGGTGCCGCTCCTGGAGCTGATCACCAGCTACAGCCACCGCTACGTACCTGACCTGGTGTCCCCAGTGATCCACCTCCTGCTGGCGGCGCTGACAGTACAGCCGGGATCTAAGGAACACCCAACACTGCGCAAGGCGCTGGCGTTTGAGCTGTTTGAATGTGGATTCATGTGAGCGGCAGCTGTGTTCAGTTTTGATATTCATTTGAGGGCTCTATGAGTGCCTATTGCGTTGTACTTGCTCAGTACATTTATCAATAAAATTGCATGCTCTGTGGATGTCTGCTGCGTTTTCCCCTCAATGAATGAATTCATTAGATGGCATGCTCTGGGGGTGTCTGCTGCGCGATATTTTAATCCGGTGAAGTGCATACCGGTACCGGGATGCATGTTTAGGGCTGTTTTCTCAGCTGTACTATACGCTTGAGCCAATATTGGGCACTCAGTAAGTTAGACACCGTTACATACACCGTAACGATCCAAGCTTAAATATGTAGGCCATACGGGTGCAATTCGTGCCTAACCGTTGCGCCACCAAGCGAGAAATGCATTCCACCTTGAATGGACGACCTCTGGGCTTTGGCCACAGAAATGACCATGCAGCCTGCAGCCTGCGGCCTGGCTTCATTATGTTCTTTAACCTGAAATTGCTGGTTCCTTACATTTATTGAATGGTACGTCTTGGCTTGCGCACGCAGGACCCTCCTTGCTGACCTGACCATGCTGGACCTGGACCTGGACCTGGAGAGCGTCCTGGTCAACATCAAGAACCACGTGATCCAGCTCATCGCGCCTGCGCCGTCGCCGCCGTCTGCCGCGGCAGCTGCGCAACTGGGCTTTGGGCCGGGTCAGGGTGGAGACGCCGCTGCTGCTGAGGCTTCCGGGGCAGATGCTGGCACGAAGCCTGCTCCGCCGCCCCCGCCCTCCCCGCCGCCACCGCCACCGCACGCGGGCGGCGCCCCCCGTCCCCCTGGGCCCCCGGCCTTCCCAAAGCCGATTCCTCAGTATAAGGTTAGTTGCTGTTCCGGCATATCACAGCCATAAAGGTCTATCAAGAGAGGGCCAGAGGCTCGCAGCGAGCCAGAGGTAACAAAAACAGGGGAAGAGTCCTTTGCCCTAAGCGTGAAAAAGGCCTAGCAGCGCCGCTAAATACAAAACCCTAGCCGCTTCCTTAACCTTTCAATCTGCAGTCCATGGCATGCACGGCATTTACCTGAGCACACTGACGCATGCTGCACTGAAACCCTAAGACCACAATTGAGCTAACTTGAATTGCTGCACCCGAACCCTAAACCCGCAAGGCCGAAATCACTTGAGCACACTGACATGTGCTGCACCCAAACCCTACTACAATTGAGCAAACTTAAGTTGCTGCCTTCGAACCCTAAACCTGCAAGGCCGCAGGACACCTGAGCACACTGACATGTGCTGCACCCAAACCCTACTACAATTGAGAAAACTGACACTTCTGCACCCCAATCTGACCCTACTTCACCCGCAAGGCCGCTCATTTATATTTACGGCTCACACTCTCCTGTATCAGCAAGTTATATATAAATATCCCCCCTTGCTAAATACAGCTTCCGGGACACTGCACCCTGGTAAAGAATGAATCAATAAATACCGTCGAACCAGATGGGGTTCGTGCACCCGTATTTTGCAGATTATATTGTAGGAGATGGACTCCGTGCATGCAGCACATTCCCGCAGATAGATCTGATGCAATCCACGTTCCTGCTGAGGGGCCTCACGCAATGCTCTCCCTGCATTCCCCCTGGCTCTGGCCAGACCCCAATGGTTGAGGCTAAGATATAAGTGAGCCGTAGGCTTGGATGTATTGTAGCAGCATCACCACAGAATTATAGCAGAACCATCACAAAATGGACAGGTTTGTGTTTGCTTACCTCGTGGTACGGGCCAGGTACCCAGGGCTGTAAGCTGAGATATAAGTGAGCCGTTGGCATAGATGTACTTGAATTGTAGCAGAATCATCACAAAATAGACAGCGTTGCTTTTCCATTTTACAGGCCTGGCCCCCGTAGGATGAAATTGAAGTGAGCCGTTGGCCTCAATGTATGTACTGTGTCTGAATTCTAGATGAATCACTGCCAAATGAACAGCTTTGCATTCTCCTGTCACAGGCCAGGCCCGTGCCCGCTCCCGGCAAGAAGATGAAACAGGTCTTCTGGGACATAATTCCAGCCGGCCGGCTGTCAGGCACCTTCTGGGTTGAAGACTTGGTGCCCGTGCCTCCCCCTGGAGCGGCAGCAGCAGCAGCAGCAGCAGGGGCGCCCCGCGGCCTGCCTCCTCCCCCTCCCCCTCCTCCGCCTCCCCCTCCGTGGCCGCGCCTACCCGCGTCCGCCTCTGCTCCTGCTGGGGAAGGGCAACAGGTGACACCCGCGGCCCCCTTGGAGGTGAGGGGGGGGAAAGAGAGAGATGCACGGGCAGCATCCCCCTTGGTTATATGTATTTGTTGTGTCCATCCAATGCATCTCTCCGTCGATGTAACGGAGAACAAATCTAGATTTTCGACTGATTCCGCTGATTTCAGACTGAAACTGGCGTTGACAATTGAGAATTTGTATCGAAAGGAGTCCCTCAACCTAAGCGACTGCATTTGTTTGGGACGGCAATGCAAATCTGCGGTACACTGACACCGACTTTTTTTCGTTTGACTTTGTTGTTTGAAAATGTGACTGTCTCCCGACTGTGTGCACTCTTAGCAGACTCAAGCCCATGCCCCGGCAGTAGCCTGATACCGTAACCTGATTTTTTGATGTTGGATTTTATGTCCAGAACGCTTTCATGCCTCCCGATTGTACCCCCCCCAGCAGACTCAGGCCCAAGCCCCGTCAGCAGAGGCACCAACGCCCGACTTTGTGCAGCTGGATTTTGCAGCCTTGGAAGACAACTTTGCCCAGGTGAGGGATGGGGTGGTGATACGAGGCATTGGGCTGACAGCTTAAAAGTATTGGGGTCTAAGCGTTGCACCTACTCTCTGGCATTGTTTCTGCTTTCAAGAATGTGATTTTTTTCCAGGAGCCAACGGTGTGAAAAGTGTGGCCACGTGAAAAGTGTTGACTTATCTTGGCCAGTGGCTGGCTCCAATAGCCCATCCAACTTAATCCCACTCACCCCAACGGTGTGAAAAAGTGATCAGGTGAAAAGTGTGGGTGCTGGACTGACTTCTTTTGACGAGTGCCTGGCCCCGAAACCCAAACCGTTTCCCTCTCATTTGCCCTATTGGTCGCCATCGGCATCCACCCACCTAAATAAAGAAACATAACAAACAAATGCATATGCTTTCCCCTAACAGGCTATCATGGTGTAGGGTCAAGGGCTTGATACGCCACGCTGGCCTACCCAGCGCCTCGGCACATTGTTCCGAACCCTCCCTGATGGTATAGGGTTCAGGGTTTAGCCGCCCCCCTTGTTTAGGGTGTAACTGATGCCCCCTTGCCGATTGAGGGTCGAGGGTTTAGGCAAAAACCTGCTGGTGAAGGTTATACCCCCCCCCTCCTGCTGGTGTAGGGTATACCCCCCCCCCATCTGCTGGTGAAGGGTATACCCCCCCCCCTCCTGCTGGTGAAGGGTATACCCCCCCCCCATCTGCTGGTGAAGGGTATACCCCCCCCCCCCCATCTGCTGGTGAAGGGTATACCCCCCCCCTCCTGCTGGTGAAGGGTATACCCCCCCCCTCCTGCTGGTGAAGGTTATACCCCCCCCCCCCTCCTGCTGGTGAAGGGTATACCCCCCCCCCCTCCTGCTGGTGAAGGTTATACCCCCTCCCCCTCCTGCTGGTGAAGGGTATAACCCCCCCCCCCCCCCCTCCTGCTGGTGAAGGTTATACCCCCCCCATCCGCTGGTGAAGGGTATCCCCCCCCCCCCCCATCTGCTGGTGAAGGGTATACCCCCCCCCTCCTGCTGGTGAAGGGTATACCCCCCCCCCCCCCTCCTGCTGGTGAAGGGTATACCCCCCCCTCCTGCTGGTGAAGGGTATATCCCCCCCCCCTCCTGCTGGTGAAGGGTATACTGCTCCCCCCCTCCTGCTGGTGAAGGGTACCCCCCCCCCCATCTGCTGGTGAAGGGTGTACCCCCCCCCCTGCTGGTGAAGGGTATACCCCCCCCTCCTGCTGGTGAAGGGTATCCCCCCCCCCCCCCATCTGCTGGTGAAGGGTACCCCCCCCCCCATCTGCTGGTGAAGGGTATACCCCCCCCCTCCTGCTGGTGAAGGGTATACCCCCCCCATCTGCTGGTGAAGGGTATACCCCCCCCCTCCTACTGGTGAAGGGTATACCCCGCCCCCTCCTGCTGGTGAAGGGCATACCCCCCCCCTCCTGCTGGTGAAGGGCATACCCCCCCCCCTCCTGCTGGTGAAGGGCATACCCCCCCCTCCTGCTGGTGAAGGGTATACCCCCCCCCTCCTGCTGGTGAAGGGCATACCCCCCCCTCCTGCTGGTGAAGGGTATAACCCCCCCATCCTGCTGGTATAGGGTATAACCTATTAACCCCCCTCCTCCTGCTGGTCTCTTGTAGGTGGTCAAGTCCAGGTCCACACCCTCTAAGGCTGCCGCAGCGAAGCAGGCATCAGTGTCCCTGATTGACAGCAAGCGCGCTTACAACATTGGCATCCTCATGAACGGTGCGGCTGAGAGGCAGTGAAGGGACCAGTGTAGCAGTTTGTTGCTTGTAGATGATTTTTGGACGGCAGCTACCCCTGCCCCTCTACTGCCTTGCCCTCTCCCTCAAGCAATATCAATATCAGGATCCCGATACACAAGATAGGATCTTGAATCCATATCTCAAACCCTAAAACCCTTCGGGCAAGATGAAGATATTGATCCGTAGGATCAGGACAGGCAGGATTAAGATCTTGATCTGCAAGCATCGGACCTTAAACCCAGTACCTCAAACCCTGCCCCCCTGCAAGCAAGATGATGATACTGATCTGTATGGTCCGGACCTTTAACCTGTCCCCCCCCAACATGTATCCCCTGGCCCCCTTAAGGCAGGATCAAGGTACCACTTCACAAGCTCCAGACCCTTAACCTGTATCCCCCCATCCACCCACAGGCAAGATCAAGATCCCAATTGATAAGCTAAGGACCACTGTCATCAAGATGGACAGCAAGCTACTGGGGAATGAAGAGTCTGTTAGTGCCCTGCTGCAGGTGGGGGACGGTTTGATTGCTTTCAATTTTGTTTGCAAGGCACCGTTGAGGACAGGACGATGGAAGTCACCACAGACGCGGCACTATGAGTGTCAGGTTGTGTTTAGGGTTATTGTAGCCACGTCCACCCTGATATATATTCTCTGAATGGACCCGTCAGTGCGCACCAGGAGGAATGAAAACCCACTGACTCTCATACACATTAGCATCACACCCTAGATTTCCTCTCCCCTCCCCCCCCCTGCTCTCCCGCCTGCTGCTCAGTGCACGCCCACGAGCGATGACGTGGCGGCACTCAGCGCCTACCGCAGCAGTGGCAGACCGGAGAGCGATCTAGGGGATGCTGAGCGCATCATGCTGCAGGTGGGGCATGAGTGGGATAATGTCGCAATGCCCGAATGTGGTGGGCTGAATAGGCTCTGCATCGGCTGGCGGGTTTCTGGGAGGGGGGGGGTCATCAGGGCGACTGCTGGAGAGGATGCTTTGAGAGGGAGGCTGGTGGAGAGGAGAGAAGGGCATTTAATTTGAGGCAAGTGGATGTTGCTTGTTCTGATAACTTCTCCGGTCATGAAGGGCATCCAAGGCAGGCGCTTGTTGGTCCTTCTGTTTACTCATCTGGTCATGCCCATTGTTTTCCTCTTGTTGATGACACAATTTAGCATTTATTATACACCCATGACCCCGTGCCTCTCCTCCCCAGTTGATGGATGTGCCTCATGTGGAAGCGAGGTTGCGCTGCTTCAGCTACAAGTTCCTCACACCGTTCAAGCTCAGCTCAGCAACGAGTGTGAGTGGAAAGGGGAAGCCTTGTTATGCTCGTGGGTCATGAGGCTGACAGAGATTGGGTGGCAATGAGGCTCACGGGGGCTGAGTGTGGGCTTGCCTCCTAGGCCTTCTTCTGATGTCTTGCCTATATAGGGCCTGCCTCTGGAGTACTGACCTCTTTAGTCCATACCTGCAGGTGTTCCATGCCCACTTGCGTGCCTTACAGGAGATGCGAGTAAGCTGAATGTTCACTGCTGCCACCTTGTGCTTTTGCGCACTGCTGAAATGCTGGTTCATTGTGTTGCCAGGTTTTCCATGCCAACCTGCGCGCCATCAAGGAGATGAGGGGCAGCCGCGTGTTCAGACGCAGCCTGCGGGCAGCTCTGGATGCTGGCAACTTCCTCAACTACGGCAGGCAGGTCCAGATCCATCCAGATTCCTGCTGAGATCCATCTGATCTGATAAGGCCTAGATCTGGCCACACAATTACCTAGATCCGACTAGATATGCGCCTAGGTCCATCAAGATACACACCTAGATATTTCTAGATCCATACCAATATCTGGCTGGATACGCGATGAGATCCATGCAGATCCGTGCCCAGATCCGAGCGGGATCTGATCAGCTATGGCACGCCCACATTTGAATGTCTATGAGCCTAGCTATGCACCTGCACTACCTGTGCAGTACCTAGGAAGAGGCACAAGGCTCACAGTGTGTTTAGCTGTGTGCAAATATGGGTCTTGACTACTGAAGCCGATACCCTCCCTAAACGGTCAGCTCCCTTCACCTCAGTTTCCTAAAGACATATGTTGTGTCCTTAACACACACGGGCGCAAGTGACTGTGCCTTGCCCTCACTGCCGCAGCTGCTGCTGCCCTCTGCTGCCCATAGCCAGCATGCTTGCACCTCCTACACACACTGGCACCAGCCGCTGACCCTGTCTCTTGCCCCTGCCGCTCACAGTCGGTTGGCAAATGCTGTCGGCTTCCGACTGAAGAACCTCCCCAAACTGGCCGACAGCAAGGCAGCGGATGGCAAGACCACGCTCCTGCAGGTGTGGTGATGCTGAAGAGACGCACGGAACGCAAGGCCTGAGCAGGAGTCAGAGTGGGGGGCATGGGGCACACTCCCAAACTCAGTGTTCACAGGTGGCAGGTGGCAGGATCACAGATGATGGGGTGCATCAGACTCATGAGGGGATGAAAGACGGGGATGACACGGTGCTCAATTTTAACCTGTAACCTGAACCCCTAAACCTGGAACCTGTAACATGAACCCCTTCACCTGAAACCCTGAACCCAGGTGGTCACGGCGGAGGTGATGAAAGCCAGGGATGAGGCGGTGCTAAACTTGTAACCTATAACCTGAACCCCTGAACGTTCAACCCTTAACCTGAAACCCTGAACCCAGGTGGTCGCAGCGGAGGTGATGAAGGACGGGGATGAGGCGCTGCTGGCTGATGAGATGGGCGGCCTGTTAGACCCGCAGCTCAAGGTGGGGATCAGACGAGCATCTGCGTGCGGCAATCGCCTCGCCCGTCACCCTCCTGCTCTCGGCTAACCTAGCCCATGCAACGATGTAGCTGAATTGTAAAGCTGGCATTGGCTGGCGGTCACATCTTGTCCTTATGATGGCATTAAAAAAGTAACGTCAACTGGTGTGCATTTATTTAATTAGGTTTTCCAGCTACCGTATCGCTAAGCTTCTGATTGACATGTTTATACCGACATGTCACCAACAGGGTGGCTCATCCCTTTCAGAATATGTGTTGACTGCACTGTGTGGTGAGGGAGCGTCCTGAGATGTGAAATAGGCACGGAAGCTGAATGGGGTGTATGAGGAGGTTACAAATATGAACATGCAGTACAAGTGACGGTGCGGTACCGCGTGCAGCAATCCTCTGGTTCTGTGTGCAGTACAATTCACGGTGTGATTCATTACGTCAGTCAATGTGTATTACGTTGATGTACATTACTGTACTGTCTGTATGCGAGTCCCCCGATTTAATGTTCTATGTGGCCGGACTGAAAGCCCGTTTTGTTGCTGACAATGCACATACACAAGTTGTATGCATTGAGCTGAAATCCGCTTCTTTACAAGTGGCTTTGAGACTGCCCCCCTACACGTCCCGAGGGCATGTCGCCTGTGCCCTCTTAAGGGATTCAAGGAACGTCGCCTGCCCCCACTGAACGTCCCAATGCATGTCGCCTGCCGCCTGCCCCCCTCCCTCACGCCTGACCCCACGCCTGCCTCCCTCCCTCACGCTGCTCAGGTGAGCCATGCAGAGGCCGTTGAGCTGCTGGCGGGCGCTGAAATGCAGCTGAGGGAGGTCCGGGACTTCCTGGCCGAGTACATCCCGGTCACAGGAACAGAGGGCAGGGAGGAACATGCACCTACGGACACAGAGGCTGAGCCAGACCAGCACGCCGGCCCTGAGGCGGCCGAGCGTGACGCCCCACCCGCGGCCTCTGTGTCGCAAGTGAAGGGCCGCAGCCTCGCGGACGTCATGCGTGAGCGCGCCGCACAGGCTGGAGAGGACGTGGCGGCAGAGGTGGATCCGCTTCAGCAGCAGCCCCGAGGCGCTCCCCCCCCTGTTGCTGCACCGGTAGCAGCAGCAGCGACGGTGAGGTCAGGTTCTCCCCCGCCGCCGCCGCCAGGCGCTCCGCCGCCGCCGCCTGCCCCTGGCAGAGGGATTGCGGCGTCCGTCCTGCCGCCGCCACCGCCGCCGGGCCCACCGCCTCTACCGCCAGCTTTCAAGGCGGCTTCAAAGGCTGTGTCAGGACCCCCACCCCCACCGCCTCCTGGCCCTCCACCCCTACCCCCTCTCCCCAGGTCAGCTCAGGGTGCAGGAGCATCCCCCGGCCCCCTGCCTCCGCCGCCCCCACCAGCCCACGGCCCCTCACCCTCGGCCTCTCCGCCGCCGCCACCCATAGCCCCCTTGCTGCCCGCTCCCCCGCCGCCGCCCCCCCCTGGGCCGCCCCCGCCTCCGCCCCCACCCTCAGCTTCCCGATCGGCACCTGCCCCGCCTGGACCTCTGCCGCCGCCGCCGCCGCCCGCTCCGGCGGGCAAGAATCTCTCGATGGCTCCGGCCGCACCTCCCCCCCCCGGACCTCCGCCGCCACCGCCTGCTCCCTCAACTGCAAGACCACGCGCGGCTGCCACACCCCCGCCTGGTCAGCCTCAGCCTGACCTGCCAACCGTTCCCTCAACGGCCAGGGCCCAGGTCGCAATGGGCGACGCCGCTACTCTGCCCGGCAAGGACGGGGGCCCCACAACTGTCAAGGCGGCCACACAGCTTGTACCTGCAGAGGTCGCTACCAAGGCGGCGTCGACAGCTGCATCCGCCGCCACTGAGCCGTCGGTGGGCTGTGCCTCTGCTGAGGGCGAGGTTGTGGACACCTTCAAGGTGTGGAATGTATGAGAGCTCACCCCTAAGGGGCTCCTGGTCCTAGGGGGGCCTCCAGCGCCCCCAGTGGGGCTCCTGGTCCCAGTGGGGCCTCCAGCAGGGTGCCTGTTCCCAGAAGGGCCTTCAGAGGTGCCCTCCTGTTCTCATTCGGGCCTCCAGTGTTCCTTCCTTGTGGGCCCTCATAAGAGCTCCTGTTACCCCTGTACCCCTGACATCCACCCTCAAGTTCCTCAACTTTGCACTCCCTTGTGGCAGACCACAGTGGGACCCTCGCCCCAGTTCCTTTAGGAGATTGTATCCTACCCTTGGGGAGGTTGAGCACCTCGACACATCTGATTCCAGGAATGTCCTGTAAGCGGCGCCCCACCTCCCTCCCTCATCACGACAAGGTCCCCCTGTACTCCTGGCGTTCTCATGACTCAGTCCATGCCTCATAGCCTACCGGTGGTGCTTGCTTATTCATTTACCGGTTTTATACCGGTGGGCGGTGCAGAGGGGAGGGATCTGCCGCCCTGAAGGAGCCCCACTCTGCACTCGGGAAATTTGTATTATTTTGTTTGGAATTCGAACAAAGAAAAAACTTTTTGTATTTGAGGTTTTATCTCTTGCTGCAGGGCTGAGCGGTACACTTGCCCCCAGTCCTGTTCGGAGATGATATGGTTGTGGAGCAGTTGGACGCATCCATTTCCAGAATGACCCGTAGGCAGCAAACGCTCTTGCCATCCTGACCTGCAGAGCTGAGTGGCACCCTCGCCCCAGGTCTGTCAGGACAGTGCATGTTGCTGAGGGTGGATCGCCTGTACACATATATTTCCAGGAATTCCTGATGCCAAACATCACATCAGCTCCGTTTTCATTATGTCCCGTAAGCGGCACACTCCCCCCTTTCGTCATCCTGACCTGCCAGGAAATGATGACGGTGGAGATGGAGCGTCTGGAGGCGCAGCTGCTGGCAGCTCAGGCCACCCAGCGCGAGGTCAAGGCAGAGTATGAGGCGCTGCTGGCCTACTACGGGGAGAACCTCAACAGCACCAGCTCGGACACGGAGTTCTGGGCAGCCATCGCTAATTTCGTGGAGAGGTGGGCCATTGACAAGGGCGGTGGGTAGAGGAGGTCTGGCTGGAGACTCAAGGGTACGGCGGTTGACTTTCCATCTCCTGGAAATGTGTCCAACACAGTCATTCACTAATTTTGTAGAAAGGGTGCCAGTGGGACGATATCCCCCTCCTTAAGCACATGCAGGGTGCCCTCCCCGGCTCCCACGCATGCACCCCCCCTCTCCCCTCACAGGTTTGCTGCCGTTCAAAAAGCGCTGCTGCGTGAGCGGAATGAAAAGGAGGAGCGCGAGGAACGGCGGCGGCAGAGGGAGCTGCAGAAGGTGCGTGGGAGCCGGCAAGGCTCCCATAGAGGACCCTCGCCTCCTCCTCCTCCCCCACCTCCGCAGCGCAGGTCTGAGTCTGATCACAGTTCCCAAAGAACATGGTGCATCAGTGAGAAGTGGAAAGTAGGAACTGAGGTGCTTGAAAGTGGACAGTTGGTTTCAATGACTGGACAGTGGACAGTTGGTTTCAATGACTGGAAAGTGAAAAGTGAGATTTGCACATGTAAAAGTCGCTAGCGAGTTTTGAATCATAGGGCGCAAGTAGAAAGGGAGACGTGACAAGTCGAAACTAGGAGTAAGAAGTCGAAAGTTGTATGTTGGCGCCGCAAAAATCCCGTTTTGTTGTTTTGTTTTGTTAAACTGCTCGTACACGCCCAATCATCTGTTTTACATATTCCCACTGAAGGCCCCGCTCTGTTTTTCTTTTTATGTTGGATATTGGATTTCTGAGACTGTGTTTTTTCTGTGTTGCCCCAGCCTTGCCAGGATCCCTGGTTCCTGAACCAGATCTAGATCCACAAGTCTTCAAACCTTGCCACTCTTGCTGTTGGCAGAATGTCACCCAAATGCATACCCTGCCTGTGCACCCTATCAGGAGGGGGTAGCCGATGCGGTGCGTGTGCGCAAGCAGCAAGACGCCGGCCTGAGGGAGAAGCGTGAGCGCATGATGCGTGCAACCATGCCTGGCACACCCTCCGCCGCCGGCGACGCTTTGCACCGAGATGAGCGCTGGCGCGACCCCAGCCTCAGCCCGATGCAGGGCAGCCCGGATGCCGATGGCAGCATGGCCCGGGGCACCCACAGTAGCGTGGACGTAAGCCTGGCCAACAGCCCCGCTGACAGAGCCATGTTGACCTGGGCCTCCACCATCGATGGCCATGCAATGAGCCGCAAGGAGCGCCTCATGGCCAGGACGTTCACCAATGGCGGCCAGCACTTGACCCCACACCGATGTGAGGACCCGCCTGAGGAAGCACCGTCACAGGGCGGCGAGCATGTGGGAGGTGGAGAACGCAGCCGCACCAAGGGCGGGAGTACGGACGGGACGGTGTGGGAGACGCCCATTAAGCCGCAACGTAGGGCAGGGTTTGGCGCGGGCATGCAGGCTATGATGGCCGAAGCAGCCAAAGCAGCGGCGGCTGTGGCGGCGGCGACCAATCAGCGGCGCACTCAAACTGCCGGCCACGACATCCCGCCAGCAGCTGCGGTGACGGCCACCCTGCCATCCAATAAGGGAAGCAGCCTGCAAGAATCGAACTCGTCACACAATCGGCGCCACAGGCGCATGCACACGGTGACGGGTGTGCCACATCCCCCGGGACCTGTGTGCCCAAGCCTGAGAAGAGGCGTGTCTTCGGCTGCTTCAGCTGCTTCTGATGACCACGGCGTCAATGAAGTGGTAGACAAGGTGTTGAAGCTGCTCATTGACGACGTGCAAATGTGGCACCTCAACTTGTGAGGAGGAGGGCCTGAGATGGCCCGAGGCTAATCATGCACTCACCGGTTAATGATGTTACACCGTTGGGTCCCGCCTGGGCGTCAAACTGCCCGGTTAATGAGACACAGGTGTCTGGCAATTTTTTGACTGGTCCATAGTTGTTCGCATGACTCAAATCCTTGGAAGTTCTGTATAACTGCTTCTCATGAGGCTTCTGGTGACATAGTGGAACCGTGAGATTGTTTGCCTCCGTCTGCCGAATATGTACGTGTTGATAAGCCAATGACGTTACACCTCTGAGCCATGGGCGCCTGACTGTCTCTTTGGGAGAAAACGAGACGTATGGCTAGAGGAGAAAGGAAATGTACATATCGAAAAAGAAGGGAAATGCCACCCCAATAAGG
This sequence comes from Limnomonas spitsbergensis, assembly GCA_037349105.1. Lineage (NCBI taxonomy): Eukaryota > Viridiplantae > Chlorophyta > Chlorophyceae > Chlamydomonadales > Limnomonas > Limnomonas spitsbergensis. Next base: position 519,858 of record JAYJMM010000062.1, read on the forward strand.
AAAGGAAATCCCAGGAGATTCCCCAGCCTGTCCAGATCCTCAACGAAGCCCTTAACGAAGCGGAAGCAAAGAGAAGATGCAATGCAAGAGGGACACATCAGGCATGCCAAAAACAGGAAAGGTTCTCCGAATCCCCAGTCCCTTAAGACCCTAGCCCCCCTAAATATACAGTGAGAGATAGACCGAGGGGGAAGTCAAGGGGCGCACAAGTGGCTGGTGAAATGAGGAAGGTAGCCCCGGCCTATGAAACGTCTACACTTCAACGATGTCTACCACACACATCCCCGACAAAAGCCAGGGCATCCCACCCCCACCTTCCCTTGTACCAAGCGTGAAATTCTCACCTCCGATGCTCTGCCTAGCTGCAAGCAGCATGTTGGCCGCCATGGCAGCCACCATGGGTGGGCAGTCATGTTGAGCTGTTGGTTAACGACGTTACACCTCTGCTCTGGGCCCTGCTAAAATGAAGTTCGGCCGGGACGACAAACAAAAAGTCCGCTAGGAAACTCAAGGGAGAGGGAACAAGAAGAAAGAAAGGAACGTTAAGAAAGGAACGTAAGTCACCTTCCAAACACCAAGTACAACAACAAAAATGCCAGGCAAACTGTATCCCCTGCTTCTGAGGAGACAAGCCTTGAAAAAGCTCAACTACAACTTCTACAAAAGCCAGGGCCTCCCACCCCTGCCTGTGGGCTTTCATTCCTCCTGTCGTTGGGAGAAAAAAAAGACGGGAACGATAGGCGAAAGGAAAGACAGAGAGGAGCACAAAGTATTTCAATATTGAACATCTGCATTGCACGTCCCTATTTTCGACCTGGGTATCGCTTTACTAAGGGGGGGGCTTCAGGTCAATGGCGTTACACCTCTGGTCCCTGCTCAAAAAGGCTCGGCCGCGTGGGCGCCTAACTAAAGGCTGGGAGGAAAGAACGAAACGAAACGGGTGAGGTTTCAGGTGTGAGCTTGTGAGATTTGGACAGGCTAGGGTGCCATGGATTGTGGCCATGAGATTTGGACAGGCTAGGGTGCCATGGATTGTGGCCATGAGTTGGAAATGAAAGGTTCAGAAATTGTGAAGTGTTGGGGAGGATGCCCTCCTTGTGAGTCAGAGGCTTGTCTGCCAGAGGATGTCAACATTGCATTCATGTCATTTAATTAAAATAATTCTCGGCTGTGTCTGTTCTTTTTATTCTGAGATCTGTCCTGTCCATGACCCTTTTTCTGCCACTTTTCTGTAGTTTCTGCCCAACCGGACAGCAGGGCGCCCCGTGGCCAAGCACTTTTAGCATGGCCCAGAGGTGTAAACGCCATGAACGTATCGCAAACTGTATGACAAACTGGCTGCTGTTTCAATACACGTGTACAGGAACTCCATCTGATTTAACATGCCAGTGAGTCAGGCCGTCCTTCTCACTGTCAACGTCGACATCGGACTGACTTCACAAGCACAACTGATCCTAGTCTAATGCAACAAACAAAATGAGCATGGACAGAAAATAAACATAAATAAGGATAGATTACAGATATCTGTGCACCTGAGCAGGAATCTGGCACAGCTTGCCATGCTAAAGCAAGAGGGCCTTGCTGTGAATGCAGCGGCAAAGCTCACGCCTGTCCTATTTTGGTGCAGGGTCACCCATTTCATACACAGTTATTTAATTACCTATAATCAGCTACTTACAGCCAGCAAGTGTAAAACACATCAGTACAGCACGAGAGGGAAGAGTAACACAAATCAGCAGATGGAAATAAACCTGCCACAAGCTATTCCAATTGGTCAATAACGAAGGGCATCTTACGATTGCAAGCCAATTAAAGGCTTTTAAACCTTTGCTTTCAAATTTTAGATGATTTTTGAATGCAGGTAGCCCTCGTGGCACCACAAGGCTGCCCCATCAACTGACTTCCTCTGAGAGGAGTAACGCCTGAAAAACTGCATACCAAAAATTAAGGTTACGTGTTGTACATCATGAAGACTATCCCTCATCTCTTTCATGGCGGCACAGTTTTTCATGTGCCCGCCACTCCATGCCTGCACCTGGCAGGCCTGGCAGCAGTACCTCGCCCGCATCCGCCGGCACACGCCAGAGTCTTGACAGACATCTCACACGGGCCACCCATCTGGAGGCATGCCGAGCTGCAGCAGGGCCCAGGGCCCCACAAGTCCTCAGGCAGGCCCAGCAGAAACTCTGCATGCACTAGCTCCCAGCTGCTGCCATCAGCCACGCCACTGCCTCCAAGCTGGGGCAGAGCCAGGGGTGAGGGAACAGCAGATGCACCGCCTCCCCATTCTATCTGCATCGCACCCTGCCCTCCGAGCAGGATTTTCCTCAACACCCCCAGCAGGCTATGTCCAGCCTCCCTGATGTCAAAGGGGCTCTCTGCAGATACACTGCCCCCCCCCCGCCCTTGACTCTCATCTGCTGAGCCAAGGCTTGGAAGACGGTGAATCAGATCACTAGCCAGGGCTCCAGCCTCAGCAAAGAGCGCATCGAGGCCAGGGGAATGAAGCAGCAGCTTGAGCACGATCAGAAGCTGATGGAAGCTGGTGCTTACAGACACAACCACCAGTGATGTCTCAGGCATACACTCCAGCAGCACCTCCCACACCTCACTGCCCAGGACCTTTGACAGGGCAGCTTGCACCACAGCCACAGGGCTCCCCTCAGCCTCTGACAACTCTGCCGCCGAGGAGTTGCATGGCTCGGAGCCTGAGGGAGCCCGCTCATCAGGGTGACCCCGCATCTTGGCGGCCATGTATCTGAACCTGGCCAGGCTGTCAATCTCCTCTTCCAGCAGACCGGATCCCAGCAGTGTGGAGCATTCTGATGCAGCGTCTGCCCATATAGCAGTAAACTGCTGGTGCTGCCGGACGCAGCGGAAGGGCAGCTCACCCAATGCTGTGCATGCCAGGGTATCCACCAGCAAGGCCATAATGGCTGCCACCTCCACAGCCAGGCTGCAATGTTCTCTATGCGCAGCAGCCTCAGCAGCGGTAGGCTCCCCGCCGGGTGACGCAGCTTGAGAGGACAGCTGCAAGGCCTGATGCAGCACCTTGCTGGTAGAGTGGATGCTGATCCACATGGGATCGGTCAGCATTGCAGACAGGCACAGCTGTGGGGCAGAAATGCCACCACAGAGGCACCGGATCTCTATGACGAATTCGCAGGTGCTGCTGGAAGCCCCAACAGATCCTTCTTGCAGCAATGGCGCAATTGAAGACTGGAGTACAGCACCACCCACAACATCAGCAGCACTGCTGGCAGGTGCTGTACTGCTGACAGAGGCTATACTGCTGGCAGGTGTTGCTGTACCGCTGGAAGGCAGGCCCAAGTCAAGCGCTATATGTGGCAAGACACTCGCCAGCAGGCTACAACAGGCCGGAACAACCAGGGCGGCCATGCCGTCGAAGGCAAGCATGCGCACGGGTAGGACCCAAGTTTGTCCTACTGACAGAGAGCACATACAGCACACCAACGCGGAGGTCAGCGCCATCTGAAAGTTAACCCTACCTAAGAAGCCCAGCTCTACAGGAAGGAGAGCCACTGCTTTGGCCAGAGTCATGAACATGCTGACCATCTTCAGCAGACTCGAGCACCGCTGCTCCGGCAGACATGAGGAAGGCTGCGCAATGTTGTGGCCCGGAAATCCAGCACACACATCACACAATACCTGGCTGGCCTTGAACATAGCCCTCCAAAGGGGAGAAATCCGTGCCAGCACATCAGCTGTAAGGTGGGGGGCTGTGAGGCGCAGCGTCTCCTCCATCAAGCACATCAGGTCCCACAGGTGTTGCGGCCTCAATAGCTCTGTGTCAAGGACAAGGTGGACATGGAGGAATGGGCAGGAACATGAGAATGTGAGATAGGGCACAGAGAAGATACATGACGAGGTGGGACAGATGAGGACATTCAACAAAGCATAAACGCGACGCATGGTGGAGCGTCGCAAGATGCAAAAACATGATAAGGAGCAGGCAAGTGGTGGGATTCAAGTTTCAAACTGCATTTGGTGCAATGGTGACTGTATGTGCCGATATGAAGGACACAAATCAAAATAACAATGCACTGCAGCATGGCTAAGAGGGCTTGATCCAAATAGATCTTTGACCAGATCTTGCGGCATGATTACCCACCTGGCCAAAAATTGCCTAGCACGTTCCCCGCATCCATCAACAGATTCTGCTTTGCCACAGACAGATATGGATGCAAGCTGGCTGTGCTGGTTGCAGCCTCAGTCGGCAGAGGAGGCTGGGTGAGGAAACACCTCCCCGGCAGGAACGCAATCTGCATGGCCTGCAGCGCGCATCGGCACGGCCACACCTGGATGGATCCACTACCCTTCTTCAGCAATGTCGCCATGACAGCAAGCGGAAGGCACAGACCGACATCATATATCCTTTTAGCCCACATAGGATTGTCTGACATTGCCGTGGCATGGAAGTCCCTGGCCAGGGGCATCAGCGGCCTCCAGTCTGCAGAGGAATGCGATGGATCCCGAAATCCGCCATGAAGGCACTTCAGATTTAAGAGCCATAGTCCGGGGGGCTGTGACGCATCATCCATCGACGGGCGCGTGCTGCTGTCAGCCTCCAGCCACTCGCGGACGTAGGGGATGAGGTACTGGAGAGAGGTGCAGTAAAGCTGCATGATGTCATCGGTGCTCACACCGAGGAAAGCACTTCCCAAGCTGCTGTTGCGGACGTTCAGAATAGCGAGGATCCTGCTAACAATATCGAGGGCCTTTGCTCCTTGGCCCCAAGGTACAGTGCCCTGCAGGACAAGAGGGCACAGGCAGAGATTTTCCTCGCCATGCCCTGCTGCATCAGCCATGAATCCAGTTCTGGCCATCTCCCAGATTCTAGGCAGTCATCCCCGGTGACGATCGTCTTGCTGGCTGAGATCAAGGCGTTCGCAGCCACAGTGACGATGTCAGGTTTGGAGAGCAGGAGTTTGGGGATGCATGAAAGAGCTTGGTCGACGCAGTTTACAAACTCCTTGCTGATTGCACCCGCAGACCACTGTCGCCACCATTTAGCCCGCATACTGCTGTTGCCGACAGAATTGACAGTTGCTGATTCGATGTCAGAGCTGATCATGATGCAGTACGATCCAAAAGATTGCCACGCATCCAGCACTGTGTTCGAGGACATGGGGCCCGGCAGAAGATTAAGATCTTTAAAACATTTCGTGACGTTTCGAAGACCACGCAAGCGAACAGCATTTTCTGCATGACGCATTTTAAAGACTGGATAAATGAAAACAAGTATTGAAATCCGCCTGGGATGAAAATAGACGGAAGGTAAAAACGAAAGAGTGGCACATGAAATACGGCACTTGTTCAGACAAAGTCAGAGGCACACTACAGGCTCAGCCGTCCAGGTGAGGCCCTGGTACCCTGCTCACTTGAGTGGAAGTGAATGGCATGCCATGTCAGCTTTTTGATGGTGATGGGGGACAGAAGGCTTACTCTCCAGCAGAATAGCAGATCTCACCTGTTGCGCCCCAACCTGCCCAGAGCGGGATCTATGCCACTATCCTGTCAAGCAGTGGCCTGCAGCAATATCAGCAGCCCATGCGACCGTGGCGAACGCTGCTGCTCCGGGTGCTGCAGGAGTGAAGGCTGAGAGGAGGGGCGCCCGCCGGTTGGAGCCTACTGGAGGGGCCAGCTACTCCTCATCCACCTCCTCATCTGTATCAGAGGTCCAGAGTACACGCTGCGTCTGCACTACGCCCTGCCCCTGATCAAGTGACAAGGCCCCTTGTGCTATCATGCAGGGCCCGACCCTTTTCCCGTGATACATCGGCAGCAGTGGCGCGGCTGCGGCCTCGGGCCTCACACTCCTGCACTGTTTTCTTCATCCTCGAAGACATGCCCTTAGGCTCCCTAGCTTGTCTTTGAAAGCTTTCTATCACTTGAGTCAACCATTAAAATATTGTTTCTTAAGCATTCCAGCTTCACCCCACATCCTGCTGAAATCAGATCAGTCAACGGTGTAGCTGAATCTCAGCAGCGGGGGCAGGCTGCGTCGCCTACAGCGGTGTTATCAGCCTTCGCGGGCATGCCTAGGTGAGAGACGGGGTTCAGAGGTTCCAAAGGGCCTGCCAATGTGAAAGATGGAAGATCAGATTTACATTGGGCCTAAAATTGTAAGAGAGGGGTTCAGCGGGCCTGCCCGTAAGGGGACTACTGAACCTTAACCCTGGCTCGATGTTCTCTAATGGCCTCTCAGCCCCCTATCCTGACATGGTCCCACCTCCATCAACATCTCCCCCCCCCCCCCTCCCCCCCTCACCACCCTCTCACACACACACCCTTCTTCTCATCCCCTTACCTCCCCTTTTGAACATGCATGCCCCCTGAATCTCCCCCCCCCCCCCCTTATCATCCATGGTCACCCTACCATCCACCCCTCATCTCCCACCTTCACTTACCCAACCCAGGCCTGGCCCCAGCGGCCCAGCCTCCTTACAGTTCACACATTCCATTATCACGCACCTTCCCACTCACCCTCCCCCAGGGTTGTGGTGCACATCATAATGCCTCTCTATTCCCCGGACTTCTTGACCCCCCTCCACCCCTACTCATCCCTTCCTCAAGTGTGTAGTGGACTTGCGTCATGATGCCTCCCTCCACGACCTGCCCAGCCCAAAGCTGCTTCGGCTGGGATCTGGACAGGCTCTGCACTGGCTGGCTTCGGGTCAGCAATAGGCGAGGGGCACAGCTAGGCAGAAGCTGGATGGCAGCTGGTAGTAGCCGGGATCCAGACAGGATCTGCACTGGCTTTGGGTAAGCTACTGGTGGGGGGCACAGCTAGGTAGAAGCTGGGTAGTAGCCGGGATTCAGGTTGGCTCTGCAGTGGCTTTGGGTCAGCTACTACTGAGGGGCGCAGGTAGACAGAAGCTGGATGGCAGCTGGGTAGTAGCCGGGATCCAGTCAGGCTCTGCAGTGGCTTCGGGCCAGCTACCACTCAGGGACGCTGCTAGACAGAAGCTGGATGGAAGCAAGATGGACGCAGGCAAGAGCTTGATCGAAGCACTCTAAAAACTCTTTGCTGGATTGCATTTCCGACAACCACCAAAGAGACAGCATACTACTGTTGACGACAGAATTATGAAGCGCTGAATTCATATCAAAGTTCATCTGGACACAGTAGTGCCCATGCGCCTGCCACGCATCCAAAACTGTATTCAAGGACAATTGGCCTGGCCTACCTGGCCGAGAGTCAAGATCTTCTAGTTTTTTCTTGGTGGATTGAAGACTACGCAAGAGTGCAGTATTGCCTTCACAATTTATTCTGGAAACAAATGCTGACAAGGAGTAACGAGATAAGGAAACATAAATCCGAGAAGTGGCGGTTGATAAATACGGCACTGGTTCAGGTCAGGCCCTCGTGCCCTGCTTCAGGCACGCCAGGAAGAAGAAGGCATTTGGGAGGGTCTTGATTCTTGGAGATTTGCATACTATGCCCACATGATCAAGAGGCATTCAATCCGCGGACGGGGTCGCCAGCAATACGTGTGAAAGTGAATGGCATGCATTGTCAGGTTTTGTATCCTAGGCTTGGAGACCCAGCCACCCAAGGCCAAGGAGCTGTTCAGGAGTAAAGGAGACAAATTCTGTAGAGCCAGGGAGTTCGAAATGCAAAGGAAGAAGATGCCAAGATATGGTAAGAGCAGGTAGTGCCACTGACAGTCAATGACGTTACACCTCTGGTCCTACTGACATTTAGTGCCCCGCAGCTTACTTAGCCCCCCGGCATCATCCCCTTCAGGTAATTGCAGGCTCGTGCTGCTGCTTCATGCCTTCCTCATGGCCAAAGGCAGTGGGCGCCTGGTGCAGCAAGCCTGCTGCCAGGGCCACGGGCTATTGCTGTGAGTAATGGTCAAAGTCGGTCACCTGAAGTGGTGGCTGCTCAGCAGCCCATCGGCTCAGCGGCTCAGCGGCCCAGTAAATGGTGGATGCTCAGCAGCCTGATAAATGCTGTTTGGCATCCACTAAAATCAGGTCATTTCACCTCTGGGCCCTGCTCAAAGAAGGCTCAGCTGTGCTTCAGGTAAGAGTTATAGGAGGAAATACGGTTAAGATGAACTAGAGACAGATGAAGGCTGGAAAATAAGGTCAGACAAAAGAATCCCCAGTCTCTTAAACGTCCATGCCTCAGCAACTAATACCACGGCTTCCACAAAAACTAGGGCATCCCACACATGCAAGCCCAGGGCAACTCGAGGAAGTCTTTGGCACCGTGAAGGAACCCAAATTGGGGCCTTCCCATCCCTGGACCCATAGCTTTTCCTGGACGCTAGGGCACTGGAAGCAAGCATGTAACGCGTCTGCCACATGGTCCATGTCTCCCCCAACCCAGCATCGTTTGCAGCAGCGTGCTAACTCCCGTGACCACTGCGCCTTCCTCTAGTGTCGGCCGTATGTACTAAATGCGCTGATCCACAGCTGCATGTTTGTGCGCATGCAAGCAACCTCAGTCCCTCACTCTTGCTGGCTGCTAGCTTGCGCCAGCACGGTGTATGCCGTCGGTAGAAGCCATGTGCGATAGGTTAACGCAGACCAGTGTTGGTGGGGTCCCTGGGGTCTCTCTAGCCGGCAGCGTTCAGCTGCGCTTGCTCGCTGATCTACAGCATTTGGATGGCGGCGGATGTTAGTGGCTCCGCAATCAGGCGCTAGTGCTGAAGCAGTTGGGCTGCATCCTGTTCTTGAGGTAATGCTGCGGCCGGTGGCCCACCCTACATCTCCGTAGCTGGCTGCAGGCGCTGCATACAAAAATGCCAACATGACACGTGAGGGCAAATCGTGCCTTGGACGAATCTTGCTGGCCATGCGATAAAGACGATGAAGCACCGCAGCCGGAGACGCCGGCATGGTCAGTCTTCCTCATGCTGCCGCTCATGCTAAACCCCAAAGTTGGATATTTTGACATACTTCAGCACAAGCAGGGCTGCCCACTCAGTCCCCTCCTCATCAGTCTGTATATCAGCGATCTGCGGGGCATGATCGCAGCCCAGTGCCCGGCAGAGGGCATCATATTGGGGGCGAAGCAACGACTCAGGTGCCTTTTGTACGCGGATGATCTCACCCTGCTAGCTAGCAGCCCTACATGAATATGCGGCGTTCAAGCGGCTCCAAGTCAACGTTAACTAGACAGAGATATTGGAGTTTGGCAGCCGCTTAGCTGCGCAACGCCGGCAATCAGCCCATCCTTGCGTGAAGTCTGTTCCAGTTGGGACTTGGGGTGCCCTGCAACATATCTGTTAGTGCCCCGCTGCAGGTGGGGGTAGTTTGTTCCAGTTGGGGTGCCCTGCAACATATCTGTTAGTGCCCTGCTGCAGGTGGGGGTAGTTTGTTCCAGTTGGGGTGCCCTGCAACATATCTGTTAGTGCCCTGCTGCAGGTGGGGGTAGTTTGTTCCTGTTGGGGTGCCCTGCAACATATCTGTTAGTGCCCCGCTGCAGGTGGGGGTAGTTTGTTCCAGTTGGGGTGCCCTGCAACATATCTGTTAGTGCCCTGCTGCAGATGGGGGTAGTTTGTTCCAGTTGGGGTGCCCTGCAACATATCTGTTAGTGCCCTGCTGCAGGTGGGGGTAGTTTGTTCCAGTTGGGGTGCCCTGCAACATATCTGTTAGTGCCCTGCTGCATGTGGGGGTAGTTTGTTCCAGTTGGGGTGCCCTGCAACATATCTGTTAGTGCCCTGCTGCAGGTGGGGATAGTTTGTTCCTGTTGGGGTGCCCTGCAACATATCTGTTAGTGCCCTGCTGCAGGTGGGGGTAGTTTGTTCCAGTTGGGGTGCCCTGCAACATATCTGTTAGTGCCCTGCTGCAGGTGGGGGCAGTTTGTTCCAGTTGGGGTGCCCTGCAACATATCTGTTAGTGCCCCGCTGCAGGTGGGGGTAGTTTGTTCCTGTTGGGGTGCCCTGCAAAATATCTGTTAGTGCCCTGCTGCAGGTGGGGGCAGTTTGTTCCAGTTGGGGTGCCCTGCAACATATCTGTTAGTGCCCTGCTGCAGGTGGGGGCAGTTTGTTCCTGGCTGTTGGGGTGCCCTGCAACATATCTGTTAGTGCCCTGCTGCAGGTGGGGGTAGATTGTTCCTGGCTGTTGGGGTGCCCTGCAACATATCTGTTAGTGCCCTGCTGCAGGTGGGGGTAGTTTGTTCCTGTTGGGGTGCCCTGCAACATATCTGTTAGTGCCCTGCTGCAGGTGGGGGTAGTTTGTTCCAGTTGGGTTGCCCTGCAACATATCTGTTAGTGCCCTGCTGCAGGTGGGGGTAGTTTGTTCCTGGCTGTTGGGGTGCCCTGTAACATATCTGTTAGTGCCCTGCTGCAGGTGGGGGTAGATTGTTCCAGTTGGGGTGCCCTGCAACATATCTGTTAGTGCCCTGCTGCAGGTGGGGGTAGTTTGTTCCAGTTGGGGTGCCCTGCAACATATCTGTTAGTGCCCCGCTGCAGGTGGGGGTAGTTTGTTCCAGTTGGGGTGCCCTGCAACATATCTGTTAGTGCCCTGCTGCAGGTGGGGGCAGTTTGTTCCAGTTGGGGTGCCCTGCAACATATCTGTTAGTGCCCTGCTGCAGGTGGGGGTAGTTTGTTCCAGTTGGGGTGCCCTGCAACATATCTGTTAGTGCCCTGCTGCAAGTGGGGGTAGTTTGTTCCAGTTGGGGTGCCCTGCAACATATCTGTTAGTGCCCTGCTGCAGGTGGGGGTAGTTTGTTCCAGTTGGGGTGCCCTGCAACATATCTATTAGTGCCCTGCTGCAGGTTGGGTAGTTTGTTCCAGTTGGGGTGCCCTGCAACATATCTGTTAGTGCCCTGCTGCAGGTGGGGGTAGTTTGTTCCAGTTGGGGTGCCCTGCAACATATCTATTAGTGCCCTGCTGCAGGTGGGGGTAGTTTGTTCCAGTTGGGGTGCCCTGCAACATATCTGTTAGTGCCCTGCTGCAGGTGGGGGTAGTTTGTTCCTGTTGGGGTGCCCTGCAACATATCTGTTAGTGCCCTGCTGCAGGTGGGGGTAGTTTCTTCCAGTTGGGGTGCCCTGCAACATATCTGTTAGTGCCCTGCTGCAGGTGGGGGTAGTTTGTTCCAGTTGGGTTGCCCTGCAACATATCTGTTAGTGCCCTGCTGCAGGTGGGGGTAGTTTGTTCCTGTTGGGGTGCCCTGCAACATATCTGTTAGTGCCCCGCTGCAGGTGGGGGTAGTTTGTTCCTGTTGGGGTGCCCTGCAACATATCTGTTAGTGCCCTGCTGCAGGTGGGGGTAGTTTGTTCCTGTTGGGGTGCCCTGCAACATATCTGTTAGTGCCCTGCTGCATGTGGGGGTAGTTTGTTCCAGTTGGGGTGCCCTGCAACATATCTGTTAGTGCCCTGCTGCAGGTGGGGGTAGTTTGTTCCTGTTGGGGTGCCCTGCAACATATCTGTTAGTGCCCTGCTGCATGTGGGGGTAGTTTGTTCCAGTTGGGGTGCCCTGCAACATATCTGTTAGTGCCCTGCTGCAGGTGGGGGTAGTTTGTTCCTGTTGGGGTGCCCTGCAACATATCTGTTAGTGCCCTGCTGCAGGTGGGGGTAGTTTGTTCCTGTTGGGGTGCCCTGCAACATATCTGTTAGTGCCCTGCTGCAGGTGGGGGCAGTTTGTTCCAGTTGGGGTGCCCTGCAACATATCTGTTAGTGCCCTGCTGCAGGTGGGGGTAGTTTGTTCCAGTTGGGGTGCCCTGCAACATATCTGTTAGTGCCCTGCTGCAGGTGGGGGTAGTTTGTTCCAGTTGGGTTGCCCTGCAACATATCTGTTAGTGCCCTGCTGCAGGTGGGGGTAGTTTGTTCCTGTTGGGGTGCCCTGCAACATATCTGTTAGTGCCCTGCTGCAGGTGGGGGCAGTTTGTTCCTGTTGGGGTGCCCTGCAACATATCTGTTAGTGCCCTGCTGCAGGTGGGGGTAGTTTGTTCCAGTTGGGTTGCCCTGCAACATATCTGTTAGTGCCCTGCTGCAGGTGGGGGTAGTTTGTTCCTGTTGGGGTGCCCTGCAACATATCTGTTAGTGCCCTGCTGCAGGTGGGGGTAGTTTGTTCCAGTTGGGGTGCCCTGCAACATATCTGTTAGTGCCCTGCTGCAGGTGGGGGCAGTTTGTTCCAGTTGGGGTGCCCTGCAACATATCTATTAGTGCCCTGCTGCAGGTGGGGGTAGTTTGTTCCAGTTTGGGTGCCCTGCAACATATCTGTTAGTGCCCTGCTGCATGTGGGGGTTGTTTGTTCCAGTTGGGGTGCCCTGCAACATATCTATTAGTGCCCTGCTGCAGGTGGGGGTAGTTTGTTCCAGTTGGGGTGCCCTGCAACATATCTATTAGTGCCCTGCTGCAGGTGGGGGTAGTTTGTTCCTGTTGGGGTGCCCTGCAACATATCTGTTAGTGCCTTGCTGCAGGTGGGGGATGGTTTGATTGCTTTCAATTTTCTTTGCAAGGCACTGTTGAGGACAGGACGATGGGAGTTACCACAGACGCGGCACTTTGAGTGTCTGGTTGGGTTTAGGGTTATTGTAGCCTCAGCATGTCCACCCCAATATATCTTCTCTGAATGGACCCGTCAGTGCACCAGGAAGAATGAACCCACTGGCTCTCATACACATTAGCATCACACCCTAGATTTCCTCTCCTCTCTCCTCCCCTGCTCTCCCGCCTGCTGATCAGTGCACGCCCACGAGCGATGACGTGGCGGCACTCAGCGCCTACCGCAGCAGTGGCAGGCCGGAGAGCGATCTAGGGGATGCTGAGCGCATCATGCTACAGGTGGGGCAGGAGTGGGAGGATGTCGTAATGCCCGAATGATGTGGGCTAAATAGGCTCTGCATGGGCTGGCAGGTTTCTGGGAGGGGGGGGGTCATCAGGGCGACTGCTGGAGAGTATGCTTTGAGAGGGAGGCTGGTGGAGAGGAGAGAAGGGCATCCAATTTAAGGCAAGTGGATGTTGCTTGTTCTGATAACTTCTCCGGTCATGAAGGGCATCCAAGGCATGCGCTTGATGGTCCTCCTGTTTACTCATCTGGTCGTGAGCATTGTGTTTCTTTTGTTGATGTCACCGTTTACCATTCACTATTCGCATTTCATTCATCCATGACCCCTTGCCTCTGCTCCCCAGTTGATGGATGTGCCTCATGTGGAAGCGAGGTTGCGCTGCTTCAGCTACAAGTTCCTCACACCGTTCAAGCTCAGCTCAGCAACGAGTGTGAGTAGAGGGGGGAAGCCCGTGTTATGCTCGTGGGTCATGAGGCTGACAGAGATTGGGTGGCAATGAGGCTCATGGTGGCTGAGTGTGGGCTTGCCTTCGAGGCCTTGCCTTTGATGTCTTGCCTCTGTAGGGCTTGTCTCTTGAATAGTACTCACCTGTTACTTCATACCTGCAGGTTTTCCATGCCCCCTTGCGTGCCTTAAGAGGAGATGCGAGGCAGCTGTACGTTCCTTGCTACCACCTAGTGCTTATACTGAATTGCTGAACTGCCTCTGTAGGGTTTGTGCCTTGAATTCTCACCTCCTCAGTTCATACCTGCAGGTGTTCCATGCCAATCTGCGCGCCATCAAGGAGATGCGGGGCAGCCGCGTGTTCAGACGCAGCCTGCGGGCAGCGCTGGATGCTGGCAACTTCCTCAACTACTGACGGCAGGCAGGTCCAGATCCATCTAGATTCCTGCTGAGATCCATCTGATCAGATAAGACCTAGATCTGGCGAATAATTACCTAGATCCGACCAGATGAGCGCCATCAAGGTCCTTCAAAACACACCTACATATTTCTAGATCCATACCGATATCCTGCTGGATACGAGATGAGGTCCATGCAGATCCGCGCCCAGATCGGAGCGGGGTTGCTAGAGATCTCAACAACACGTAACTGCTCTCACACGGTTAGCTACGCAGTGTGACAACAGTTGTGTTCGCGTACTGGATACTAGGAGACATGTCCTGAGTTTACTGGACTGGGGGGCCCAAGACCACTACATGGACACTTTTGAACCCTGATGTAAGTGGTGTCCGCTTGGCGGTACTCACTGTCCTCTGGCAGCAAGGGCTGCATCTCCATTGCATGCAAAAAGGAAGTTCGTAGTAAGATTTCTGATTCCCAGTCACTGGCCCACGTTGCCTGGATTTCATGCATGCTGTCGTTTGTTTTTATCTCAACCGTTCTCTCATTCTCTGCACACAGCTCTCCATGCCGTGTCTGAGCTTCGCCGTACTAATGTTTTGTTTAATTCTGAGTGTTTCATCCCAATACCGTAAAAATGATAGGATTCGAGCACCCCTGTTTTAAATAGTTTAATCACATTCGTCGTGCATGCAAAAAATGGCAAAAATGACCCTATTCTGCTCACGAACAATTGTTTTTTTTTGAAGTACATAATTGCTAGATCGCTAAATGTCGAGGATGACATTAATTTAGGTCCGCTCAATACTTTTGTCAATCGAACAATCAACTATGGGCAGCACTAATCGCAAATACGCACAGTCAACTCAATTAAAAGCCTAGTTTGAAGCTTGAAAGAACAGTATGCGGTCAGATTTCGATGGACGGATGTCAAATCAATGAGTCCCGCGCTAGGTCACAGTTTTTTTAAGTTGACACCGTTTAACAACTGCACACACCTCCACAAAAGTGTTCTTGGTCCGCGATTGACTGGCCGTGCCCCCTGATGTGATCTTACATTTTCTGTAATTGCATGAAATGGATTCTTTATCTTTGATGTTTTGTGCAAGACTCGCATTTGTGGCTGCTGACGTGTCTAATTTGAGAAATGCGCCTTGCTGGATGTTCAGTCTAGCCACTTTTACATTATTCTGCACTTAAACATGCGAACCGAAAACCAGCAACATATGAGTTTCTACGACCCTAGCCAATTAACATGCGGAAAGAGCAAGCAAGACAATCGTACTGGCCAGGCAACGTTTTTGTTGTTTCTTGAAACGCGCATTTCCAGCGCCTGCTTATCTACGCTTGCTTATCTTTTGCAGTTAAGCGATCAAGGGCGAACACATGGTGAAAAAAGCTACAACTTCAGATGTGAAACGTGCATTTCCAGCACCTCATGCTGGCTTATCTCTTGCAGTTAAGCGATTAGGGGCAAACATATGGTGGAAAGCTACAACTTAACAACACTATGATGAGGTACAACTGAAGCCATTTTAATTGAAATCAAGAGCGACGCGCAGTCCTCCTCGAAGATACGGCGCGACGCCTGGTGCTTGCTTCCTTGCAGTAGCCGTCGCTGCACTTGCCAGTCTCGCAATCGGTGTTCTTCTTGCACGCTCCTCCTAGGAAGCAAAGACCTTTGTTGGCTGAGATAGCGGGCATCACCGTACCTTCTTGTAACAAGCCCCTGCAGAGCAAAGAGAAGAGGGAGCTGAGTAAGCTGAGCGGGGCACGAGGGAGCAGGGGCAAGAGGAGAGCTTAGAGAGCGCAAGGAGAGTTAAGCAGGGAACCAAGAGGGGGCTTAAAGAGACAAAGGGGAGTAAGGACATTGAACGGAGCGGGGGAGCAAGGAAAGTTTACGAGTGCGGGGAGACAAGCCGTCTGGGGACATGAGGTACGAAGAGGGCATTATAGTTAGGTTTCAGAACAGGGCAGGGCGGGGCTGAGTGAGTGTTGTCAGCAAGGAGTACTGATTGGGAGGATGGGGAAAAGGAGGAAATCATCCAGCAGGAGGTGGGACAAAGGCCAGGGAGTGGGAGAGAAGGAAACAGTGGTGCCATGCCAATATGGAGAGCATGCATAGCTAACATTCAAAAGCTCTTTAGTGGTAGGGGCAAGCATCCTGCTTCAGCCACACTTAAGAACAACCCGGTGTGTTGCACATGTGGCTGGGTTAATGACACCTCTAGGCCATGCTGAAATGAAGCTCGGCCACGCCGGCAAACAAAAGCAGCTAGGAAAGTCAAGGGAGAAGACAGAAGAGGAAAGAAAGGATAGCAATTTCACCCACCAAACAACATGTGGCTGGGTGCAATTGGCTGTAAGTGAAGCTGGTCAAAGTCTGGTCCCCACATGTAGTCTGGTTCACACACAGATTAACACAGTGGCAGTACCAGCTGCGCTAATACAACTTCCATTTCGACATCCTCCAACTGCTGATAACTGGATACCAGTACTCGCACTACCTACATGTACCAGAAACAACTACCCACGGAACATTTAGCGAATAGCCCTTGCGCACACCTTGAGACAGTGAGTGGCGTATCTGTTACAGTCGGGCCCCAGAAGTTGAAAAGGAAAGACACATTCTTCCAGTCCTCCTGCCCGATGGCCTGAATGTAGTACGTCACATTGGGGAGAAAAGGCACGCTGCACGACGGACTGGATGGGTTCGTGCCAGCATAGAGAACGCACGCCCAGGTGGAAGCATTCTTCAGGTCAGGCTTGACGTCCATGCCAATGTACATATCGGGCATGCTTCCATACCCAGGGTTGGGTGTATCTGTGCTGATGTAGAAAGTGAGCCCGCAAAACTTGTTCGCCTCATATTTAAGAAGTCAAGTGACATGAGAAGATCAGCGGTAACATCTGCGATATCGATGAAGTCGCCCTTGGTGCCTTCATAATTGTCTCCAAATGTGGCGGATGTCGCCAATGACATGTCGCCGCACATCTGCCACAGGCCGACGTCGGTCCAGACCTGAAAGAATCAAATTAAAAGCAAACTTCATTAATCATGCACATCTGCCACAAACAGGTGTCAGGCCGTGTCAAACGTGGTTCATAAAATCAAGCTCAACTTGGAAAGCGGGCATGGCACCTAATAATTTTTAGTATATTACATTTAGACATATGTCCTACGGCTGGGAGGGCCAATTGCAGCCAACCCTGGCTCAGGCCACTGGCCGCAGACTAGTTAGTCAAGGTTTGGTGCAAGTTATAGCCCAGGTTTGGCCACCCTGCTGCTCCGAAAGAGGTCTGTTGCACTTAAGAATGGACAAGGATTGCTGAGAGTATATTTTTGGCACATAACTGCCGCCATACGATACTTTTTAGCCGTACCGGTAAATGAAGCATGTTACGGTAAGTAGCAAAAACAGTTCGTCACTTGCTTCTGGTGTTGAAAGGAAGGCCTTAGTCACAGTCTAAAGCAGGACCCCATCTACGCCCTCTGTCTTGCGTACCATTGCCACCCTTGGGGCCAAAACTGAACCAAGCGATTCCTTAACAACCAACCTAGGGCCTTGAAACATCATGGCGGAGTGCAACGTGGACCTTGAGCTACATGCAGGGTCAAAGCTGGTTTTTTTGTGACGCGGGCGCATACCTTTCGGATGGGTGCCTCTGGGTAGCGCAGATCATGGGCTGCTTTGAGCCATGCCATGGCGCCATCGTAGTAAGATGAGATCGGAGTGAAGTACATATGAGATGCCTGCTCAGCGATTGTCATTGCCACCTGACGTGACAAAGAGGGGGGGGATGAGGGTGAGATGCAGGCGGGCCGCACAATCGTATGGGCAAGACTCACAATCATCACAAGGGCAACAAGGGTCGAATGCTTCCAAACATCCCTCCCGGGTGTGACGGTGGAGCGGGACGTTATGGTATATGAAGTGTTTGGAAATAAAAAATGCTCTTTTTAGGGACCCCAGATCGTTTTTTTTAATCTTCAATACAAACATTCAAGTATATCTGGTGAATTTGGATCTGGGGTAAATGTGCTTGTTAAATTGAAGTTGTGAAGCTTGGCCGTCAGGACTTTTGTGCGGCCATCTATCTCATATCCCAATCTCTGGACCCTTCGAGACTGCATGCTTTCAAAGCTTTACTGCAAACACACTGACTGGTGCTGTGAAAAATTGGGTCCATCCGTAACCACCAAATAGTGTCATTGCGTATCCTTTGACGACAGGAGGGCATTATCATAGACCCTCGCGTACTGTCAAGCACACTGTGCAAGCCTCAAAGAACATATAATAATTGTTAAGAGAATTGCCACCTAGGTGGGTGAGTGGATCCAGGTAATATTGTGGCGAGGGCCGAGGCTGCGCCGTATGCCTTAAAACCATCACATACCTGACACATGAGACACACTGTGTGCTGACAGTTGTCACTTAGTGGCGTTAACTGAAGAAAATTGCCACAACCCGTTTACCCTGGTCCTTACCTTGGCATCAAAACAGGGTGTGTGGGACAGAGCATAGAAGGCCTCATCGATGGGGCCGCTGAGATATAATACATTTAACGACGACACATTGGTCGTAGAATTGGCGTGGTTTGTCTTTTCTGCGGCGTTGCGATAGTTGTTGAACCCCAGGAATGGCGGGACGGCGTTGGGGTTGGAGAGATCCGCTCCAAACCACTCTGGAACCTGGGCAGGGATCAATGTGTGCTGGTTTTCATCATGCGGTGTTAGCATGTGGAAGCGGCCAATGATTCACCCGGTGCGGGAGGAAGCGGCAAGAGGAGCCCCGCAACTACTTTGTCCTGAGGCTATTTGTGGAGTTACAGTTTAGCCTGTTTTTTTTCTATATACATGAATTCTTGTTGGAAAATCACATACATACAACAGGGGGTTTAAGGCCATGGGCGCTGCTAGCAACATGAAGGGCAATGTTGCAATGCTTACAATGCTGCACAGTCAGCATTTCTTTAGAAAACAATAAAGAATGCAACATAATGGAGTGTGAAGGGTGGGACCCAGCGCATAGTGTAACATTATGGACATTTCGTCCATGTGGGCGTTGTCAACAGCGTATGATGGGGAACAAGGCAACACGTGTGCCCAAGCCCCACACCTGCTTTAGTTGATATAATGAGGTGTCTCGCTTATAGGCCGAGGGCGTGACTATTCCCATTTCCTTGATTTATTAAGATCTGTGCCCCATCCCACCATTTCATGACTTATTCCAGGGGTCACCATGATGCATAATTATATCTCCCTTTTGCCTTCATTGATGAGACATACACTTGAGACTAACTCCCTAGTCTCAAGTGTATGTCTCATCAGACCTGCCAACATCGGACACTTACCTCCCCACGGAGGTAGTACATGAATGTCATGCTGGCCATATGGTTGAACGCCACGGTCCACGCACCGCTCTGTCCAATGTTGATCGTCGGTGTGTTGTGGTAAGTCTGAATCGGGAACGTCAGTGCCCACGCAATCGCATCTGGTGCAGTGCAACCTGGGTAATTTCTGCTGAACGCAGCATCTCCGCAAGCGAAGTACCAATCAAACCACCCGGTCATTGTGTGATTATCATAGTGCGGGATGACCAGGAGGGGCGTGGGGATGGAGGCGCCCTCAAAGATAGCGTTGAGGTCAACTCCGAACCAATCGTGCCACATGTCGAAGAATTGGGGCACGATCGCCGTGGCGTCCGTGAACAGCGAGTAGGCATAACTGATGTTGTCCCCAGGGTTTGCGTACTCGCCTGTACAGGGAACGGAAAACTTTATCGATTTCGTCCAGGAAACCACACTTTTCAATTTAGGACAGGGACATACAAATAAGTATTCGATGGCTAATAACTCGGGCCTAGTATTTGCTTGCCACAACCGTAATTCTGCTCGTGCTTTTTCCCATGCAGAGGGGGGCCCTCTTGCAACGTGCCTAGTTTCATGGGCTGCTGGCCCTGCAGGGTTTATGAGTTGACATCGGTCCACCAACGCATTGCGCAAAGGGGCATGTCGCACAGAAAAAAATGGCAGACAGTGCAACATTGCTTAATGAACTGAAGTGAAACCAGTCGTAGGCCAGCTTTTAGCTTCCGTACTGAAAGCACCCACTGCACCAGCATCACCCACCTTTGGCTGGGCAAGGAGAGACAGTCTTAGGAGGCAAGACCTGGTAGAGCAGACTTCGCTCCAAGGGGTCCAAGGTACCGCTAAACATCTCCCAGGTTCGGGCATTCCAGCTGGATCCCAGTTCCGAGTAATAAGAGAAGTTCACGGCGTATGGGTTGCCCGTCTTGGCGTCATCGTTGAGGAACTGGCAGTCCCCAGCCTCTGTCTCTGTGACCCTGAGCGCAGGTGTGTCAAACTTGCTCCCATTGTAGTAGATCGGACCCGTGTGCTTGTTGCCACCGATAGACCACATTAGCTCCTGCATACTGGAGGAGCCAGCTGACAGGCTGCGACGGCGGCTGCGTCTATCAATACGCTTTGCGGACATCTGCAGTGCAAGGGTGGGTTGGGCACCATTGATTAGTTTTGCTCTGAAAGTGGGACACATCAAGCGACCCACGCATGCGCACAGGCCCATGCTTCAGGGTTTGGTTTATGCAGATAGTGATGGAGACGCAAGAATAAAGCCATAGGGAGAGGACAAGAGGATATACAAGTGAGACTTATTATGGGATATCAAACGCGTTGCTGAGGGGGGGGCACAATGAGGATGTGGGCAAGGAGGGGGAGGAGGAAGTGAAGGGATGATGTGCTGGAGAAGAGCCGATTATAATGGAAGGTTGGCAAATATGGCCATTTGGAGGAAAAGGGATGGAACGAAACCAGAAGGCCCGTCAATTTCCGTCCAGAAAAGGCGACATACTGGCCAGTGGGTATGGGTACAGATTATCCTTGAAGGGTGGAGGCCATCCAAAAGGCATCCCGTCCACCAGCCACCCTGAGGAAGAAACTTCATTCAAGGTGACAGAACACTAGCACAGTCCACCCGCAATTCACCTGGTTATAGCAAAGGACCAGACACGTTTACTCAAATTCAGTCCCACTGACACCATCGCCTATCAAATTTCCACCCTTCTGGCCCTGACAGAGCATAGTTACATAACAGCTAACTAATCCAACTCTTGAAGGTTCACTTTTTTTCACCCCCCCCTGCATGTGCTGTCCCTACCTGGCGGTGGCCTCCGTTGCTGCCTTGCTTCCCTGCCTCATCAGCATTGGTTTCCCATGGAACGCCGTCCTGGTCGACGTCAGCCATTGACCTGGGTGCGAACTGCTTCTGTTGCGGGTCTAGCCAGGCCTGCAACACCTCACCAGTAGCGGCATCAACAATGCATGGGCACTCTCATGCGCCACGCTTGGAAGCATGAGCTTGAGATCGACCAGGTAGGCCAGGTGGGCACGATGCTTGCTGTTGAGGTCGTGGACTTCCGGTCCAGAGTTGCCGCAAGCAGCTGCGGCCTGAGCGGCTGAAAATATGTTGAACTCTTGAACCTGTCCATAAGGGTTGAGAGTGAGTGTATAAGAATTCAGTTATACCAGGGGATTCAAGATACTTAGGGAGTCGGTGATACAAACGGTGAGCTTTGACATGATTGACAAGATATTTCTTGGGATTGTTTACTTGTGGAAAAGAGGGAAGCACTTAATGAAAGTGTGGATCGCGATGGAGTGAGGTAGCAAGTTCAGAAAGGAATTCAGGCAGTGGACTTGCAGCTTTGCCATGCTAAAAACCATGGGCAAGTCTGCGGCTTAAACTTACCGTGCAGTGAGGAAATTTGCGGCCCCGCGGCTATACAAGGCATCCCTACCCCATCAGAAGTCAATGCATCACATCCTATGCATCACACACCTCCGTATCAGCCAGCCAGATGTACAGCTTGGCCTGGGCCACGAGGACCTCAAGGTTGTTGTCCATGCCCGGGACGTGGATCGCCAGCTCATCCACAAAGGCCTTGATGGCCGCATCCATGGAGAGCTCGGGCGTCACGTGGGGGATAGCAATGTCAAGGCCTATACATGTAAGGCAGGGAGTCGGGTGGGTGAGGTTAGAGGTAATTCACCCAAATTTGATGGTTGAGCCTCTGGGTAAATTCATAAAGTGCCTGGGGTATAGTTTGGCCCACTTCATATGGTGGCGAGCAAACTGAATGTGAGTAATAATTTGAAGGATGTGCCGGATGGAAAAGACAGCTATGACAATGAGCAGAGAATGGTGTTTAAAAAGGGGGGGCATGGTCGCATGATGTTTTATTAAGTAAGTACATGAAGGGGGTCAGCAACAATGAGAGGTATGGTAATGATGCAGGAAAATGGGGTGGTTGAGCGGTGGTATGTAGCATGTAGGCGGGCAGGAGGGCACAGGGTAGACATGGAGGGGGTCCATCAAACAGCGTGCACAAATCTGACCTGCTCGGCATGCTCTTATGCATGGACTGGTGTGAAAGTCAGAATTAAATACTGGATATAAATCGAATGCATTGTTGTCTCAGGTTTTCAGGGGCATGGCTGCTCCAGTGAGCCAGCTTCACACTTCGTCCAAGTCCAAGCAAAGAGACACGAGGTGGAGTGTGTGGACAATGCACAGCCATCCTCTACGCCTGATAAAGGCGAGGTAGGCAAGGCGGGTGGGATGACGAATGTGTTGCTATTCAAGAAAAACTGAGAGTGCGGGTTGCCGTATCAAGTACCATTTTGGGCCTGGTCGTGTCTACAACATGCATCTAGCCTTCTAGGCTTCACAGTGCATCTATAGTTCCTGGTACTGTAGTTCCTTTCCGTGCTGCTGGATTGGGATCATCATCCATTTCAAGCAAGGTAGCTGAGTCATCAACATCAGCCAGGTGCACTGCACCAGTAAATACTTATGCAACAACCATGCATGCATAATGAGGATTCCCTTCTGCTTCGAAAACGAGCAAGATGGAGGACTGATGCTGTTGCAATATCTACAGAGGGAGAAAGGAAATGTCTATGATGTCTTTAACCTTCCGAATGTTTTGAAAGAAAGAAAGAAAACGCCTGAAGTGGCTTGAAGAATACGGGTTTTGAAATGCCGTACGCCGGAAGGTAGGAGGGTATGAAATCTATGCACACAGTCATGGCATACAGGGTATGCACGTGCGTCATACCGGGCCGATCTCAGATTTCGAACTGACGGACCTGCCGTGACTGCTTTGCCGAAGGTGCCGTCTGCCTGCTCCTCGCCATCCACACCAACTCCCACGACGAATGTGTGGCCGAACACGTGAATGCCCTAGTGCGTCTGTTGTACCTTTTTGAGTGTCAGGTCGATACGGCGAGGGTGCGTCACCAGTTTGATTGTTTCGTAAGTCAGCCCTGGCTCCTCTGGGTTGATTGAGGATGCTTCAGGCGACGAAGATGGGGCCAATGCCACGTTGCCGCGAGTCACGGTCTCTTGCCTTGGGGCGGTGACAGTGGCGTCAGCGCCGGTGCTGGCTGACGCCTGTTGACCCGAGATAAACATGGACAACAACACCAGCGACATCAGAGCAGAAGGCACACCGAAGAGAGAGCGCGACGACGACGTCGAAGACATGATGTCCGTAAAATAATGGACAACCTGCACACCAGTAGAGTATGCATACCCAATCAGTTAAAGCTGCACCGCATTTCCTACATCGAATTGCCTGTTGGCTGGAAATGTGATGGTATGGTTGCATCTTTGTTTCCCCAGCATCCTGAGATTTCAGACAGCAACCCGCATGCCACCGACCATCAAATACAAGCAAGCATGACAGCGCATCAAATAGGTGAAGCGGCGTGTGTGTCAGTGTACACAACAACCGTCACCTCGTCACGATCGAACGATTGCATAATCATGCATGATCATCGAGCCATAAACACGTTTCCTATTGACACACCTCGATGCGGCAGCCCAGTCGCCGATGATGATGTAAAATGCAGTGGTTGCAAGCGACGTATACACAGAGCTTCCAATCGCTCAGACGTTGTGTCCAGACGAATAATGAAGTGCCAGATGCTCTTGGTTTGAAGGTGTGAACATGAGTGCCTGTGCCAGTATCATGCTTCAAGTGTCGTATAAAGATAGAGTGTGCATGCCACATGCCACATGTCAAACAATGTCATCCTGCTCCGGGATTGTACTGCAATTTTACCTACGCACATAACATGTATGGTCTTATGGACTGACAGTGTGAGTTTATGGCGATTGTGATGTGCTCCGTATATCTCTTTTCGGATGGATGCATGAAGAGTTAAGGTAGACATGCATGACGAGATGAAGAATACGACAATGTTCGATGTCTACCGCGTCAGAGGGTTTTCAGGTCGTCTTGGGCGGGCGTGCGCCAGCCGTGGAAGAGTGACACACGTATGTAATGCACACGCAGATGACCGCTATCGGTTGGCTGCTGACCGACGCCGATGCTGACGCTGACGCTGGCCGTCCATGAGAGTTTACAGGAAGCCCTAACCGCTTATGATATTTGTGGAAGCGGTGAAAAGCAGTATATACTTCGATAGGCTCCTTTGTCGCAAGTCCCGTGCAGTGAGGTGTAAGAACCAAGTACGAACACAAGTGATGTTCTCAGTAACACTTCTTGGAACACCTCCAGGCCCTTCAGGGGGCCGGTGGTACACCTCTTGGAAATCTCGGGACTGGTCCGTGACACACGTCCCGGCCCTCCCGAGGGTCAATGGCGCAAGTCCTGGCCCTCATCCAGATATCGATCTCCCTTAAAAACGTACTTTTACTCTCCAACGTTTCATACAAATGACATGGCATTACTTGCCAACGTTGGCAAGTGAGTGACGTCATTTTTTCCTAAGTCCGTCATCTTTAAAGAGGAGCGCATGCCATTAAATACTTGCATTCCTTGTTATTTATCGACCTCGATTCCGATCGAACCAAGTGCCCAGAGGGCCTCCATGGAAGCGAGGGTAGTGTTGCAGGCGAGCGTGGACTAATCGCTGCTGCAGCCCATCCTGAGGCGCGATTATCTAAAGCTGCAGGTCCTACTTTTACTGGTACGGTATGAAGCGTGCCTGAACCTGTGCCTGCTACAAGAGCATTCACTGCATTTTGGTGTGCAGTTTCGGCCCACATGCACAGCATTGAGCCAGCTAACACATCATCCCACCCAGTATGATGCAAAAGAGGGAAGCACTGAGAGGAAGCTCCTAGTCTTACACAGTCGCCATCAGCAAATCTCCAGAAACCAGAGGGGACTAGTTGAGTGGAGATCTCCTCTCTGCCACCGATGGTCGGGAAGGTCATGGCCTAAGTGTTTGTAAGTCTTGATTTGTTCTGACTCCGTACGCAAGGGCCAAGCCAGGTCCACTGCAGACAAGTTCTCCTCCGGGACCCAACACTTCTCACAAGGCCGCTTGGAAGAAACACCATATCCTTGATCTCTGGCTCATCCCCGACAAAGCAGAACAGCCAAGGGAAAACAAACTGACTGTTGCCCCATGAGTGGATCTCGGAGTTGGACGCCTACGGGGCAGGGGCAGGGGCAAGGGCATGTCTGGTTTCATGCAGCATGTTCAATGCATGTTTATGGTTGCTATGGTTGCACACGTGGACAGTAGCTGGACCGGTCATGCACCTTCCTGATAGGGGGTAACAATACCGCCTACTGTCAGTTGCCCAAGCAGGCACCTGAGTGCGAACATGGGAAGATTGGGAGAAGCGGCCGCTCTCCAGCCCGGGTTTTATGCAGCCAATATAATACATGCTCATGGTTGCGCATGTGGGCAGTAGCTGTACAAGCATTGCAACTCCCTGATAGGGGCGGAAACCAGACCGGAATGCGGTCGGTTGTACAAGCGGCACGCACCTAAGCGCATGCCGGGGTAGCATTGGCCGGTCACTGTTACTAGTATCATACAGTCAGTAGAATAAAGTTTCATGGTTGCGCATGTGGCCAATAGTTTTACTGGTATTGCACCTCCTGAGCTTTCCGATGGGAGGCAAAACAAGGCCCACGGCTGGTCGCCTAAGCAACACTCACCTAAGCGAGGACCTGGGTAGCAGCAACGGTGTGCAATCTAGCCAACAGCCCCACGCTGGTGCGCAAGCTGGGCCATCAACTCCAAGCTGGTGGGCAAGCTGGCCACCATCTCCATGCTGGTGTGCAAGTGGTCCATCAGCTCCATGCCGGTGCGCAAGCTGACCACCAAATCCATGCTGAAGCATGCCTAGTGAGCAAGATGGCCAGAAGCTCCACACTGGTGCGCAAGCTGGGCTGATGTTCCAGGCTGTTGCGCATACTGGCTAGTGTCGCGGCACAGGGGTGCACCCTAGTACTAATAACAACAAGTACTAATAAACAAGTACTAATAAACTCTTACAGAGGTTATAGTAGGAGCTTCTCGATCCACTGCTGTAACTCAGTGAACTCAGCTCGATAACAAGTGATAGCTCTTGCTACTTCACCTGGACTTCTGGTGACTGAGGATATCTCTGATGAATCAGATGGTCGACTTGGAGCCAAAGGAAAGGCTGTAGGTTGGAGATGTGATGGTGGGTTGGTGGTAATATCCAGCTGTAAGGCTGGAGATATGCCTTGTTAAGAGGCAGGAATAACTCGAATTGCTGCAGATAGTCGACTGTTGGCCTAGATGCTCTGCCAACTTCGTATCAGGAGACTTGTTGATGCTTATAGAGTCGCTGTTGGCCTAGTTGCTCTGCCAGTTTCCCCTTAGTAAGACTTTGGTTGACGATTAACTTGCAGATTGATAATCAGGAACAATAGCTAGAAACGTTAAGAGTCTATTGAAGGCCGTGAAATCAAGTAAGAAAGAAAAAATAAAGGACCCAGTTCGGGATCCTCTAAGACGGCAAACACACTTGTTCAGGTTCACACATAACTTCCAACCGAAAAAGCAGTTGGCGCAGTCAAACGCACGGTGCAGTCATACGTCGTGACAGCTGTCGTGGCACAGGGGTGCACCCTAAGGAATAGGTGCACCAAGCGAAAAGAACACAAGACATTCCCCCCCCAGGTCGAAAAACACTGGAGACAGTAATAAACAAGTACGACAGCGTTTTAAGAACTGCGTATTGTTATCAGACTTCCCACCCCTGGGCCCTGCCCAAGGTCCATGGGGCACAAGTACCGGTAGGAAAAATAACCTCCGATATAATGCGTACGTTAGCTGTGACTTTTACGCATTACCGTAACTCGCCACAGTCGCTTTAAGGGACCCTCTTCAAGCTGAAGAGCCCAGTTCTCGTCACCATCGGTACTGTTCACCTTCCCCCAGGGCCCAATCGACCCCAAGTCCAGAAGACTACATCAGCCCTGCTCTAGCGCAATTGGTTTCCCAATCCACACCATCTCAAACTTCCCGATCACCTAACTAACACCTGATCGAGGATGCCTATAGGCTCGCGCCAGACATATGAGAATGCCACCTCACGGTAGACACCTCCTAAACCCTAAAAGTGCGTAATATGCACAACAACCTTTCCCCCCCCAGATATTGAAACTGCACTAAATTTGTTTTGTTTTGTTTGAAATCAAGTGACTCGGTACCCGAGTGCTATCCAGGGCACATACATGTCCCATTCTCGAGGTTCTCTTGAAACATGCAAATGCCTTGATAATGCAGTTTTTACTGTCTTTACCATGGTAGCACGATACGATGTTTAGGCCATCGTATTCGTATCGTTTCGATGATACGAAACGATACGGTTGATTCGAAACGATACGATGCTGCCCAGCCCAATCCAGTCCACGATGGAGCGCAGGATGGACAGTAGAGCCTCAGTGCCCCCCTCTCAGTCGTTATTTAGGGTATACCGTACACACTAGTAAAACTGGGACGTGTCTCGTCTCCGACGAAGCGCTGCACAATGTCGGATGATGATGAGGTTGACGTCCTCAGTAGATACTGTCAGAACCTCGGAAAAGTGCCGTTGAAAGGCGACCCAAGCAAGTTTACCTCAAACAGCAAGCGGAAACGCCTGAAATGCAAGAATGAATTCGTATGCTCTGGTGTAAACAAGCCCATTCCACCTACGCCGGGGACGATTCCTTACTTCGCCAACAAGTTGCAGAAAGACGACGTCGACCTATCAGTCGCAATGGCATTCTACGCCAACGGCATCCCCTTCAACGTCTCCCGCAACCGCTACTGGAAGAGGATGATGTGCAAGGTGGCTGCGTTCGGAGCTGGTTACAAGCCTCCTGGCTACAACCTGTTGCGTACCGGTACTACAATGCTCGACAAGGTGAGCTTAAAAAGTAAATATAATTGCAGAGTTATCCGGTGATAATTCGGTGACTGGCCGGGTAGTGCATGGGTGCTCTGAATTTCCCTGCCAGCCTGCCCTGAGTGCCGGCCTGCCCTACGGACCTGCCCTGAGCCCCTGATTGCCATGCAACCATCCTTTGGTTGCTATGCTTTGATGCTTTGATTGCCATGCACCCACGTCTCTTTTGTTGTTGCTGCTGCTGTGTTGCAGTGTAAATGAAAATGATACACTAGCCATTGTTGTGCCGGCCGACAAATGCTGGAATCATGATGTGCTGGCGTGGACGAAAAATGCTTTGCCGGCCCTCAACTCAGTCTCAACACTACACAACTTACTCAGGCCATCAGCTATTGAGCTATCCAGCTCAGTCAAAACTACTCAGCTTGACCCCACATACTCTGGTTATCAGCTCAGTCTAAAAATGATTTTTCACTGAAGTGATACGATACGTTCAATTCATCGTATTGTATCGTATTCGTATCGTATCGTATTGCATCGTATTGTATCGTGCTACCATGGTCTTTACCAGCCTCTCCGCTTGCCCATTGGCTTGGGGATGGAAAGAACTGGTAACTCTATGATCAATCATGGCACGGACAAGCAGTGAGTCCATTTCACCTTGAAATTCCCCACCACCGTCTGTGACTACTTCAGCGCATGCCCCGAATCGTGCCAATATGCCGTGCTGGAAATGGTAAGCTAGTTCTTTAGATGATTTAGCAGTCATGGGAAATACCTCAACCCATTTAGAGTAGCTTTCTACAGCTACCATAACATAGGTATGACCACGGTTAGAAGCCGTACAAGGACCAGAAAGATCCAGGTGCCATCGATACATTAGTCCTCTGATGGGTAAGGGATGCATAACAGGCTGCATAGCATTAAACGATACTTTAGTGTAATCGCAGGCCTCGCAGCACTGGACCACTCTTTTGCAGTCATTATATAAGCCAACCCACCAGTGAGTCATCATGACAAGCCCCGTTGTGCGGCGCCTGCCATGATGACCATTTTCTACATGCATTTTGTGAACGAGTGCCAACCGGTCACCAGGGGGTGGTACCACCTTGGTTGTACCGCCTGGCATTCGTCGATATAGAATACTCTTTTCGGCAGACCAGAGATAAAGCGCAGCTCGTCGTTGAAGACGCTTGCGTTCTACATGGGTCAGCATGGGCAACATTGTGTCAGTGGTACGCCTCAAATATTGCATAGCATTATTATCCAACCAGATATCTGCGAATGAGTGAGACTCTTCCTCACGGGTCATGGGCTGCTCTATGAACTCAGCCGCTAAGGACTGAGCTGCATGTAAGATCAGGGAATCTCCAGCAGCAAATAAATGATTAAGCTGCTGAGATATCTGATCACCATCCTCCCCCAGCTCCAGTCCTGAAGTGGCAAAGGAATGCGGGAGAAAATTATTGAAAGCAGAAAAAATTTCCTGCGACAGCGGAACAGCTGCAAATCGAACTGCGAGGCCAACAGCAATCAGATGACTGACAGTATTAGCATCAAAAGCGCCTCCAACGATCCTGTGACGCACAGAAAAGATCAGATCTTGGCCAGCAGTACAGTCAGCCGCATATCCCATGGCACGTTCACGCTCATGAATAGTCAGAGCGTGTCTAGTGACAACTCCTGTTTGATCTGTTTCCAAAACAAGTCCAGGTTCATATTCAGGGTTGGGACGGAACGCATAAGATTCAATCCTTGCAACCATTGTAGGAAAAACTGTAGAGGTTCGTTTAATATGTTGGCTGGATGGGTACCTGTTAACTTTGAAACAGGTACGGGGTTCTCTTCCATGATCCAGTATGTCGGTCAGGCGCAGTGTATCATCACGAACAAAGTACATCATGACCAACTGCAAAGAAGTGGGGGAACATATATTCTGCCAATAGTTACGCAGACGATGGGCATAGCTGCCCACAGCAACCGCATCAAAGCAAACTGTGTGTCCCAGCCTCTCTGTAAGTTCCTGGAACCCTTCTATCATAGCCTGCGATTTTGCAATAGCAAATTGTACGGCAACATTCTCAATGAAGTACATGGGTGGTCGTCTCCCTTGTTGCATATGCTGTAGAGATCCTAGAATTTTAATAAGAGGGGAAAATGTGGAACTTTTCTCTCCTTGTAATCATGTACGTTTCCCTGCAAAAGACAGGTCAGTGCACATAAACCATGCTGTTAGCATCCATTGGGTACCATCAAGGCAGCCAATGTCAATGAGATGTCTTTCATTAATATTGTACACATCCTGCGGCAACCGGTTGAATGTGTTAGCAATAGCATCATGACTCAGAAGATTGGGATATTCCTCCATGAGCGACTTAAGTCTGTGTTTGGCACAAACCCTTGCGCCATTGTCAATGTCAGCATAGTAATAGTGGTTGATGCGGATGCCATTTCTCAGCATGCATTCTAATCCTCCGCACATACCACCAAAAAGCTCAATCAGTGACACACCTTCTTGCACAGCAGTAAGAATGCTGGTTTGAGGAACAGGTGTATAATTTATTGACTGAATCCCTTTTCCAACTGGATTGCCTTCTTGTGAATGTTCTTGCACCTGCAATGAAGTATAGTGGGAAGGAGGCAATTCCTGCAAATGCAGGCGGCAATCTTCAACTCTTGAAGAAGCTGTTCCCCTTAAGGCTTTCTGTTTCTCAGACAGAGAGTCCATCTGCGGCACATGAATGCGATGGAAAATGAAGAAATGCCATTAATTTCGAAAACAAAAGCAGCTGCAGTATCAAATGCATTACAGCAGCTCATTTCATCCGTGTCATCAGGATGCACGAGTGTAGTAGCCAACGAATGAATCTGGTTTGTGACAGATGGACCGAACGTGGGAGAGGGCCAAATAGCTCGGGTTCTAGGTAGGCCTGGCCACTCGGTTGGTGAAGGAAAAGACACTTCAGCATCCTCAGAAATCATTTGTAATCCAGAAACAGCTTGCTCCTTATCAGGAGCTGGATCAGGATCAATTGCAGGACCAAAAGGTTGTATGGCAAATCCCCATGGGACTGCACTCTGGGGCGTTCTTGACAAACAAGCAGCCATGAGGGAATACGCTCTTTTAGAACTATTAGCAGTCAAATCAGTGTCTACACCTGATCCACAGAATGCAGAGTTGTAGTAAAAGGGCCACGTCGTCGCGAAGTGACTCTCTTTTGTGCCTGTCCAGTCCAGATCTGACTGGACAGGGAACCTGCTGGGGACATCGGCAACAATATGCTTAACACCTGGTTTATATTCAAGCTCATAGGAGAATGGCGAAAGCATGACAGACCAGCGAGCATACTGCCCATCTAACTCTTTATTAGACATTAACCAAGACAATCCTGTATGATCGCTTATTATTAAAAACGGTATTTTAGCCCCAAGCAGATAATAGCGGAAGGCTCTCACTCCCCATACTGCGGCTAACATTTCACCCTTGTAAGACCCATAATTAGCCTCGTGCACATTGCAAGTCCTGCTAATGCAGGCTACCAGATATTCCTTCCCATCATCATCCTTCTGACCCAGGACAGCTGACATGCCTTTCTGGGACCAATCTGTGTGAAGGATGTAACGGCGATTTTTATCAGGTGTGCGCAGTGCGTTACCAGGTTTGCAGAGTTCATCTTTTAGGTGTTCCCATGCCTTATCCCTCTCAGCTGTCCACAGCCAAGGAGTGTCCTTCTTAAACAACTATGTAAGGGGGCTGGAGATGACTGAAAAGTTAGGAACATAGCATCGGTAATAATTAGCAAAGCCAATTACGCGGCGCAGTTCATGCACAGTAGTGGGCGTGGGTAAAGCCCTGATTGCCAAGACCTTGGTCTCACTAGGGGAAATACCTGTTGTTCCAATCATATGACCTAGGTACTCCAGGCTTTTGAACAGAAACTTGCATTTTCCTGGATGCACCTTCATCTGACAGTTCTTGAGGGCAGCAAACAAGAGTCTAAGCGCCGCCTTGTGCGACGCAAGGTCTTTGGTAAAGACCAGGATATCATCTATAAAACATACGCAACAGTGATCAAGGCCTGCTTCCGTTATTACAGTATTCATGACTCTCTGGAAGTATGCAGGCATATTAGTAAGGCCAAAGGTATTTCGGTTAGTTTTCCAACACCTATCATTCCACCAGAACGCAGTCATGTCCCTACATTCTTCAGACAGAGAAGTTTGACCGAATCATGATTTCATATCACAAACAGAGAACACAGTACAACCTTCAGTCCTTCCAAACAATTCTTCAGACAAGGGTAAAGGGTACACGTCGGGAGGTGTAAAGGCATTGATGCCTCCAGATGCTTTACCATAATTAATACAGCATCTTTTATCGGTCCATGCACCAGTCACGGGATCCTTTTTGGCAGCTATAACAGCTTCATGTATCATAAGGGGCCGGGGACACTCACTGATAAATCCAGCTTCATGTGTTCGTCCATAACTTCCTTCTCCATGGGCGACCTCCTGCGAGCTTTTCTGAGAATAATACATGGGGGCAAAGTTATAGTTTCTCCAGGGGGACCTATGGTGAAGGGAAGAACTGATCCTTCATAACCTGTCAAGTCAGACAATTTATACGCACTTAGTTTGCGCCTGGATAATATCTCCTAGCTCATCCTGGAATTGCTGCCTCTCAATCTCGCTAATATCAGCATGATTGCCCAGGGTCCACCCTTGTTCCATCTTGAAATGTTTATCAGGTTCTACAGGGTCTGCTGGACTATCAAGTGTCATATTATCTAGAGACCAAGATCCCTCAATATGGACTCCCTCATGAAGCTCATCAGGTGACAACAGGTCGTTCAGCACCGCTGGATCTGTGTAATGCTGAATATTTGCTGCGTAAGAGATACCTGTCTGCGTGACCAGTGAAGGTCCTAGTACTTCTCTTGAATACTGGTCTCGTGCAATGCTGCGAGTTGGGTCAAATACCTGAGCTGGGGCACTGTGAGTTGTCATACTGTGAACAGGTGTAAACATGAACGCTGTGACTATCATCCAGAGGTAGAAAAGCCATTGCATAATAGTGGGTTGCATTCTGTGGAGATGCTGCGTTCTGTGAGTGATAGCAGGACCAGGGCACCGCACAGATTTACAGACATCAATTTTCAAAGTCAATTTACGTAACCTGTCAGACCTAAGCAGTTCAGCCTTGATCTTGTCATCAGCAATCCTCTGTACCCTGCGGAACCTCCTGACTCTCTTGGCCCAGAACTCAATAAGAATAGCAATACGCTTGGCGCGCAGCTGAGCAAGTTCCCTAGCTCTAGCTCGACGCAGCCTAGGTCTGTTACCCAAGCTCTGCAGAGGAACAACATAAGCAGAGCCCCTGAGGGGATGCGCAGGTCGAAAATCAGGATGACGCCTTCTGATGAGAGCCTCTAAACTGCACTTCCTAGCCTGCGCAACACTTCAGGAGTTAGGGTGACCCAGAATCTCCTGAACGGTCACCTCTGCAACATCAGCAGCAAATACTGCTATATCCGCCAAGATATCGGTTTTGTCACTGCGCTTGCGGAACACGCAGTTGGCACCGTACACCTTCCACCACTCACGTACCTGCTCGTTGTCATTACTACGAACAAGGATGGTGAGCTGCGCCATCATGGTAGGCGTGATGCTACTCTTAATCTCCTCGCAGTAGGATGGCGTGCCACGTCCATCATATAGGTAGGCGCCCTCTGTAGATGTTGGAGGAACGAAAGACCTCGCTGCACTGCGCAGCTGCCTTGCGGAACCGCCACCGCTGGATGGAGCTGCGAGAGGCTCAGAGGTTCCCGCCGCTAGATCATCAAGGTCCATGCGGTCAAGTCCGGACTCGCCCGCCGCTTCTTCAGAAATGGGCCGGAGGAGCTTGTGCTTCTCCAAGTCATGGTTCAGCGCTGTTTCCCTGGCCAGCTGATTCCTCAGCTGCTTGCGCTGCTTGCGCCGCTTCCGCTCCTCTGTGCTGAGCGGTGGCTTGGGCGCCCTCACTAGAGGAGGTGCCTCATCACCACCGGACGTCCGGGCCCCATGCATGCCCTGAGGCGGTTGCATCAGCCCTTCCGTCTGGCTCCTTCCACCAGCCAGGTTTTCACCACTGCCGCGGTTGGAGCCGGAGGCGCCGCCAGTTGCCTTGCGCTTATTTAAAAGCGCGGCTTGGCGGCGCCTGTCTTCTGTTCGGGCGATGGCTCCTGCTCGCTCCCGGAGAAAGATCCGCGCTGAAGCGTTGATCATTTTGTAGCCATCGCTGATGACCGACCTGTCACTGACCCGCTGAGCATGGTCGCGATCAGCCTTGCTGAGATTGGGCTGTCTGGGCATCTGAAGGTGTGATTAGTCATCACATCATTGGATAATGAACAGCACTTAATGACAACCTTTCCTCCCCCACTAACCTGTCACTGCTGAAAGGAGTGACTGATTAGTGAAGGTAAGATGAGTGCTGGACAATTGTCCTCTCAAAAAAAATGTTAGGACAATTGAGTTGGGATTGGTCTATTTGAGGGACCAGCACCAAACACCCAGGGAGACCTGATGAATTTTACTGGCACATCAAATGTGCCATCAGGTTGCTGCATATCAGCAGGTCTTTCTTTGTACACATGTAAGTCACAGTTATTCAATAGAATCTCATCATCATCAGATAAAGGTTCTACCGTTGGGCGGTATTGCCATTTAAGGCTGGCCTCAGTTTCCCAAGCAATATCAAATTCTCTAGGCATAGGGAATTCGAACTCAGACATGGCAATGTATTTGTACCAATCAAACAGTAGCTGATGACTGATGATGTTTAATTTTGCACTCTCGCAGGTCAACCGTAATTCAGAGATTCTGTTCACCGTAAGGTCTTCAGACGCATCAGAATCCTGGTTAAGTTCATCCCTAGCATCTTTTAGATGTGTGATACTGGTCATCAGTCTATTATCCTGCAACCTGATGACCTCTTTGATTACATCAAAGCGGTAATGCGCTAAGGATTTGTTAACAGGTTTATCTGTTGCTATCCCTGCATAAGGGTACAGTGCACTAGCATCTTCAACACTAAGTTCAGTGTAACCCATACCAGGAATTCTGAACATGCAAGCCACAGCTGAACCACCAATATATTCCAGGCGGTAAGCCCTTCCAGACATCAATTGTGCAGCATGTCTAAATCTACGAGAGTCAAGATTTACACCAGAAGTTATCCTGGCATGAGAAGGATTTCTCATGGCAAAATAACTGCTGCTGTCAATTGAGTAACTACACCGTAATTAGACGGTGGTTGATCGATGAGTTGATCTCAGAAGTACTCACTTGAAGTACTTGGATCTGCGCAAGCATTTATTGAAAGACAAAGGTTAATTTATCAGTTCAATTACCTAGAGTGGAGCAGGCTCAGGGCCATACACGATGTCCCCAGGGATGAGAGGTATTGCTGCTCCTGGCCCTTGCCGCGCTTCACTCTCTCTGAAGATGTTAAGGGTCCTGCCGAGCCACAACATTGCTCCAGTTGCGCCTAATGGAAATCCGGGTGCTGAGTATTCTCTTAGGGACCTCGCCCATTCAGCCAGTCTATAGCGCTGATGCTGATATCCGACCCAGAACTCTCGGAGGATGAGGCCCTTGGACCTGACCTGCTGCATTCCTTTTATTATGTAAAGCTGTTCTACAATGTGCAGCGCCTCTGGGTAGGTATGATCGCATTGCAGAATTCCAAAGCCACATCTAGCTGGTTCCCAGTCTGGCCCATCCCATGGCCCATCCCACGCAACGTGATCCAAGCCGTAGATGCCAGCTCCTATTGCGTACAGCATCGCTGGCGAGGTGTCTACAGTATTGAGTAGCTCAATGTCTTCCGCGATAATATCCATTTCATCACAGACAACGCGGGCTGCAATGGGAGCCCGCTCAGCATATTTAGGAAGTAGCTCAGCGGCCTCGTCAGGCGAAATACCATCCCACCAGCGACGACGCGGCAGCCTTTCTAGCTGGTTGAATTGTTTAATGGCCCAATGGTTAAGTAGTGTTGGTCAGTTATTTATTCTATGAGGCCCATCTCTCCAGCAATGCGACGTTGTGCGATACTCTTGCGGAATAGCAATTGGGTGTTCATCCCCAAGCCAAGTTTTTAACAGTGGTCTTTCGCGGGCTGGAGGAATTGCCATCTGCGTAAAATGACAGGCACCAAAGGTGCTCAGCATTATACAAATAAAAGCTATACAACAATGCAGTATCCACTACACCGTAATCAGACAGACGTGTAGATTGATGACTGGTACTCACTTGAAGGAGTAAATCTGCAGCAATCAGCAGGAGGGCAACATATAGAGTGATGTGAGGAGACGTAATACTAGGTAAAGTCACCACAATCAGCAGCACACTCCCCCCCAACTCTACACAAAAGAAGTTGTGTAGAGTTGAAAGGTGCTGTGTAAGCCTACTTATCAGATCGAACAGTTGAAACAGGCGGCTCAAGTACATCCGAAGACCAGTTAGGCCTGAAAGTCAGGGTGCCTTTAGCAACATCGTGTATAGCTCGAAAATGAATGCTATCAGGGTTGCCAAAAAGCGCAGTGAACGAATGAGATGGTGCCCAAGCAATGACCAGAAAGCAATGCTCACTAGTAAGTTCCGCCGCCCCTGCCCCATACGAAATCGTGATAATAGGCGTAATGCCCCTGATCGTGTCAACGCCACCACTAGTGGCCAATTTCATGGGGTAAGGAAGAACAGGTATGCCAAGACGATGCGCTTCCCTGTCAGTGATCAAATGGCAATTCGACCCGAAGTCTAACATGGCCCTATCTGGCAATAGTTTAGGGCCGCCATTAAAGATCAACCCAACCTGCTCACCTTCAGGGTTCGCAAAATAGAACAGTGATCATGTAAGCGAACGGAAATAAGCACCGATATCCGATGCGTTATCAATGAGAGCTCTCATATGCACAGGGTCAGGTGCAGGCAGATTACTCACTAGGAATGATTCATGCTCAAGGTCAGCAGTAGTATGCACACGAGTCGAAGCAGATCGATCAAACAGTAAGCCTTGGGTAGTGTCTGTTAGCGAAACGTCAGAAGATAATATAGTAGGTTCAATCTCTGACTGCCGTCGGTTCATCGGAACCCTAACCTCAGACCAGCGAGATCATGGACCATGCGTAAGCAATGTGGTCGGAACTTCAGTCTGAAAACGTGATGCAGAAGCTGCGCCTCTGTCCACAAATGGATCCCCTGAAACTGTGCGGGATCTGCGCGAGTCATTCTCAGCTGCTGAAAACACAACCAGTGTATCTAATTTGGAAACCGGGGCGGGGACTCTGGATTTCCCCTGGAACCCGCAAAGTCATCTCGAAAACTTCCTATAACTGCAGCCATAGCTGTCAGGTGATGGGTACCAGGGACTCCATGTCAGTTGTAATTGGAGCCAAAGCATCCCTGAGATTCAACCCATGGACACTGGTCAGGGTCACCTGGCTCATCCCATCCATCAGGGTACTGAGCCAACTGCGCACTGTGAACTTCCTCACCACGGTACTCTGTTGCATGGGCATAAAGCCCTGGGCTTCTGTAGGCAGCATCATTCCTGTGCTCATAGTCCTCACCTTGGTCCCGTTGTTGGAACCTAACCCCACTCTGCTCCTCTTCTACCGCACACGCGGCATAGTGATTGTCCAAATTGAACTTCTCCTCAGCCTCTGGCTTGTAATCTGGCCCCAAAGACACATAAGGCACTGCCCTTTGCAATTCACCTGGATCCGCTTTTGCCTTTGCCACCGCAGCAGTTGGCATAGGGGCACCGTCCACTGCAGCTTTAGCTGCAGCAGACTTTGGTCCCTTCTCTGCAGCTTCCATGGCCCTACCTCTGGCTGTCGAAGCAAGGAACGCAGGCAACTGGTCACACTTATCTAGGTAGTGATCACCGTGGCAGATCTGACAATTTTTAATTGCCAATGGTCTGCTGGAGGGGTAACCCGATCATGTTGGGCGCTGCACATTGCTGTACCCACCTCCTCCTCTTCCAGCCTGGAAAGGCCTGGATGATCCGGCGCTCGGGCCTCGTTGCGGGTGCATTGTGCTAGGGTAACCCTCTGCACCTGATCTCACCTCAGTGGCGTGACTCCGAGGTGTAGCATGCTGACCAGAATTCTGGCTTCTTCTACCAGCATCTTTGCTCCCCTCTGCAGCCAGATCCTCATACCTGATACCCTTCCTGACCTGTGTCCTCACACGGTACTCATAGGCATTCTGCATGGCCTCAATGATCACACTCGCCTGGACGCCGAAGTTGTCGTCTTCAACGCCCAAACCCTGAAGCTCCCTCTCACACACCTCTTGGAGGTACACTGGTACACCACGCATGATCACATCAATGATAGATGTCCTCTCAATGGTCCCATTGTAAGCGATCTTGTTAGACCCCTGGAACGCTGAGTAAACTGAAAGACACCTGATCCCAAACTGCCTGGGGTTCTCGCTGACAAGCACCGTCCTGTCAAGCTGGTTCTGCTTACCCATGATGCAGCCCTGGGTCCAAATGGCCATTTCGGCTGATGTTGCAATGTTGAGGTAGCGCTTGGCTACCATCAACAGAGCTTCAATAAAGCTGCAGGGCTCATCCTGTAATGGATAAGGCTCGTACTCCCGTACCCCAGCCTCCTCGACCCCCATCAGGATCATCTTATTCCTCCTCATATTCCCCATGATGGTTTGAGTGCCATCCTGCAGGAAGTCATTCCTGGTACTGCCGTCCCTTCCCTCAATGGCTCTCACCATGGGTGGCATTGCACTCGGGCACAGATATTCTAGCTCGGCAAAGTGCTTCTTGAGAAAAGCGACCCCTGATGGCAGAATTGTGCTCATGATGATGCTCACCTGGGCGGACACAGCATCCTGCAACATGTGCACATTATTCCCCCAGAACAACCTGAGTGATCGTTCCCATATCCTGTGAGAGATTATACTCTCAGTCGCTGAAAACTCAACAACCTTAGACGAGTCAATCACAGTCTTCCCATCTAGCTTGACATCAGTCAGCCAATTTACTGGACCCGGTGTGGCACTTTCTGAATCAGGTCGTCCACCAGGATCTCCTCCTCTGGGAGGACCCCTATCTGAAGCTGCAGGCTCGTGCAAGACACCATGTCTCGACACCCAGCGATTGCCTGTAGGCTGGACCCCACCTGAAGGTGGTCCACCACCAAGCGGCTGGGTGCCTCCTAGTCCCTGACTATAGCCAGTTCCTGTCCCACCACCGTGGAACTCACCTCGGTCTTGCTGTCCATACCGCAGGTTCTGATTCATGCCTTGCCCATGCGACTGACCTTGATTTTGATCATGCCCGTGACCTTGACCAGACTGCTGGTGCTGTTTCTGGCCTTGACTGGAATCCCTCACAGCTTGTGGAAACGCATGATGCATTCCTCCTGAATACGCAGACTGGAACCCATTCCATGTGGGCTCACTGGGTACCGGTTGAGCAGGCGTGGACCTACTCTGATCCTCATGGAACGGCTCTTGATGACTGCGTTCATGGGATGCTGCAGCTACCGTACCTCTGGTGGCTGCCCTCAAGGGCTCAGTGACCATCGAAGCGTTTCTAGCTCCTTCCTCACCTTGCTGCCGGCGATCATATTCCTGCAACAGTCTCTGGGCAAGAGCCGCCCTCTCCCGAGCTGCTCTAACCCGGGTGCTATCCAGACCGGAACCAACTAAGCCCTGAGTGATAGGAGTATTCCAATTGGAATGCTCAGTGCCGACAGCCGTGTGAAAAGACTGTGATACAGCAGGTCCCGTGAAGCGGTTACCTTGTGCTTGGGGTTCTCCAGCGGTGACATCATCCCCGGTGCTTCCCCCAGATCCTTCACCTTCAGGCTTTTCCGACACGGACGCCAAACCTTGCATCCGTGGCACAGAATCTTCATACCGTCCAGACTGTGGGTAGACTGGTACGTTGTGCATCTGTCCAGCCGACCTTGCATGGACTTGTGGCAGCGGCATTGGCGGCGGCGGATATGATGATCCAGATTCCACACCATGACCTTCTCTCCTCAAAGATGCACCCTGAACAGGCGCAGCATTGGAAGGAGGGACAGAGGCGGCAGCAGCAACAGGCACGAATGATGGGATGTCCGCAACAGGCACATGCACTGGTGCACTCTGCGCCATGGGCTCATGCACCGCAAAAGGCATTGACACGTGCACAGCAGGGGACAGTTCAGATGCTCTCTGGGGCGCGGCTACTGATGTAGCAGACCCAGACTGAGACCCACCCCCGACATCAGTCACAACACTCTGTTCTGCAAGCCGAGTAACTTGCGTCATCTTAGACAGTGTCCCAGTGGAAGCATACTTGCGACTCTCCTTCTTGAGGTACATATACACAGGGTTGTCATATTGCAGTTCCACTTCTTTCCCTGTTTCCACGTCTATGAATTTCTTTGGAACCTGGACAAGTGACGCAATCAGGGCTTCTTTAATAGCTTCGTTCCTCTCATCTTCCATAGGAGCAATGGTCTTCAGCGTCTCGTCATATTCCTCATAACTGCATGCGTGTCTGCGTTCCAGAGCTGACATCGCCTGATCAACAATACCTTGCTTGAGCCTTAGCTTCTCCATGCAAGCTTTACTTGCTGGTCCAGCCCTTTCATACATCTCCTGCCACAAGGGCTTGAGTTGCACGGACGGAACTGGAGGATCAGACGAGGTTCCAGCAACTGAGGCTCCAACTGGCGCAACCTTTGCTGCTAGAGCACCCCTTGTGTTCTTAGCAACACTATCCTTTTCAATCTCTGGAGCGACTTAAGGCACTTCTAAAGCCCCTATCCCGCTCATCTTCACCGTTTTATCGATCTTGGAACGAACGATTTCAGCCACAGACGATTAGAGGAGATCCTAATCGGACTTT
The DNA here is from genome assembly GCA_037349105.1 of Limnomonas spitsbergensis. Taxonomy (NCBI): domain Eukaryota; kingdom Viridiplantae; phylum Chlorophyta; class Chlorophyceae; order Chlamydomonadales; genus Limnomonas; species Limnomonas spitsbergensis. The sequence goes on from JAYJMM010000062.1 coordinate 560,600, forward strand.
TTCTTTCTTAAACAAGTACTAATAAACTCTTACAGAGGTTATAGTAGGAGCTTCTCGATCCACTGCTGTAACTCAGTGAACTCAGCTCGATTACAAGTGATAGCTCTTACTACTTCACCTGGACTTCTTCGATACTGTTGACAATATCTCGTAAAGCCTCGACTTCTGAGGTACTTCTAGACTTCTTGGGACGACCTTGGGCGAATGTGGCCGTTGATCTGCTGTGGTGAGTCGCTTGCTTAGCGACTTCTGGTGACTGAGGATATCTCTGATGAATCAGATGGTCGACTTGGAGCCAAAGGAAAGGCTGTAGGTTGGAGATGTGATGGTGGGTTGGTGGTAATATCCAGCTGTAAGGCTGGAGATATGCCTTGTTAAGAGGCAGGAATAACTCTAATTGTTGCAGATAGTCGACTGTTGGCCTAGATGCTCTGCCAGCTTCGTATCAGGAGACTTGTTGATGCTTATAGAGTCGCTGTTGGCCTAGTTGCTGTGCCAGTTTCCCCTTAGTAAGACTTTGGTTGACGATTAACTTGCATATCGATAATCAGGAACAATAGCTAGAAACGTTAAGAGTCTATTGAAGGCCGTGAAATCAAGTAAGAAAGAAAAAGTAAAGGACCCAGTTCGGGATCCTCTAAGACGGCAAACACACTTGTTCAGGTTCACACATAACTTCCAACCGAAAAAGCAGTTGGCGCAGTCAAACGCACGGTGCAGTCATACGTCGTGACACTAGCATCAATTGAATCTTTATGTTGGTGAACAAGCCTGCTACTCGCCAGTGGCTCCATGCTGGTGTGCAAGCTCGCTGCATGCATCAGGAGGCCAGCAGCTACAGGCTGATGGGCAAGCTGGCCACCAGCTTCTTGTTTGTGCGCAAGCTGGGAAGCAACGCCAGGCTGATGTGTGATTTGGCCTGTGTTGCATACAGGGAGACATGCATCAGCCCCCCCGTTGCGACTCAATTTCTGTTCATAGGGGAACAAACTATTACAGTATTCACACTTGGAACGCATGCACATCTTCATCTCCGCCCCATCCGAATGCCTAAACCAAGTATGCACCTTCTGCTACTACGCTTATCAAGTGCCATACATTACGAGCGCATGCGAACACCCAGATTTATGCTCCTGCTAGGAGTACTAGTAGCTAGTTGAACAAAGCAAAAATATGCACACAGATATGCACACGACGAAGCTGTCACGCATTTTTCATACGAGCGTATAACTTGATGTTGACCTGTGAAGATGACTAATGCCGACGCATGAGGTATGACGAGTTGACGACGCTAGCAAGAGCGAGCGAGGGCCAGTAGTACTTCGACAGGGCGGGTGTCGACAGCAGGGGAGAAAAAGCGGGCACTTGAATCAATCGAGCTTCAAGCGTTCGATCAAGCGAACTTTTCCCTCCGTTTGAATCAATCGACCATTTCAAGCGGCCGAATCTTACCGACGCACGTTCCGTCCTTCCCAGGGGTCGGTGGCACACGCCATGGCTTCTTGGAGGTCGGAGACACATAGGGCGGGTCACATGTATCGTAAAAGACGTGGACAGGCCCAACAGTGCAAGGAGGTTGGGTCATGACTTGATATCAGTTACACAGTTATCTTCGCACCCAGTCAGAGAAACTACGTGTACCAGCCGTCTGGATGTAGACTTGCATGCCTTGGTTGTTGATAGACAATGAAGACAACAGTCGGGGCCGGGAAGTTTAGCTTGACCAGTCGATGGTTGTATCAACGGGGGACTAGCTCTTTAGTCGTTGCAGTATGATACGTGAAAGGGCCCGCTTTATATTTTTGACGTATGTATGCGTCATCCGTCACGTCAAGGGGCGGGGTTCGGCAAGACGCACAATATGACTGTGCTCCAACCTGATTGCTAGTCTCAGTGCACGAATACTGGTAGGCACCAACTGTCCCTTAAGACAATCAAACGCAAACACAATGGGCTTAGGGGTCGGTCAGACTGCGTTGCGTTTGAGGTTGCGTTTGGCAGTTGTGTTTGGGTTGCGTTTGGATTTAGCGTGAATCTGACGCTAAACTGGTCACACTGCGTTTGGGCAAGACGGTAGGGCAAGACGATGTCGTGGCACGACATGGTACATTTTTGTGCGAATTCCGTCTCCCAGCGACTCGGGGTTGATATTTCCTTGTATTGTAACATATATATTGTTCGTGTACAGCTTAAGATCAAGCTTAATTTGGAATTCATGAAAAATCTCAAACGCGAAAACTCACCCCCCCTCCTGCGTTTGCGTTTCACGTTTGGGCGCGTTGCGTTTGGCGTTTGGGTAGTGTGACCGGCGTCGCGTTTGCACTTTTTCGTGACGCAACCTCAAACGTAACGCAGTCTGACCGACCTCTTAAGGAGTCCACTTGACAGAATCACCAACTCCAATACATTTATGTTTTGAGATAACTTGGCCATGCTGAGGGGCCTGCCTCTAATTTTTGGAGGATGTTATGTTGCAGTGTTGGCCTCCATAGCTGAAGTATTACCTGATGTAAAGCCTAGGGTTGTGGCTCTGAAACCACCAATGCTGTTTTTTCATCCTCTCGCAAAACCAGTCCTAGGCAGATCTGGCTGGCTCTGCTCAGATAAGAAGGGGGGCCTGGAATAAAGGACATGAAAATCAAGATGTGTGAATAAAGAGTGGATACCTGACTTGCGGCATTATGGAACTCAGTGGCAGTGATATGGGAGCTTGCATGGCTGAGGGGCTGCATGGGGCAAGGGGCATGGCTTCCTGACAAGCAACCTTTGCCCCAAATTTGCAGCCTCATGAGTGGGTAACAGTGCAAACATTGGGTGGGCAGGCTTAATGAGCTACTCTCAGGCTCTCTGAATCACCAGACATCATAGCAATTAGCAATCAGACAGGTTTTGAGTGAATTCCAATCCATCAAAGACAGCCCTGATGTGGGCCACATGGAAAGCCATATATGCATGTTGGATTGGCCAAATTACCCAGGGATGGTGGCAATGCCTCTGTCTATGCCCCACCTACACCCACTTAAGGACCTACCTTAACCGGCTTTTGGCCACTTTTCAGGCTCAGCCGCCGCAAGTATGGTACCCAACGGGGCAGTTTTTGGCATCCAACTGCCATTCGGATTCAAATGATACCCCAACAAGCCTCAATAAACCGTGTATGGCAAGCTGATTACAGCACTTGACGATGTAGCAATACACCAGGTCGATCGAGGCAGTTCCTAGAGAGATTCCTTCAAATGACAGTTGGTACTGCTAGTGTGAACCAGGTTGGGACGGCGGGTGAAACCTCAGTACCCCTAAAACGTGTCGATACATCTGACCTGTCCTGCATGTCCCGGCCCTCCCGGGGGTCGGTGGCACACGTCCCGGCCCTCATGGGGGTCGGTGACACAAGCCCCTGCCCTTCTGGATGGCAGTGGCACAAGTCCTTCACTACCCGGAGGTCAGGCACACATGTCCCGGTCTCCCGGGGGGTTGGAGGCATATTTCCTGGCCCTCCCGGGGGTCGGTGGCGAACGTATTGGCCCTACCGTATGCGGTGACATCTTAATATCATGCAATTTTGTCGGGGTTGAAATGCTGTTTGCAAAAGGAATCGTTTGTGAAATCTACGGAATCCTCATTGTTTGGCTTTATATACCTCAGTCACCGTTGGACCAAAATGTATTTTAAGACCACACATGAAAAGCTCTCGTCAAGCTCTATATAATTTTCGAGGATGGGGTGTTTCCAGTTGTTGTTGCCCCCCCTCTCGGAAAAGGGGGTAAATAAAGTGAATGGAAAGGCAAAAGGCTGGAAAGGAAAGGCAAAGGAAGTTACAGCCTCTGAGAACGTCTACGCCTCAACGATATCTACCACGTTTTCAACAAAAGCCAGGGCATTCCTCCCAAGCTACCCAAGCCTGCCCCGGGACAACTCAAAGCAATTTGTAGCACCGTTCGGAGGACATGCCCATCCCCGTTCCCTAAGTAGATCTTGCAAGCTGGGGCATTGAAAGCATGCATGTAAATTTCATGATGCAACGCGTCCTCCACATGCTCACCGTCTCCACTAGCCCAGCATCGGGGGCATCACCGTCATGCTGTTGGCCGTTGTGCCGTCCTCTTTTGTCGGCCGTGTTGGCCTTCGTGAAACTTGTAGTCGAGTTTTTGGAAGGCTAGTCTCTCCATGGGAAGGGGATACTGATTGTCCAATCTTTTTGATGGTGTTCTTGTTGATTGGAAGGTGAGCTTGGTTTTTTTTCTTTCCTCTTGTGCATTCTCCCTTGACTTCCTAGCTGACATTTTTCTTGCCGAATTTGCCTAGCTTCAATTAAGGCCCAGAGGTGTAAAGTCATTAACTAACATGGAGGGCCGAATCACCCCGCGATGGTTTGCAACCAACCGCTCTTTCAATGGTTTGTACGGCTCTGACCTCAAGACTTGCAGTGTAGTAATGCATTAGGGTGGTCCTTCCTCAAAGGTGGATGTTCTAAGTTCGACTTCATTCGGTAACTTCACACAGTGGCCCTTATGACAAGGGCGGGGAACCTTCGCGTTGCCTTCCATTTCGTCAGGTTTGTGTGTGTGGAGGGGGTATCTTATCCTTAGTGCTCCTCTCGTTCCCTCCTTTCCCCTCTTGCCTTAAGTTTCCTTCTCCCAAATTCGTTTTAGGGCACCCATGCGGCCAAGCTTTGGAGCTGGGCCCAGAGGTGTCGTCATTGACATAGTGGTCCCTCATGGAATCGCCGTCATGAAGACGGCGGCGATGCAAGTGTTTCTGGCAGCGAACCGCAGTATGAATATGGGCCCACCAACGGTCATGCAAAGTACAAGGAGGGGGGATTTGTGATGGCCAACAACATCTCGACACTCTTCCGCTTGAACAACACAAGACCCTTCAGGCGCAAACCGTTGTCGCAGCCAGTTCATTAGAAGGCCGCCTATCATTTATAAAATGTCGTGCCTTGCTTGGACGACACACTGCAAGCCAATGCATCAATGAGGGGCGTTCGGCAATGCATGCCCAGGAATCAGACCCCCCCCCGCATCCCCCCCATACTCACACTGTTGATATGTCACATTATTCCAAGCCCAAACATTAGTTGCAAGTGGACATACATCACACCAATACATGTTTTCAATCAAAATTGGAAAGCTTTTAAGCAGGTCCCTCTCGTTCTAGAACACTTTCAACAGAACCTCTGCAACTTCCTTCTGCAAACTGCCACATTGCTACTTCTTCCACGCGCCTCTGGATATGTCCGAGACAAGCGCGGCCGACACCTTGCCATAAGGTAATCTGCAACATGTTTAATACACATCCTGCCATCTTCAACAAAGCATCCACACTGCTTTCGCCCAGCTTCCTTACACACTACACGCCCCTGGGCATGCCTGTGACTGACAGCGCTCGTACTGCAAATGCCAGCATTTGCGGGTCGCTGTTGGCAAGTGCTTCCTCATCCACATCCCACAGGTCTCTGAAACGGAAGTGGGGAAGTGTGGAAAGACATTTCAGTTGTTACACAGATTTTAATGTGTGAAAATTTTAATTTATATGTGCATCATCCACAGTTCAGGACTGGTAAACAAATTAATTTCCAGCGGGGTGCACAGAGTCTTAACGGGATAATGGCAGTGCTTTTAATTTGACGAGGCATCCTCATAAAAGTTCGATCAACCCCGAGCATTTTCACTTCCATGTTATCACCCGCATTTGATTTTGGCCTATTTCCAGTTTAATCCAAGGGATTCACTTTGCTTTTGAAGCATCCACGCTTGGGTGAGCCCAGCCATACATCAAGTTCTCCAGGATACAACCGGCTGATTGGTCGCCGCGACAAAGGGGATATGCATCCCCAAACTCCGGGTCTCTTAACCTGACATCAAAGTTGCTACGAGGGTCAGCCATGTGGCCGGTCTTAGCCGACCAGGGATATGCATTTGGCCATCTAAGGCTGGCCGGGGGGCCTGAAATTGGTCAGCAGTGCGGACAAATTTGTTTTCACACTTGTATTTGTTTTTTCCGCTCGCCAGCTCTGTAGGATACCAGACTTTCGTTTTACCTTGGAGGCCCAGTCCTTGTGCTGGGTTTTGTACAGCCCACGCTTTTTGTTATTATTTACAATTTATGTAGTATCAGAGGTCTGGGCAGTGAAATATTGAGGGCTGTAACAGGCCTAGCTACTTTCAGTTCAGGAATGCTGCAAGACCGAAGAGAAATTAAGACACGCGCGGCTGAAAAGAATACGCCGACCAAATACGGAAAGCGGTCCTGCCGGCTGGCTGACCAAACTGCCGAAGGTCCGTGACTTCCCACGTTAACCTATTCCCCAGGGGGGACAAACAGCATTTCTTCATGATTCTAAATTTAAGTTGATATGTACCGTATCGAGGCATCCCTGCCAGAGCTAGATCAGCACAACGCAATAAACGTCCCCATCACCAGCATGTATTCCCGATTTGGAACAAGAAAAGGTACGTCTACCGCTGCGGTCCATGGACTCCTCTTAACCTTTCACGCGACCGGGATCCGGAACTTTCATTTCATGTAACGGACATGGTTAACCGGCAGCTTAGGACCAGACCTTCTTATATTCACAAAGGTATCTTAAACTGAGTTGAGATAGCCTAAAGTCCAGTTCTGGGATGGAAATTCTGGAAAAACACTGGAGCTTCAGCTTAGGCTCCTAGTATTGCGTCGTGGCTGCCGGCTGGTGCTCTGTTTGCAAGATTTGCACGGCCAAAAGCAGGGTAACCGCTAGCCGAAGCAGCTTGAATGCTCTTCTTCTCGCTATCATGGCGTAATGTGGACACAGCCTCGGTCCACGTCGCACTGTTTCCCTAAACCCTAATAGGCATAATTTCTCACATTAGAAACCAAAATGTCAGAACTTTAAGATCATTGAGGCACCTTCACCTGACCCGAGCAAGGCATTTTCACCTGACCCAAGCAAGAGGCCCCATCATTACATTCCCCCATATCATTAACAGTGCAATTGTGTACCGATACCGGTGATTGATCTTAAAACCTATTATGTTCATCTCAGCGAAGGTAATCAGCAGGGTCCTCCCAATGAGGCTCCCCATCGGAATCGCTGCCAAGATACCGCAACGCATCTGCGGCTGTTGCTGCTGCTATTACTGCTTCTGCTGCTGCCGCTGTCTAATTCAGCCTCCTAGAAAGGTATCCCTTTGCACTTTCTGATAAGCCGGTGAGAATGGGGACGCTATCTTCATATGGTTACCGACCGGTGGCCATGCATGCCGCCCCTTGCCGGCGAGGGAAACGTTTACAATATCACTCAGTTCAATGGTAACACGCGATATGCAAAGACAGTCTGCTTAATGCGGCGGAACGCCAAATTCCACACTTTTGCGTACAACGTATTTTTGCGATAGTCACGACTTGGTTTGGCCTATTGAATGCTTAATTACGATTGTCAGCAGTGGCTTCAATTTCGTAAACCATAAGAGACACCAAATACCGGAGTATCAGTCAAATTTCGTTTTATATTGAATTCTAGCTTTTTTGGGGAAGCCTTCTAATTGAGAAAATCACGGTTTCGTTTTAGTGGTTCGTTTTTCTGATCGGAGGCTGAATTAGTTTACGATCACTGGTTCGTTTTTGCTCCAGAACCACTAAAACGGCATACATGCCAGAGCAGCCCATGCCAGAGCAGCCCGTGCCTTCGCTGTTGCAAGAGAATACTATTTTTCACTCACAACGACAGTATTAAGATGCGAAAGGAGCAAGTCTGCAACATGTACGGCGCTCTTCTTTGCCAGGCGTTTTTTTCATGGTTTGGGGCAAAACATTCGTTTTTTGGTTCGTTTCTTGATTCGGTCGATATTATCGTGGAAATTAGCCATTCGTTTTCTTGAAAAATGATCAATAAAACGAAATCGGACTGATACTATGGTAAGACTGACGGTAAGGCAATAATTGATCGAGGCACCCTCACCTGAGCGAGGCTAAGCCCCTGTCCAGCTCTGGCATGAACATGAGGCCGGGGTCACGCATGACCTGGCAGAAAACAGGTAAAAAAGAAGTAAAACACATAGTGTGAAGATACAAATGTGATTCATACCAGCAGTACAGGAGTCACACATAAATAAACACCAACGGCCTTGCCGCTATCCCACCTGGACACCAGGAAGTGGAACAGAGGGCGGAGAGCGGGGAATGGCAAGAGGAAGGAGAGGGAGGAGAGAGCACAGCCCTAAATGCGTAACCCTAACACTAGGAGAGGGAGGACAAACCCCTTGGATGTGAGAGAGAGGAGACTCAGATAGGCGCGGGAAGCAGGAAGCGAGAGGACAGGGGGGCAGATTGAACCTGCCACATTATGTCCACACATTCTGCCCACACATTGACACTGACGATTCATTAAAGTAAATATACGTACCAGCAGGGCCCTCCCAGGTACACATGCACGTATGCCACGTTTGGGACCGGAACCCACTGCTGCTCTGGTGTATATGATGTTAGGATCCTTACTGGCAAACTCACAACCCTTGCGTGGCCACCTTGAGCTAACTGCAGGAATCCCTCCGCCACAGAAGACGATTTCAGTTACTTTCTGTTATCAAGCCGGCAAAGTCTTGTCGGCACACACATCCCTACCTATTTGTGTATGCAAGAGAGACGTTGTGGTGTGACGTGCTGCCTAGGCTCTCCATCCTGTTGATCCCTTTGGTCTTCTCCCCTTTGGCCTTCAAGGACAGCATCCCGAGGTAACATTCTTCACCAACGCGTGCTCACCGGCAAGGCTATCAATTGCAACAGTGCCCAGGACACGTGCCCATATTGGTTACATTTTTGCTAAATCACTCCTGTTCCTAAACTAAATCGGTAAAACCCTGACATGGCAAGATTGTTTCTAGATTGGACCTCCAGAGTTTACTCACAGAATGTGCCCAAGAGCTAACGTAGCCAACACGCAAGCATTTGTGTGAAATTATATATGAAAAACAAGAAGTGGACACACTGGCGGCTGTCCACACACTGACACTCACTACTTGGTAGATGTCAGCGCCGGCCAGGCCCTCCCTGAGCTTGACGAGACCGCGCCGGACGTCTGTCTGGATCTTCTCACCAGACGGGCCGCCCAGGAAGAGCACTGGCTCCTGCTCCACCTGCGGGAATAGAAGATTCCTTTTGTTTCAGTTAGTTTCATTAAGTTTCAGTGACAGTTTCCGTTTGTTGCAGTGACAGATTCCGTTTGTTGCAGTGAAAATCCGTTTACCGATATTTCAGTGTGAATTATGTTTATCCCATTGTGAAATCAGTTAATTTTGGTGTGAATTCGACCTCCGTTTTCCTATTCTCTTCCTCTAACATGACGAAAGTAACCTTCTCCTCCCTCCACCTGCACCAGCAGTGCCACATCACAACCAGGCAGCATGTCCTCCATCCGGGCATCTGTTTATATTTCAATATCCACCCACAGCATAACCTCTGCCCCCCCCCACTCACCCCTCACCAGTAATGCCACATCACAGCCGGCCAACAAGTCCTTGAGGGCGACCATGCGGATTGCCAGCTCAGCAGGGGGCATGTCCAGTAGAGGGGGGTACCTGGTGCATGGCAAAAGGAAGGGGAAATGTATTTATGTGTGAATACAAGATTATTGCACAACAAGAGATAGCAGCAAAAAGCCGGGATCGGATTTTGATCAGAAACTAACATTTCTTCTTGCTGCCCCCCCCCCCCCATTGAGTCCTGACAGCATCTCTCTGACTGCTGGCCTGCACGGATGAGGCAGGGCAAGGGGTGTTGGGGCAGGAATAAGGTACTTATGTGGGCCTGCCAGGCACAGGCTGCTCACTGCAGTACTCACCTCGCCACAGTAAATAGTGTAAGGCAAGGGCATGCCTACAGCGGCTGTACATTGCAATACCCACCCCACCGTACTGCCTGAATGTTGGAATGCACAGATGGGCAACTAAGGCCGGTGGTCCAGGCAGCGGGAGGAGGGCCGGGGCTAAGCAGAGCAACCCGCAGCCAAAGCAGCAGGGCGAGGAGTGGGGACGAATAAGCGCAGCAAGTGAGGCCAGTGGCAAAAAGGCATCAAAGGAGGGGAGGGGGAGGAGGGGAGTTGAAGGCAACGGTAAGGGATCTGAGGCCGGTGGCGAAGGCAGTGCAGGGTGTGAGGTATTAGAAAGGGCTACACTTAGCAAGTAAGGCTGGCAGGAAAGAGGCAGCCAGGCATGCTGCAAGAGAAGTCCTCGGCACTGATGTAGCTTAAGGGCAGAGAGGGAATACCACCGCCCTCAGCTGCTTCGTTTCCTAAACCTCCGTGCCCTGCGGCGTAGGAGCTTTCTGCCTGTTTTCAACGTTCAGGACATTCGTCGCGGGACGGGGCGGGAGGGGGGGGCGGGGCATAGGCCAGTGTTCTCATGATGATGGCTGGCGTGGCGCCTCTGCAGGAACGCAGCCTTGCTAGACTTGTGTATGAAGGAGCGGTGGCTGACTGGGTCACGTACGGCAGTTGAGTGACAGGCTGGGGGGCACCGAAAAAGGAAAGGAGTACCGATAGGAACAGTGAGGGATGGTGAGACAGCTGTCAGGCAACAAGCCAGCAGCATTTTCAGACAGGGCAGGCTGTACGGAAAAGGCTGCGTCGTCCGAAGTCCCCTTACCCAAAGAACAAATTAAATCCCTCAAACCTACATAAAAATTAGACCTGAAGCTCATGAGAGGGCCCAACCTGCCCAATGAGGGGGGGGGGGGTGAATGGGTTTTGCACTCCCGGATTTTTATCACCTACTTGTAAGCGGCCTTGCGCAGGGACCTCATGCTCAGCAGCCCACCCATCAGGGGCTGTAGCTCTCTGTACTTGGCCTCGTCCACCTGGAAGTGTGAACATGAACTGAAAGTTAACAGGGTTCAAACAAGCAGTATGGCAAATCAAATCAGAATGACTAAAACATATTTGTCTGTGGCTTTGATAAAACATGCGTACAAAATGCAATGCCAGCATGCCTTTCTTAATTAGCTGATGTAAATGTCTTCATGAGCTGAGGCGCATTTCGTGATACGGTGTCCCGAGGTAGATTTATTCATTTACCAGGACCAGCAGCACGTGGTCATGTGCCACAAAGCACGTCTTGATTTTCTGTGATATATTGATTTATTTGTTTGAATGTGTCCCACCTGGGGCCATTTATCTTCTTCGTCTCTGGGCGGCGTACCTAACCGTCCCCGAACGGCGCTCGTAGCCGAACGCACCTGCCGGGAAAACGCAATGGAAAAATTATAAATAGCATGAGGAAAGCCGATGTTGGCAGCTTGTAAAAACAGGCAGCATGTGCACGGCTTCAGCACTTGCCGGGAAAAAGTAATGACAACAACTATAGATGCTAGGGAAAACTGATTTTAGTTGCCTGTCCAATAGACATCATGCACGTGGCGTAACACGTTGCACTTCCTCTGACCCAATATGTACTCATCGCACCCGACAAAGCTTGAGTCACGAGTTAGTTGTACCTTCGGTACACAGCATGACTTGTATTGCACCTAACTTCCCCTGTTGTACACAAACCTCACATGTTGTACACAAGACAGGCAGGGCAGTACACCTTACTCACGCATTCACAACTGATGAGTGCGTGCACGCCACACTTATTGAAAGAAAACTGCGCTTCCGAAGGCACGTGCGGTTTAAGGGAACAGCTTGGGGCTGAAGTCAGATCCACACCGTTACCATTCACGCTTGTACTATATATATACCAGGTTGTGGTACATCCATGGTACTGACTAGGCAGTATCACACTTGCTTGAGTGCTAGGTACGCGTACTGCACACCAGGTAGCAGTACATCGGTGGCTCCACTTAGGCAGTGCATGTGCTACATACATGCCCTACACACCAGATCGCGGTACGCTTTCCCCAGCTCCCGCTTTGCGATTCCACCGAAGAAGGACAGCGGCCCCCTGCTCCCGCTGCCGCTGCTGCTCTCAGTACCCGCGCCGCTGCCGTTGCTCCGCTTTTTGCTGCTGCTGCTCCCTCTCCCAGCATTGAAGTCCGCAGCATTCACAGATGATGCAGTTGAAGAAGTTGATGCAGCTGCAGCCGCCTCGGTGTGATCCACATCTCCGGTTTCAGATGAGGACGAGGAGGAGGACGAGGAGGGAGTGCCCATCACAGACTGTGTGGTTCAGGATGAAGGGTCAAGGGGAGGTCAAACTGAATTGCATCCTAAGATACGGGTAACTGTGCCTGGCTAAATATATGCGCGTGTGTCCAGGAGGAGGACGGTGAGGAGGACGAGGAGGAGGACGAGGAGGGAGTGCCCATCACAGACTGTGTGGTTCAGGATGAAGGGTCAAGGGAAGGTCAAACTGAATTGCATCCTAAGATACGGGTAACTGTGCCTGGCTAAATATATGCGCGTGTGTCCAGGAGGAGGACGGTGAGGAGGACGAGGAGGAGGACGAGGAGGGAGTGCCCATCACAGACTGTGTGGTTCAGGATGAAGGGTCAAGGGAAGGTCAAACTGAATTGCATCCTAAGATACGGGTAACTGTGCCTGGCTAAATATATGCGCGTGTGTCCAGGAGGAGGACGGTGAGGAGGACGAGGAGGAGGACGAGGAGGGAGTGCCCATCACAGACTGTGTGGTTCAGGATGAAGGGTCAAGGGAAGGTCAAACTGAATTGCATCCTAAGATACGGGTAACTGTGCCTGGCTAAATATATGCGCGTGTGTCCAGGAGGAGGACGGTGAGGAGGACGGTGAGGAGGACGAGGAGGGAGTGCCCATCACAGACTGTGTGGTTCAGGATGAAGGGTCAAGGGAAGGTCAAACTGAATTGCATCCTAAGATACGGGTAACTGTGCCTGGCTAAATATATGCGCGTGTGTCCAGGAGGAGGACGAGGAGGAGGACGGTGAGGAGGACGAGGAGGGAGTGCCCATCACAGACTGTGTGGTTCAGGATGAAGGGTCAAGGGAAGGTCAAACTGAATTGCATCCTAAGATACGGGTAACTGTGCCTGGCTAGATATATGCGCGTGTGTCCAGGAGGAGGACGGTGAGGAGGACGGTGAGGAGGACGAGGAGGGAGTGCCCATCACAGACTGTGTGGTTCAGGATGAAGGGTCAAGGGAAGGTCAAACTGAATTGCATCCTAAGATACGGGTAACTGTGCCTGGCTAAATATATGCGCGTGTGTCCAGGAGGAGGACGGTGAGGAGGACGAGGAGGAGGACGAGGAGGGAGTGCCCATCACAGACTGTGTGGTTCAGGATGAAGGGTCAAGGGAAGGTCAAACTGAATTGCATCCTAAGATACGGGTAACTGTGCCTGGCTAAATATATGCGCGTGTGTCCAGGAGGAGGATGGTGAGGAGGACGGTGAGGAGGACGAGGAGGGAGTGCCCATCACAGACTGTGTGGTTCAGGATGAAGGGTCAAGGGAAGGTCAAACTGAATTGCATCCTAAGATACGGGTAACTGTGCCTGGCTAAATATATGCGCGTGTGTCCAGGAGGAGGACGGTGAGGAGGACGGTGAGGAGGACGAGGAGGGAGTGCCCATCACAGACTGTGTGGTTCAGGATGAAGGGTCAAGGGAAGGTCAAACTGAATTGCATCCTAAGATACGGGTAACTGTGCCTGGCTAAATATATGCGCGTGTGTCCAGGAGGAGGACGGTGAGGAGGACGGTGAGGAGGACGAGGAGGGAGTGCCCATCACAGACTGTGTGGTTCAGGATGAAGGGTCAAGGGAAGGTCAAACTGAATTGCATCCTAAGATACGGGTAACTGTGCCTGGCTAAATATATGCGCGTGTGTCCAGGAGGAGGACAAGGAGGAGGACGGTGAGGAGGACGAGGAGGGAGTGCCCATCACAGACTGTGTGGTTCAGGATGAAGGGTCAAGGGAAGGTCAAACTGAATTGCATCCTAAGATACGGGTAACTGTGCCTGGCTAAATATATGCGCGTGTGTCCAGGAGGAGGACGAGGAGGAGGACGGTGAGGAGGACGAGGAGGGAGTGCCCATCACAGACTGTGTGGTTCAGGATGAAGGGTCAAGGGAAGGTCAAACTGAATTGCATCCTAAGATACGGGTAACTGTGCCTGGCTAAATATATGCGCGTGTGTCCAGGAGGAGGACGAGGAGGAGGACGGTGAGGAGGACGAGGAGGGAGTGCCCATCACAGACTGTGTGGTTCAGGATGAAGGGTCAAGGGAAGGTCAAACTGAATTGCATCCTAAGATACGGGTAACTGTGCCTGGCTAAATATATGCGCGTGTGTCCAGGAGGAGGACGGTGAGGAGGACGAGGAGGAGGACGAGGAGGGAGTGCCCATCACAGACTGTGTGGTTCAGGATGAAGGGTCAAGGGAAGGTCAAACTGAATTGCATCCTAAGATACGGGTAACTGTGCCTGGCTAAATATATGCGCGTGTGTCCAGGAGGAGGACAGTGAGGAGGACGGTGAGGAGGACGAGGAGGGAGTGCCCATCACAGACTGTGTGGTTCAGGATGAAGGGTCAAGGGAAGGTCAAACTGAATTGCATCCTAAGATACGGGTAACTGTGCCTGGCTAAATATATGCGCGTGTGTCCAGGAGGAGGACAAGGAGGAGGACGGTGAGGAGGACGAGGAGGGAGTGCCCATCACAGACTGTGTGGTTCAGGATGAAGGGTCAAGGGAAGGTCAAACTGAATTGCATCCTAAGATACGGGTAACTGTGCCTGGCTAAATATATGCGCGTGTGTCCAGGAGGAGGACGGTGAGGAGGACGAGGAGGAGGACGAGGAGGGAGTGCCCATCACAGACTGTGTGGTTCAGGATGAAGGGTCAAGGGAAGGTCAAACTGAATTGCATCCTAAGATACGGGTAACTGTGCCTGGCTAAATATATGCGCGTGTGTCCAGGAGGAGGACAAGGAGGAGGACGGTGAGGAGGACGAGGAGGGAGTGCCCATCACAGACTGTGTGGTTCAGGATGAAGGGTCAAGGGAAGGTCAAACTGAATTGCATCCTAAGATACGGGTAACTGTGCCTGGCTAAATATATGCGCGTGTGTCCAGGAGGAGGACGGTGAGGAGGACGAGGAGGAGGACGAGGAGGGAGTGCCCATCACAGACTGTGTGGTTCAGGATGAAGGGTCAAGGGAAGGTCAAACTGAATTGCATCCTAAGATACGGGTAACTGTGCCTGGCTAAATATATGCGCGTGTGTCCAGGAGGAGGACGGTGAGGAGGACGGTGAGGAGGACGAGGAGGGAGTGCCCATCACAGACTGTGTGGTTCAGGATGAAGGGTCAAGGGAAGGTCAAACTGAATTGCATCCTAAGATACGGGTAACTGTGCCTGGCTAAATATATGCGCGTGTGTCCAGGAGGAGGACGAGGAGGAGGACGGTGAGGAGGACGAGGAGGGAGTGCCCATCACAGACTGTGTGGTTCAGGATGAAGGGTCAAGGGAAGGTCAAACTGAATTGCATCCTAAGATACGGGTAACTGTGCCTGGCTAGATATATGCGCGTGTGTCCAGGAGGAGGACGGTGAGGAGGACGGTGAGGAGGACGAGGAGGGAGTGCCCATCACAGACTGTGTGGTTCAGGATGAAGGGTCAAGGGAAGGTCAAACTGAATTGCATCCTAAGATACGGGTAACTGTGCCTGGCTAAATATATGCGCGTGTGTCCAGGAGGAGGACGGTGAGGAGGACGGTGAGGAGGACGAGGAGGGAGTGCCCATCACAGACTGTGTGGTTCAGGATGAAGGGTCAAGGGAAGGTCAAACTGAATTGCATCCTAAGATACGGGTAACTGTGCCTGGCTAAATATATGCGCGTGTGTCCAGGAGGAGGACGGTGAGGAGGACGGTGAGGAGGACGAGGAGGGAGTGCCCATCACAGACTGTGTGGTTCAGGATGAAGGGTCAAGGGAAGGTCAAACTGAATTGCATCCTAAGATACGGGTAACTGTGCCTGGCTAAATATATGCGCGTGTGTCCAGGAGGAGGACGGTGAGGAGGACGGTGAGGAGGACGAGGAGGGAGTGCCCATCACAGACTGTGTGGTTCAGGATGAAGGGTCAAGGGAAGGTCAAACTGAATTGCATCCTAAGATACGGGTAACTGTGCCTGGCTAAATATATGCGCGTGTGTCCAGGAGGAGGACGGTGAGGAGGACGGTGAGGAGGACGAGGAGGGAGTGCCCATCACAGACTGTGTGGTTCAGGATGAAGGGTCAAGGGAAGGTCAAACTGAATTGCATCCTAAGATACGGGTAACTGTGCCTGGCTAAATATATGCGCGTGTGTCCAGGAGGAGGACGGTGAGGAGGACGGTGAGGAGGACGAGGAGGGAGTGCCCATCACAGACTGTGTGGTTCAGGATGAAGGGTCAAGGGAAGGTCAAACTGAATTGCATCCTAAGATACGGGTAACTGTGCCTGGCTAAATATATGCGCGTGTGTCCAGGAGGAGGACGGTGAGGAGGACGGTGAGGAGGACGAGGAGGGAGTGCCCATCACAGACTGTGTGGTTCAGGATGAAGGGTCAAGGGAAGGTCAAACTGAATTGCATCCTAAGATACGGGTAACTGTGCCTGGCTAAATATATGCGCGTGTGTCCAGGAGGAGGACGGTGAGGAGGACGGTGAGGAGGACGAGGAGGGAGTGCCCATCACAGACTGTGTGGTTCAGGATGAAGGGTCAAGGGAAGGTCAAACTGAATTGCATCCTAAGATACGGGTAACTGTGCCTGGCTAAATATATGCGCGTGTGTCCAGGAGGAGGACGAGTGAGGAGGACGGTGAGGAGGACGAGGAGGGAGTGCCCATCACAGACTGTGTGGTTCAGGATGAAGGGTCAAGGGAAGGTCAAACTGAATTGCATCCTAAGATACGGGTAACTGTGCCTGGCTAAATATATGCGCGTGTGTCCAGGAGGAGGACGAGTGAGGAGGACGGTGAGGAGGACGAGGAGGGAGTGCCCATCACAGACTGTGTGGTTCAGGATGAAGGGTCAAGGGAAGGTCAAACTGAATTGCATCCTAAGATACGGGTAACTGTGCCTGGCTAAATATATGCGCGTGTGTCCAGGAGGAGGACGGTGAGGAGGACGGTGAGGAGGACGAGGAGGGAGTGCCCATCACAGACTGTGTGGTTCAGGATGAAGGGTCAAGGGAAGGTCAAACTGAATTGCATCCTAAGATACGGGTAACTGTGCCTGGCTAAATATATGCGCGTGTGTCCAGGAGGAGGACGGTGAGGAGGACGAGTGAGGAGGACGAGGAGGGAGTGCCCATCACAGACTGTGTGGTTCAGGATGAAGGGTCAAGGGAAGGTCAAACTGAATTGCATCCTAAGATACGGGTAACTGTGCCTGGCTAAATATATGCGCGTGTGTCCAGGAGGAGGACGGTGAGGAGGACGGTGAGGAGGACGAGGAGGGAGTGCCCATCACAGACTGTGTGGTTCAGGATGAAGGGTCAAGGGAAGGTCAAACTGAATTGCATCCTAAGATACGGGTAACTGTGCCTGGCTAAATATATGCGCGTGTGTCCAGGAGGAGGACGGTGAGGAGGACGGTGAGGAGGACGAGGAGGGAGTGCCCATCACAGACTGTGTGGTTCAGGATGAAGGGTCAAGGGAAGGTCAAACTGAATTGCATCCTAAGATACGGGTAACTGTGCCTGGCTAAATATATGCGCGTGTGTCCAGGAGGAGGACGGTGAGGAGGACGGTGAGGAGGACGAGGAGGGAGTGCCCATCACAGACTGTGTGGTTCAGGATGAAGGGTCAAGGGAAGGTCAAACTGAATTGCATCCTAAGATACGGGTAACTGTGCCTGGCTAAATATATGCGCGTGTGTCCAGGAGGAGGACAAGTGAGGAGGACGGTGAGGAGGACGAGGAGGGAGTGCCCATCACAGACTGTGTGGTTCAGGATGAAGGGTCAAGGGAAGGTCAAACTGAATTGCATCCTAAGATACGGGTAACTGTGCCTGGCTAAATATATGCGCGTGTGTCCAGGAGGAGGACGAGTGAGGAGGACGGTGAGGAGGACGAGGAGGGAGTGCCCATCACAGACTGTGTGGTTCAGGATGAAGGGTCAAGGGAAGGTCAAACTGAATTGCATCCTAAGATACGGGTAACTGTGCCTGGCTAAATATATGCGCGTGTGTCCAGGAGGAGGACGGTGAGGAGGACGGTGAGGAGGACGAGGAGGGAGTGCCCATCACAGACTGTGTGGTTCAGGATGAAGGGTCAAGGGAAGGTCAAACTGAATTGCATCCTAAGATACGGGTAACTGTGCCTGGCTAAATATATGCGCGTGTGTCCAGGAGGAGGACGGTGAGGAGGACGAGGAGGAGGACGAGGAGGGAGTGCCCATCACAGACTGTGTGGTTCAGGATGAAGGGTCAAGGGAAGGTCAAACTGAATTGCATCCTAAGATACGGGTAACTGTGCCTGGCTAAATATATGCGCGTGTGTCCAGGAGGAGGACGAGTGAGGAGGACGGTGAGGAGGACGAGGAGGGAGTGCCCATCACAGACTGTGTGGTTCAGGATGAAGGGTCAAGGGAAGGTCAAACTGAATTGCATCCTAAGATACGGGTAACTGTGCCTGGCTAAATATATGCGCGTGTGTCCAGGAGGAGGACGGTGAGGAGGACGGTGAGGAGGACGAGGAGGGAGTGCCCATCACAGACTGTGTGGTTCAGGATGAAGGGTCAAGGGAAGGTCAAACTGAATTGCATCCTAAGATACGGGTAACTGTGCCTGGCTAAATATATGCGCGTGTGTCCAGGAGGAGGACGGTGAGGAGGACGGTAGGAGGAGGACGAGGAGGGAGTGCCCATCACAGACTGTGTGGTTCAGGATGAAGGGTCAAGGGAAGGTCAAACTGAATTGCATCCTAAGATACGGGTAACTGTGCCTGGCTAAATATATGCGCGTGTGTCCAGGAGGAGGACGGTGAGGAGGACGGTGAGGAGGACGAGGAGGGAGTGCCCATCACAGACTGTGTGGTTCAGGATGAAGGGTCAAGGGAAGGTCAAACTGAATTGCATCCTAAGATACGGGTAACTGTGCCTGGCTAAATATATGCGCGTGTGTCCAGGAGGAGGACAGGTGAGGAGGACGGTGAGGAGGACGAGGAGGGAGTGCCCATCACAGACTGTGTGGTTCAGGATGAAGGGTCAAGGGAAGGTCAAACTGAATTGCATCCTAAGATACGGGTAACTGTGCCTGGCTAAATATATGCGCGTGTGTCCAGGAGGAGGACGGTGAGGAGGACGGTGAGGAGGACGAGGAGGGAGTGCCCATCACAGACTGTGTGGTTCAGGATGAAGGGTCAAGGGGAAGGTCAAACTGAATTGCATCCTAAGATACGGGTAACTGTGCCTGGCTAAATATATGCGCGTGTGTCCAGGAGGAGGACGGTGAGGAGGACGAGTGAGGAGGACGAGGAGGGAGTGCCCATCACAGACTGTGTGGTTCAGGATGAAGGGTCAAGGGAAGGTCAAACTGAATTGCATCCTAAGATACGGGTAACTGTGCCTGGCTAAATATATGCGCGTGTGTCCAGGAGGAGGACGGTGAGGAGGACGGTGAGGAGGACGAGGAGGGAGTGCCCATCACAGACTGTGTGGTTCAGGATGAAGGGTCAAGGGAAGGTCAAACTGAATTGCATCCTAAGATACGGGTAACTGTGCCTGGCTAAATATATGCGCGTGTGTCCAGGAGGAGGACGGTGAGGAGGACGAGTGAGGAGGACGAGGAGGGAGTGCCCATCACAGACTGTGTGGTTCAGGATGAAGGGTCAAGGGAAGGTCAAACTGAATTGCATCCTAAGATACGGGTAACTGTGCCTGGCTAAATATATGCGCGTGTGTCCAGGAGGAGGACGGTGAGGAGGACGAGGAGGAGGACGAGGAGGGAGTGCCCATCACAGACTGTGTGGTTCAGGATGAAGGGTCAAGGGAAGGTCAAACTGAATTGCATCCTAAGATACGGGTAACTGTGCCTGGCTAAATATATGCGCGTGTGTCCAGGAGGAGGACGAGGAGGAGGACGGTGAGGAGGACGAGGAGGGAGTGCCCATCACAGACTGTGTGGTTCAGGATGAAGGGTCAAGGGAAGGTCAAACTGAATTGCATCCTAAGATACGGGTAACTGTGCCTGGCTAAATATATGCGCGTGTGTCCAGGAGGAGGACGAGTGAGGAGGACGGTGAGGAGGACGAGGAGGGAGTGCCCATCACAGACTGTGTGGTTCAGGATGAAGGGTCAAGGGAAGGTCAAACTGAATTGCATCCTAAGATACGGGTAACTGTGCCTGGCTAAATATATGCGCGTGTGTCCAGGAGGAGGACGGTGAGGAGGACGGTGAGGAGGACGA
Organism: Limnomonas spitsbergensis; assembly: GCA_037349105.1. Taxonomy (NCBI): domain Eukaryota; kingdom Viridiplantae; phylum Chlorophyta; class Chlorophyceae; order Chlamydomonadales; genus Limnomonas; species Limnomonas spitsbergensis. The sequence continues at coordinate 580,940 of JAYJMM010000062.1, forward strand.
GGAGGGAGTGCCCATCACAGACTGTGTGGTTCAGGATGAAGGGTCAAGGGAAGGTCAAACTGAATTGCATCCTAAGATACGGGTAACTGTGCCTGGCTAAATATATGCGCGTGTGTCCAGGAGGAGGACGGTGAGGAGGACGGTGAGGAGGACGAGGAGGGAGTGCCCATCACAGACTGTGTGGTTCAGGATGAAGGGTCAAGGGAAGGTCAAACTGAATTGCATCCTAAGATACGGGTAACTGTGCCTGGCTAAATATATGCGCGTGTGTCCAGGAGGAGGACGGTGAGGAGGACGGTGAGGAGGACGAGGAGGGAGTGCCCATCACAGACTGTGTGGTTCAGGATGAAGGGTCAAGGGAAGGTCAAACTGAATTGCATCCTAAGATACGGGTAACTGTGCCTGGCTAAATATATGCGCGTGTGTCCAGGAGGAGGACGGTGAGGAGGACGGTGAGGAGGACGAGGAGGGAGTGCCCATCACAGACTGTGTGGTTCAGGATGAAGGGTCAAGGGAAGGTCAAACTGAATTGCATCCTAAGATACGGGTAACTGTGCCTGGCTAAATATATGCGCGTGTGTCCAGGAGGAGGACGAGTGAGGAGGACGGTGAGGAGGACGAGGAGGGAGTGCCCATCACAGACTGTGTGGTTCAGGATGAAGGGTCAAGGGAAGGTCAAACTGAATTGCATCCTAAGATACGGGTAACTGTGCCTGGCTAAATATATGCGCGTGTGTCCAGGAGGAGGACGGTGAGGAGGACGGTGAGGAGGACGAGGAGGGAGTGCCCATCACAGACTGTGTGGTTCAGGATGAAGGGTCAAGGGAAGGTCAAACTGAATTGCATCCTAAGATACGGGTAACTGTGCCTGGCTAAATATATGCGCGTGTGTCCAGGAGGAGGACGAGGAGGAGGACGGTGAGGAGGACGAGGAGGGAGTGCCCATCACAGACTGTGTGGTTCAGGATGAAGGGTCAAGGGAAGGTCAAACTGAATTGCATCCTAAGATACGGGTAACTGTGCCTGGCTAAATATATGCGCGTGTGTCCAGGAGGAGGACGGTGAGGAGGACGGTGAGGAGGACGAGGAGGGAGTGCCCATCACAGACTGTGTGGTTCAGGATGAAGGGTCAAGGGAAGGTCAAACTGAATTGCATCCTAAGATACGGGTAACTGTGCCTGGCTAAATATATGCGCGTGTGTCCAGGAGGAGGACGGTGAGGAGGACGGTGAGGAGGACGAGGAGGGAGTGCCCATCACAGACTGTGTGGTTCAGGATGAAGGGTCAAGGGAAAGGTCAAACTGAATTGCATCCTAAGATACGGGTAACTGTGCCTGGCTAAATATATGCGCGTGTGTCCAGGAGGAGGACGGTGAGGAGGACGGTGAGGAGGACGAGGAGGGAGTGCCCATCACAGACTGTGTGGTTCAGGATGAAGGGTCAAGGGAAGGTCAAACTGAATTGCATCCTAAGATACGGGTAACTGTGCCTGGCTAAATATATGCGCGTGTGTCCAGGAGGAGGAAGGGAGGAGGACGGTGAGGAGGACGAGGAGGGAGTGCCCATCACAGACTGTGTGGTTCAGGATGAAGGGTCAAGGGAAGGTCAAACTGAATTGCATCCTAAGATACGGGTAACTGTGCCTGGCTAAATATATGCGCGTGTGTCCAGGAGGAGGACGAGTGAGGAGGACGGTGAGGAGGACGAGGAGGGAGTGCCCATCACAGACTGTGTGGTTCAGGATGAAGGGTCAAGGGAAGGTCAAACTGAATTGCATCCTAAGATACGGGTAACTGTGCCTGGCTAAATATATGCGCGTGTGTCCAGGAGGAGGACGGTGAGGAGGACGGTGAGGAGGACGAGGAGGGAGTGCCCATCACAGACTGTGTGGTTCAGGATGAAGGGTCAAGGGAAGGTCAAACTGAATTGCATCCTAAGATACGGGTAACTGTGCCTGGCTAAATATATGCGCGTGTGTCCAGGAGGAGGACGGTGAGGAGGACGAGTGAGGAGGACGAGGAGGGAGTGCCCATCACAGACTGTGTGGTTCAGGATGAAGGGTCAAGGGAAGGTCAAACTGAATTGCATCCTAAGATACGGGTAACTGTGCCTGGCTAAATATATGCGCGTGTGTCCAGGAGGAGGACGAGTGAGGAGGACGGTGAGGAGGACGAGGAGGGAGTGCCCATCACAGACTGTGTGGTTCAGGATGAAGGGTCAAGGGAAGGTCAAACTGAATTGCATCCTAAGATACGGGTAACTGTGCCTGGCTAAATATATGCGCGTGTGTCCAGGAGGAGGACGGTGAGGAGGACGGTGAGGAGGACGAGGAGGGAGTGCCCATCACAGACTGTGTGGTTCAGGATGAAGGGTCAAGGGAAGGTCAAACTGAATTGCATCCTAAGATACGGGTAACTGTGCCTGGCTAAATATATGCGCGTGTGTCCAGGAGGAGGACGGTGAGGAGGACGGTGAGGAGGACGAGGAGGGAGTGCCCATCACAGACTGTGTGGTTCAGGATGAAGGGTCAAGGGAAGGTCAAACTGAATTGCATCCTAAGATACGGGTAACTGTGCCTGGCTAAATATATGCGCGTGTGTCCAGGAGGAGGACGAGTGAGGAGGACGGTGAGGAGGACGAGGAGGGAGTGCCCATCACAGACTGTGTGGTTCAGGATGAAGGGTCAAGGGAAGGTCAAACTGAATTGCATCCTAAGATACGGGTAACTGTGCCTGGCTAAATATATGCGCGTGTGTCCAGGAGGAGGACGGTGAGGAGGACGGTGAGGAGGACGAGGAGGGAGTGCCCATCACAGACTGTGTGGTTCAGGATGAAGGGTCAAGGGAAGGTCAAACTGAATTGCATCCTAAGATACGGGTAACTGTGCCTGGCTAAATATATGCGCGTGTGTCCAGGAGGAGGACGGTGAGGAGGACGGTGAGGAGGACGAGGAGGGAGTGCCCATCACAGACTGTGTGGTTCAGGATGAAGGGTCAAGGGAAGGTCAAACTGAATTGCATCCTAAGATACGGGTAACTGTGCCTGGCTAAATATATGCGCGTGTGTCCAGGAGGAGGACGGTGAGGAGGACGGTGAGGAGGACGAGGAGGGAGTGCCCATCACAGACTGTGTGGTTCAGGATGAAGGGTCAAGGGAAGGTCAAACTGAATTGCATCCTAAGATACGGGTAACTGTGCCTGGCTAAATATATGCGCGTGTGTCCAGGAGGAGGACGGTGAGGAGGACGGTGAGGAGGACGAGGAGGGAGTGCCCATCACAGACTGTGTGGTTCAGGATGAAGGGTCAAGGGAAGGTCAAACTGAATTGCATCCTAAGATACGGGTAACTGTGCCTGGCTAAATATATGCGCGTGTGTCCAGGAGGAGGACGAGTGAGGAGGACGGTGAGGAGGACGAGGAGGGAGTGCCCATCACAGACTGTGTGGTTCAGGATGAAGGGTCAAGGGAAGGTCAAACTGAATTGCATCCTAAGATACGGGTAACTGTGCCTGGCTAAATATATGCGCGTGTGTCCAGGAGGAGGACAGTGAGGAGGACGGTGAGGAGGACGAGGAGGGAGTGCCCATCACAGACTGTGTGGTTCAGGATGAAGGGTCAAGGGAAGGTCAAACTGAATTGCATCCTAAGATACGGGTAACTGTGCCTGGCTAAATATATGCGCGTGTGTCCAGGAGGAGGACGGTGAGGAGGACGGTGAGGAGGACGAGGAGGGAGTGCCCATCACAGACTGTGTGGTTCAGGATGAAGGGTCAAGGGAAGGTCAAACTGAATTGCATCCTAAGATACGGGTAACTGTGCCTGGCTAAATATATGCGCGTGTGTCCAGGAGGAGGACGGTGAGGAGGACGGTGAGGAGGACGAGGAGGGAGTGCCCATCACAGACTGTGTGGTTCAGGATGAAGGGTCAAGGGAAGGTCAAACTGAATTGCATCCTAAGATACGGGTAACTGTGCCTGGCTAAATATATGCGCGTGTGTCCAGGAGGAGGACGAGTGAGGAGGACGGTGAGGAGGACGAGGAGGGAGTGCCCATCACAGACTGTGTGGTTCAGGATGAAGGGTCAAGGGAAGGTCAAACTGAATTGCATCCTAAGATACGGGTAACTGTGCCTGGCTAAATATATGCGCGTGTGTCCAGGAGGAGGACGGTGAGGAGGACGGTGAGGAGGACGAGGAGGGAGTGCCCATCACAGACTGTGTGGTTCAGGATGAAGGGTCAAGGGAAGGTCAAACTGAATTGCATCCTAAGATACGGGTAACTGTGCCTGGCTAAATATATGCGCGTTGTGTCCAGGAGGAGGACGAGTGAGGAGGACGGTGAGGAGGACGAGGATGGGAGTGCCCATCACAGACTGTGTGGTTCAGGATGAAGGGTCAAGGGAAGGTCAAACTGAATTGCATCCTAAGATACGGGTAACTGTGCCTGGCTAAATATATGCGCGTGTGTCCAGGAGGAGGGACGGTGAGGAGGACGAGTGAGGAGGACGAGGAGGGAGTGCCCATCACAGACTGTGTGGTTCAGGATGAAGGGTCAAGGGAAGGTCAAACTGAATTGCATCCTAAGATACGGGTAACTGTGCCTGGCTAAATATATGCGCGTGTGTCCAGGAGGAGGACGGTGAGGAGGACGGTGAGGAGGCCGAGGAGGGAGTGCCCATCACAGACTGTGTGGTTCAGGATGAAGGGTCAAGGGAAGGTCAAACTGAATTGCATCCTAAGATACGGGTAACTGTGCCTGGCTAAATATATGCGCGTGTGTCCAGGAGGAGGACGGTGAGGAGGACGGTGAGGAGGACGAGGAGGGAGTGCCCATCACAGACTGTGTGGTTCAGGATGAAGGGTCAAGGGAAGGTCAAACTGAATTGCATCCTAAGATACGGGTAACTGTGCCTGGCTAAATATATGCGCGTGTGTCCAGGAGGAGGACGGTGAGGAGGACGGTGAGGAGGACGAGGAGGGAGTGCCCATCACAGACTGTGTGGTTCAGGATGAAGGGTCAAGGGAAGGTCAAACTGAATTGCATCCTAAGATACGGGTAACTGTGCCTGGCTAAATATATGCGCGTGTGTCCAGGAGGAGGACGGTGAGGAGGACGAGTGAGGAGGACGAGGAGGGAGTGCCCATCACAGACTGTGTGGTTCAGGATGAAGGGTCAAGGGAAGGTCAAACTGAATTGCATCCTAAGATACGGGTAACTGTGCCTGGCTAAATATATGCGCGTGTGTCCAGGAGGAGGACGAGTGAGGAGGACGGTGAGGAGGACGAGGAGGGAGTGCCCATCACAGACTGTGTGGTTCAGGATGAAGGGTCAAGGGAAGGTCAAACTGAATTGCATCCTAAGATACGGGTAACTGTGCCTGGCTAAATATATGCGCGTGTGTCCAGGAGGAGGACGGTGAGGAGGACGGGAGGAGGACGAGGAGGGAGTGCCCATCACAGACTGTGTGGTTCAGGATGAAGGGTCAAGGGAAGGTCAAACTGAATTGCATCCTAAGATACGGGTAACTGTGCCTGGCTAAATATATGCGCGTGTGTCCAGGAGGAGGACGAGTGAGGAGGACGGTGAGGAGGACGAGGAGGGAGTGCCCATCACAGACTGTGTGGTTCAGGATGAAGGGTCAAGGGAAGGTCAAACTGAATTGCATCCTAAGATACGGGTAACTGTGCCTGGCTAAATATATGCGCGTGTGTCCAGGAGGAGGACGGTGAGGAGGACGGTGAGGAGGACGAGGAGGGAGTGCCCATCACAGACTGTGTGGTTCAGGATGAAGGGTCAAGGGAAGGTCAAACTGAATTGCATCCTAAGATACGGGTAACTGTGCCTGGCTAAATATATGCGCGTGTGTCCAGGAGGAGGACGGTGAGGAGGACGGTGAGGAGGACGAGGAGGGAGTGCCCATCACAGACTGTGTGGTTCAGGATGAAGGGTCAAGGGAAGGTCAAACTGAATTGCATCCTAAGATACGGGTAACTGTGCCTGGCTAAATATATGCGCGTGTGTCCAGGAGGAGGACGAGTGAGGAGGACGGTGAGGGAGGACGAGGAGGGAGTGCCCATCACAGACTGTGTGGTTCAGGATGAAGGGTCAAGGGAAGGTCAAACTGAATTGCATCCTAAGATACGGGTAACTGTGCCTGGCTAAATATATGCGCGTGTGTCCAGGAGGAGGACGGTGAGGAGGACGGTGAGGAGGACGAGGAGGGAGTGCCCATCACAGACTGTGTGGTTCAGGATGAAGGGTCAAGGGAAGGTCAAACTGAATTGCATCCTAAGATACGGGTTAACTGTGCCTGGCTAAATATATGCGCGTGTGTCCAGGAGGAGGACGGTGAGGAGGACGGTGAGGAGGACGAGGAGGGAGTGCCCATCACAGACTGTGTGGTTCAGGATGAAGGGTCAAGGGAAGGTCAAACTGAATTGCATCCTAAGATACGGGTAACTGTGCCTGGCTAAATATATGCGGCGTGTGTCCAGGAGGAGGACGGTGAGGAGGACGAGTGAGGAGGACGATGAGGGAGTGCCCATCACAGACTGTGTGGTTCAGGATGAAGGGTCAAGGGAAGGTCAAACTGAATTGCATCCTAAGAATACGGGTAACTGTGCCTGGCTAAATATATGCGCGTGTGTCCAGGAGGAGGACAGGTGAGGAGGACGGTGAGGAGGACGAGGAAGGTGAGTGCCCATCACAGACTGTGTGGTTCAGGATGAAGGGTCAAGGGAAGGTCAAACTGAATTGCATCCTAAGATACGGGTAACTGTGCCTGGCTAAATATATGCGCGTGTGTCCAGGAGGAGGACGAGGAGGAGGACGAGGAGGAGGACGAGGAGGGAGTGCCCATCACAGACTGTGTGGTTCAGGATGAAGGGTCAAGGGAAGGTCAAACTGAATTGCATCCTAAGATACGGGTAACTGTGCCTGGCTAAATATATGCGCGTGTGTCCAGGAGGAGGACGAGGAGGAGGACGGTGAGGAGGACGAGGAGGGAGTGCCCATCACAGACTGTGTGGTTCAGGATGAAGGGTCAAGGGAAGGTCAAACTGAATTGCATCCTAAGATACGGGTAACTGTGCCTGGCTAAATATATGCGCGTGTGTCCAGGAGGAGGACGAGGAGGAGGGTGTGCCCATCACAGACTGTGCTCATGGACATGGGTCGAGGTGAGGGTTAACTGAAATCTGACTCGGACAGTCTTCATCCTTGTTTCACTGCATAAAGCGACCAGGCTATAAATTCTCACACATTCCTATCCCGGAATTGTGTTAAGGTTTACACAAATGTGATGTATGGTGTGCCCTCACTTTTTGACAGTGCTTGTACCGCCCCCCCCCCCCCGCTGACATACCGCACCTCACTCAGAAAAGTTATGACCTTGGTGATAGTGATGGCGTCACTCTTCTCGTTCTGTGATGAGTCAGCAGGCAAAGAAATTATAATTTAAGGATGATTATTTTCAAGGATAATTCTTTCTTAAGGATCATTTAAGAATCATTTTAGGATAGTTTGTTTTAAGGATAATTATTCATGATAGCCTTTGTACTGGGCATGGAGCAACGAGCATAAAGCAGGGGGCAGTGGGTTGCACGCAGCAAGACCGGGTGGGGCAGCAGATCGGTGTCATTTGCCGTAATAGCCACCGTACAGGGAATGGGGCAGCCGCCAGCAGGCAGGAGGCAGGTGTGGGGGGGGATGCATGAGGCAATAAGGGTAAGGGGCAGCAGGCAGGGGACATTAGTCAGGACAACCTGCGCATGGGGCATGGGGCAGCAGGCAGAATGCAGGGGACAGGGGAGGGTGTTTGCTGCAGGCAGGGGACATGGGGGGGGGTACTTGTAAAAGGAGGGGCTAAGGGCATCAGGTAGGGGTATTGGCCATGACAGCCCTAGTACCGGGTATGGGGCACCATGCAGCAAGCAGGGGGGAAGGCGGGGGGGGCTTGTTGCATGTAAGGGGCATCAGGCAGCAAATATAGGGGCAGACGGTGGGCGGCAGGGCACAGGGTGAAGGGGTCAGGGGATCAGCATACAACAGGCAGGGGGGGGGGAGGCAGCAGCGGATGGACAGGTCGTTAGCATACGGCAGACAGGGGGAGGAGACAGGTGGGGAGGGTGTGACAGCTCATCTATCAGTCAGTGTGGAAACTCTTGTAAGCATCCTTCCCAGCAGATTTTCAGCAATGTGAGTGAGTGCGCAACAAAATAGCCGGTGACGTAGGGATAAGCTGAGAATGGTGGCGCTCGAAAGCTAAGTTGTATTCCTTGATCCACGCACCAGGGGGTATTCTTTATTTACTTATGATATATACTACCGTAGTCGCTCTGGTCCACGCCCATGGACAAAAACGATTGAAATGATCATGCAGTTTTTAATTCACCACTTGGAACGATATTAACAGGACACAAAACATTTGAGAGGACACAGGGAAGCTGCCGTATCAGACCTGGCCTGCAGGTGGGCCAGCAGTGTTGTATTTTCCCAGACCGCCTACCAACGCGCAGCACCAAATTCCCGAATAAACTTGAGCGCACAAGCCATCCGCACAACATTTTTAATTAATAATTCGCTGGAAGCGAAAAGCATACAACAGTAGTGGGGAATACCAAATTGCTGGCCTGCCACCGCGAAAGTACAGAAGTTTCATACCCTGGGTCCTCACAGCAAAGCGGGTTCAAGTTTTGAGTATAATTCCAGGGGCAACGAAGTAATGCAGCGGATATTATTTATTTATACTGCATTGCTAAGTTGCATTAATACCTGCTGACAAAGCATTTTCAATTTGCAGGCCTCAAACAAGCCTTGCTGGTAGTGTCTAACAGCCTTTTCAGCACTTCGCACATTGCGATTCACTGTTTCCGGCCCTGCGTGCTAAAACTTTATCCTGCACGGACGTCAATTTAACCAGGCTAGTTAGTAAGCGCTCGGGGTGCACTTGTCACTGTCCACACATAACACTGGTCAGTCCACACATTAAAAATAATGTTCACACCTGCATGAGCTGCGCCCTCAGCTGCTCTATCGAGTATCCAGAGCCGAGCAGATCCTTCTTCTCTCGCTTGGATGAGCATCGGGCAAGGACAGCTGCGACAATCCGAGGGAGGGGGGAAGATAATACCGGTAAAAATACCTACTATTTGAAGGAGTGCCAGTATAACAAACCAGCAAACTGTGCAGAAAAATGCGAACATACGTAAGCATGTCGACTTCTCCCATACCAATTGTGGTGGTTTGTGGTAGGGCAAACTTAGATTCCTCTACAGGCATCCCTTCGGGTGGACCTCAGGAAAGATCTCGCAGGATCACCTTTCTTGTACGCGCTCACTGCAGGGTTTGATGACACATTAGGGTTTCATAACACATCACAGATACGGACGATCGTTCTCTTCACAATCAGGGTTACACGACAAAATGAGGGAAATTTACTATCAGAAACTTCGTTTTTGAAGGAAAGGGAAAACTGTGAGATTTGGCTGCCATCGTGTGAAATAGGTACGAAGTGCTACGATTCTCTGTTGCACGACTCAACCACCACTCCTTCCACCTCTCACCCGCTCTCACACGCCCACTTAGACATAGCCCAGCGACCAAACCAACAATCAACCAGTCTCACATCCAATCAACCACAGCCCACCCTGACAGCCTTGTCTCTCCTCACCCGCTCGAGGGTGGCCACTGGACTCGCCACATGAAGCTGGATGCAGTGCCGCATGCCGCATGGGGACGCGACAGACAGTGCATGGCTGCACGGTGATACTGCATGGGGTTGGTGGGGTCACCAGTCTCGTAAAATGACACATGCATGGTTTTGAATACGAGTGGTTCGCATATCTGCATGGCTGCCAGTCCATGTTGGACAGTGTTCCGAGCCTAAAAACCTACGAGCCTTTTCAGTGACGCTTCAGTGATTTCAATGGGTAGGTTCGATAGTACAAGAGCAACTTGTCCGGAAAGTGTAGGCCGGTTCGGCAACGGTGTTTTGAATGTTGATTTCTTGCTGACACGTGCTACTTTTCGACTCGGTCGTATGCAAACTCACCTGATCATGTCGGATTGCTGCCAAATCCGCTTACAGCGCCCCCAAGCGTATCGAGAGATATACACAAAGAGCCCCCAAGCAGGTGATGACGCGAAATGCTGCCACGTGAGCTAAAGATCCAGGTAGTTCATACGATCAAAACCAGCCGTGAATGATCATGTTGGAGTTACCTTGGTCCAAAATAAACAAGGGAGATAATCAGATATCCAGGCAGATATATCTGGTGATAATCTACATGTACAACATCCGTTCATACCAGGGGGAACATCTGTTCCCCCTGGTTCATACCGCCACCATACCTGCGGGAAATCTATGCGCGAGATCTACAAACGTTGTCACGCAACCTCAAAATGTTCCCAAGTGTGGCGTCTTCTGGTTGAGCCGTGGCGAGCTATTTCTTCCGTTCAATAACCGTCGTCGCGTACCTTCCCAAACTGTAAAACCAACACCACCAGCGGCACCAACCCCTAATTCGAGAGCCAAGCTTCTTAGCGTCGTATATTCTTCTGAGTCTTTCTCCCTGAGCTGATTTTGTGAGGATTGCAAATTATATCGTGGTGTCGCTCGACAGGCCACTCCGTTCATCCGAGACATACATTCTAAATCTTGGCTTGAAGCCCTGGTAAGCCGAGCTGAGCGCATTTCTGGCAGAACAAATTTTCGTGGCTTTGGAGGGTGGCATGAGTTGAATGTTCGTGACAGAAGCAAAGAGAGGGATAGTAGTGCCCAAACGCCTCATGCGGGGGTGCGGCCTAAAAAGGCCCGCACAAGTTGTGATCTCAGTGCAATCCCTGCAGACATGAAGGGTGGTTTGAGGGGGCCGCATGGGTGCACAGTGTGTAGGAGCAGGGCATGGGGGCATAGTACACATGAGCACAGTGTACAAAGGTGGCCGCCCTGCGACCCAAGGGTGGCATGGTGTGAATGAAAAAACTTGGCAGGGTACAGGCTGTTTAGGAGCCATGCATGTCTACTCATTGCCTAGTGTCGTTCCTCTGGTGAGCAGAATTAATCACCGCTGCGAGAAGACGAAACAGGGTGGCTTTCGGGCCGGGGGGGTCCAATGCATGGGAGCTGTGTTGAAGTGCATGGAACAAGAGGAACGATGCAGTGCTGCCCGTTTTGAGGTCGTCATTAGCCTATTCATAATGATCCCGTTGAGCTTAGCTATGAATCAGAGCCAGCAGACACAGATGGTGTGGGTACTGGCTGCATAGGATAAGCCTATGCAGCTGTGCTTATCATTTGTAATACATGTATTGGGGGATCAGACAGGTAGTGTGCAGCGTTGCTCAACAACTGTTGAGCTTCAGTTCAGTCAGCTTCTAGTATATGGCTAGATACCGAATGCATGGCCTGCCATGCTGCTGTAGCTGTTGGTGGCTACAGGTGGCCGCAGGTGGCCGCAGGTGGCTACAGGTGGCTACAGGTAGCCGCAGGTGGCCCCTTAGCAGAAACGCTGTGCATGCAGTGCTTGCCTTTCCACATGATACTGCATGGGGTCGTGTTACAAAAGCTGTGCATGGGAACAGATCATGAAGTTGTGCTGGGGGACAGGCTATACATAGAACCATGCCAGTTGAGCTCTCTCCCTATATTGAGGGGGGAGTCTTCAATCATGTGAAGGCGACCTCTTCCCAATCTCCACACTACTGCCCACCCCCGTTCCACACAAACACACACGCAGTCCCCCATCTCCTCTCCTCCACCATTCACACGCCCTCCTCCATCCTAGTCACCCACCTCCACCTTGCACATGTCCCTGACCTCCACAGGTCACCACCCGCCTCAGTGAAGGCTATTCAGCATCCACCCACCACTATCCAGACATCCACCAGCCACCTGCCCCTCATCCTCCACTCACCTGCCCCTCCTCCTCCACTTACAGGTCACATGTCTACACAGAGATGCCTTGAGCTGGGGTATGACACCTTCAAGCCCTACTCTGCGTTTGCAGGTAAATACAAAATAGCCTCAGAAGGGCAGATACGTGAAGAGATCCATCTTTGATATTCAGGGCTGCCTTATGCCATTGGAAGTCGATAAAAACATCATCCAGCGGGTCAGATAGTTAAAAACATCCTCTGTTTTTGAGGTGCAGCACTGCTGCCTCTATCAATCTTCTGGCTGGCTTACGGTGTGCTGAAGCCCTAGTCTTGCTATCGCAGGTGGGTCATGAAACACCGCATGAAAAGTATTTTCCTAGGGCAGGGGTATGAATCAAAAGAGCATCCCCGTTAGGTGGAGTGTGGATGGTTGTCGCTTTCAAGTGAGTTGGCTGTGTACAGGAGGGGCTGGCACGTCAATCTGTTCAGGGGGGGGGAGGATAGGGGGAGCACTGCCACTCTATGACCAATTGACCATCACCTCCTCACGGCCCCATTTGTGCCCGCCCGCCCACCACCACCGCCCCCACACACACACTCGCAACGCAGCCCTTCAGTTGTCTCCTATCATCCCCTCACTTGATGATTCCTGCCCCCATTCCCTCTTCTACCCCTGGCCCCTGAAAAATAAACCCTTCGCTCTTCATGACCATTGCTTTCGCCTCCGGTCTACCCCCTTCCTCCCTGGTGGCCCATCAACCCCCTTCCTCCCTGGTGGCCCATCAACCCCCTTCCTCCCTGGTGGCCCATCAACCCCCTTCCTCCCTGGTGGCCCATCAACCCCCTTCCTCCCTGGTGGCCCATCAACCCCCTTCCTCCCTGGTGGCCCATCAACCCCCTTCCTCCCTGGTGGCCCATCAACCCCCTTCCTCCCTGGTGGCCCATCAACCCCCTTCCTCCCTGGTGGCCCATCAACCCCCTTCCTCCCTGGTGGCCCATCAACCCCCTTCCTCCCTGGTGGCCCATCAACCCCCTTCCTCCCTGGTGGCCCATCAACCCCCTTCCTCCCTGGTGGCCCATCTACCCCCTTCCTCCCTGGTGGCCCATCAACCCCCTTCCTCCCTGGTGGCCCATCAACCCCCTTCCTCCCTGGTGGCCCATCAACCCCCTTCCTCCCTGGTGGCCCATCAACCCCCTTCCTCCCTGGTGGCCCATCAACCCCCTTCCTCCCTGGTGGCCCATCAACCCCCTTCCTCCCTGGTGGCACTCTCACTCTGAAATCCTAAATCCCCTCACTTGGCTCACCCTCTATGTTGCCCTTCATTCCAAAACTATTCAACCCTTCCGTCCATACCCCCCTCTGCCCTCTCCCCCCCCCTCGCTCCCTCCCCTCAGGTGGCCTGGTGTTTGGAGCCGGATGGTGAGGGGCTGAAACTACTGTGGCTGAGTATCTGGGGGGCTGCAGCTAAACAACTTGTATCTGAATGAAAGGGGTGTAGGTGATCAAAGTGTACCTGAGCGACAGGGGGGGGGGGGGGGTAGCTGACCAAACTGTAGCCAAATGGCAGGGGGGAACTGAACGAAGTGAAACTGAACAACAGGGAGCCGTAGCTGAATCAGCTGTGGCTGGAGAGACAGGGGGGGGCAGTTGAACCAACTGTGGCTGAGAGACAGGGGGTGTCAGGGTGTAGCTGAACCAACTGTAGCTTTAATACATAGGGGGGGGGCGGTAGCTAATCCAACTGTGGCTGAAAGACAGGGGCGTGCAGCTAATCCAACTGTGGCTGAAAGACAGGGGCGTGCAGCTAATCCAACTGTGGCTGGAAGACAGGGGCGTGCAGCTAATCCAACTGTGGCTGAAAGACAGGGGCGTGCAGCTAATCCAACTGTGGCTGAAAGACAGGGGCGTGCAGCTAATCCAACTGTGGCTGAAAGACAGGGGCGTGCAGCTAATCCAACTGTGGCTGAAAGACAGGGGCGTGCAGCTAATCCAACTGTGGCTGAAAGACAGGGGCATGCAGCTAATCCAACTGTGGCTGAAAGACAGGGTGGTACTGATGAACCATACTGTGCACCGAGCTGTGGTCTAGCTGGATCCAATACTGTATTACTGTACCTCGCAATTCAAACAAACCATTGCCATAGACAATGGCCCTTCAAACCTCATGTGGATGTGGGGGCTGTCAATTGTCAGATGTGTGGACCCTGGCCCCAGTTAACGCCTCCTATGTTGTGTGTGCATACATTGGGTGGAGTATGCTATTGAGCATTCTGTACTTTCGTGGATATGACATGGTGAATGTGTGAACATGAACGAGTGCACTTGTGTGAACAGGTGGGTGCTTGGGGACGCCGTCGCGTACAGATCAGCCGTCATGGGCATGCCATTCAACATGCTTTGGTAAGAGGGTTGAGGGGTCTAGATTTTGAAGAGCTAAGGGCGGGAGGATAAAGGCTAGGGTAGGGTAGGGACAGAGGGGGTGAGGGTTGCGTGCGGCAGGGGGTGAAGGTTAGGGGTTGATTTGAGAGTTTTGGGCTGGTTTGAGGGTTATAGATTTGTTTTAGGGCATGAAGTCCACAACCATGTCTGCTACCAACTTCTCTCACCTGGACCCTAACTGTTCCCGGCTACCATCATCACCGACATTTGAAGTGCGACATGCTCATCCCATTCCTGGAGGCCCCCCTGTCCATGCACCTCATGAGAACCATCAACCGGGCGACAACAACTTGCTATGAACTGACCTTGATTGCACCTAGCCCATTAACTGTCATTCGAATGTTGTTGCTCGTATCCAGACGTTTACTGGCTCATCTCAGGCTTAGTGACCATCCTAGGAACGCTCCTCGTGGGCACTCTGCCTACACTGCTTTCACCTGCTGTGAATTGCCCCTGGCTGCCCCTATCGAACATAACTGCCATTCGTACTGCATCAGGCTCATTCCAGGCATAGTGGCGACCCTGGCAGCGCTCCTCATGAACACTGTCTCCAGAGACGACGTGTCTTCAGATTCATACGGCGACGAGGGGGCGACGGTGAGCGGTACAACAGTGTACTGTTAATATAGGAGGCAGGACAGCATGCAGTTAGCAGTTTGTTGAGCAGTGCAGCTGATTCACATACCTTTTACAACAGCTTTCATTGTATGATGGGATGCTCGGCGATGAGGCGGTAACTTAAAATGGAAAACAGATGAGAAAATGGGTTGCTGTACAATTTTGATGTAGTACGATGTACAGTTTAGTGAGAGGAGGTGCGGGGATGCAGGTGGAACAATGGCAGCTGTTGGGAAGTGGGGTGTTGAGAGGGGGGGTGTTGAGCCAGGGGGTGTTGAGAGGGTCTCGGAGGGACGAGTGGGGAGCACATGGGGTGGGGAATGTGTTGATGGAAATAAACGACATATATTTACTTATGTACCGTAACTGTTGTTCTTGTTCCTGGGGTTGTCTGACCGCACTTGTTCCTCTGTGTTGCAGTGTCGCTCCCGTCTGATCCTGATGCTCAGCTACGGCATGTGCATGGGGGCGGTGTGTGGCGCGGTTTCGGTGCTGCTGGTGGAGCAGAGCAAGGAGGAGCAGGGGGACTTGTGGGTCGGATCGGTGAGGGAGGAAGTGTGGCACTTGGGTGGAGCGTGAGAGTTAGGAAGTGTGATATGTGGGTGGGATGTATGACTGAAGGTTTATGAAGAAGTGCGGCTTGTTATGTGGGAATAGTGACTGGGTAGGTGGGCGAGAAAGTGTGGCAATTGTGTGGAGCATTTTTGTGTGTTTATGGTGTAGCAGAGCAATCAACGGGAGCAGAGGCGGCTTATGGGTGGGCTGGGTGTCTGAGCAAGTGTGACATATGCAGGGGGATGTATGAGGGACAGTTTCGTTCCTGGTGTTCAAGCAGGGCAAAGGACAGCATGGGGATATGTGGGTGGGATGAGTGAGAAAGGATGACAGGTGGGTGGGATGAGTTAGAAAGGATGACAGGTGGGTGGGATGAGTGAGAAAGGATGGCAGGTGGGTGGGATGAGTGAGAAAGGATGGCAGGTGGGTGGGATGAGTGAGAAAGGATGGCAGGTGGGTGGGATGAGTGAGAAAGGATGGCAGGTGGGCGGAATGAGTGAGAAAGGATGGCAGGTGGGTGGGATGAGTGAGAAAGGATGGCAGGTGGGTGGGATGAGTGAGAAAGGATGACAGGTGGGTGGGATGAGTGAGAAAGGATGGCAGGTGGGCGGAATGAGTGAGAAAGGATGGCAGGTGGGTGGGATGAGTGAGAAAGGATGGCAGGTGGGTGGGATGAGTGAGCAAGCATGACAGGTGGGTGGGATGAGTGAGAAAGGATGGCAGGTGGGTGGGATGCAGGAGTGGGGAATAGGATATGTGTGTGGGATCGGTAAATGAGGGAGGATGGTTTGTCGATGGAGCGGTTTCGGAGCGGATAGTGGAGCAATGTGTGGGTGGGATGGATGAGGCACTGTGGCAGGTAGGTGGGATCCATTGGTGAGATCAGTGACGAAGTGTGTCAGGTGGGTGTGAACAGTGAGTGAGCGAGGATGACGTTTGTGTGAGATCGGTGGGTAGGAAAGTGTGATGTGTGTTTTGGGGATCAGTGGTTGTAAAATGTGTCAGGTGGTTGGGACCCAGCTGCACCCAACCATCATCAACAAGTCCGACCAATTATAACCAAACCCGATCAACTCCTTTACTCCATCCTCCCTCACAGAGCTGTATCATTCAAGTCTGCCTCATCTGCGCTGCCGGCCTGTCTACTTGGATCTTCCAGGCGAGCAGTACATGTTCTACATGTACATACAATGCAATGTACTGCTGAAATGTAATGCATGTGTGTCCTGTATGCGCACTTACCTTCGGTGTCTCAAAAGTCTTCTAAATGCCATGAACTGTGAACCCAGCAATGTTTGCATGTAACCCCAAGGCCTGAACCCCATTGGATATCTGCAGCAAACCCTAATCCCTGACCACCATGCAACATTGACTTTCTGTCCTGAACCCTTACCCCTAATCCCTGAACCCCCTGAACCTTCATGTATGCAGGCGGGTGGAGATGATGCGGGGTACTCGTACTTGTACTGATGTAGAGTGCAACAGTTGTAACACGGAAGAAGGTGCAATGCAGCTTAAGCAACACGGCGGTACGTGGACTGCTGCTTTGGCAACACGGCAGTACGTGGACTGCAGCTTTGGCAACACGGACGTACGTGTACTGCAGCGTTGGCAACACAGCGGTATGTGGACTGCTGTTTTGGCAACACGACAGTACGTGGACTGCAGCTTTGGCAACACGGAAGTACGTGTACTGCAGCGTTGGCAACACAGCGGTACGTGGACTGCTGCTTTGGCAACACGACAGTGCGTGTACTGCAGTTTTGGCAACACGACAGTACGTGTACTGCAGCTTTGGCAGCACAAAAGTAGGTATACTGCAGATGTGGCAGTGCTGTGGCAGGTCCAACAGCAGAAGTGTCTGTACTGCCATTAGCATCCATCCGCTAGATGTGTGAGTACAGTGTTTTTGATGTACAGTTTTTGCAAACCTCTGGTTTCAGATTCACACGTGTTGTTGCATCTTGTCTGCGTGTTTGACCTAAAGCCTCTCCTGGAGTGAGCCAGGGAAGCAGGATCACGTTGCGAACATGAAGAATTAATAGGGTGGGCATGTTTCAAGAATAAACGGTACACCAGGCTTACTAAATTTCGGCCTGATCTGCATTGTTCCCTCCACTAGTCCACTCCCCCACTTTGAGTGGGGGGGATAGCTTTCTTTCTCCTTATGTCACATGATTTCAGAGATCACAGAGATCGCGTCCTTGTTTGCGCATTCTAGTCTGAAGACTGAAGCCATGCCTGAGGGTAGAAAGTGAGAAACGTATCTTATGCAAGGGTGTAAAATTCAAGGTCATGGTCAAGGCATGGTGGTTGGTAGCTAGTTCATCACCATCTACATGCTTCCTTTTCTTTAATAGATAGAGAAAAAGACAGCCCCCTGTGTATTTTCACCAGGTAGATATTGAAGTGGCTTGCAGGTTGAAATCCATTTATGCGGAGCACGTGAGGTATCATTAGCTGGCAGGAATCTCATCTTCCCCCCTACAGCACAGCTTTGAGACAGTCTGCCAGACAAGGAGCCACAATTGACTGGATTGAATGTATGGGTCAAAAACGTTACACCTCTGGGCCCGCTCAAAGCTCGGCCGCGTGGGCGCCCAACTGTTCAGAAGGGAGTAAAGAAGGAACTAAAAGGAAGAGAGGGGGAAAGGAACAAAAGGAGAGGCCGGGAAGGCAAAGAAGACCAAGTCCGACACCTGAGTTCCACTAGAGACTAACCCTCAACAAAGCATATAAAAAGAGATAAGTCCAGAAAAGCAAGTGTATCCCACCCCTGCTTGGCCGCGAGGGCGCCCCACTGATCAGAAGGGAGAAGAGAAGAAACCAGAAAGGGGGCAAACAACAACAATACCCCCCCCCAAAACGGACCAAAAGAGAAGGCCGGAAAGGCCAAAGACACCGGCCTCAGAAACCCTGGAGACTAACCCTCAATAATGCCCACAGCACAGTCCACAAAAACAAGTGCGTCCCACCCATGCTCAGCCTGGTACCGTACAACTGATGAAAGTTAGTGGCAGCGCCCGGAGGACCTGCCCACCCCTGCTCCCGTAACTGCTCCCTGACACTAGGGCACTGGAAGCACACATGCAGCGCATCCTCTATCTGCTCGCTATCCCCCCGTTCCCAACACCGCTGGCAGCAGCGTGCCTGTCGCCGCTGACCGTAGCGCCGTCCTCTGGTATCAGCAGTGCTGATCGCGCCAAGCCGCAGTCGCAAATTGGTGCGCACACAAGCACACTCCCTCTGACTAGTGCGGCTCTTGGCTTGCGCCAGCACGGCACCCCCCGTGGACTGGAACCAGGCGCGGTAGGTCGCCGCAGATCTGTGCTCGGTGGTAGGGTCCCTGGGGTCCCGACCGTCGCTTGCGTCCAGCCGTGCTTGCTCGTAGGCTGCGTCAACGAGTGACAACACCTCTGTGACGGGTAGGCGCTGTAGGGCAGCTGCTGCCTCGCGCAAGGTGGGGGTGGCTGCCCCCCGCTCCAGCTCCTCTAATGCACCCAGCAGATCAGAGCACCAGGTGCGGCCGCCAGTGCCCTGGCTGATTGCAAGCTGCATATCTGCTGCCATGGCTTGAGCCATGAGAGGGCTGTATTGCTGTGCCTCCGGTGCCACCGCTGCATTGTAGAAGCGGAGGATATGGGCCCACCAGTCTCGCTGTAGTGGCTGGAACTGCAGCTCTCTCATGACTCCCCAACTGGCGGCTGATGCAGGTAGCCCCGCAGCCTGGCGTAGGTGCTGAAGCAAGCTGGACTGCATTTTGCTGGAGAGACATTGCCGCGGCCGAAGGTGGCTGGTGGCCCACACCACGTCGCCGTAGTTGGCCGCAGGCGCTGCGTACGCAGCCGCCAGCCTGATGCGGGTTGGAAGATGGCGCCTTAGGCTCACCTTGGCTGCCATGCGGCGAACACGGTGCAGCGCGGCAGCCAAAGGCGCCTGTCTACCCTCCATGGCCCTCTTCATGCCGCCGCTTCCGTGCTGAGTGATGCCCAAGAATTTGAATTCTTGGACACGCTTCAACACGGTACAGTCAGGGCCGTACACGCAAACATGGGCTGGCTGTCGGCGCTGCGCTGCTAAGCGGCTGCCAAACTCCATTATCTCTGTTTTACTGACATTGACCTGAAGCTGTTTATGTGCCGCATATTCATGCAAGGCATCAAGCATGCGTTGCAGCCCTGCTGGGGTGCGGGCTAGCAAGGAGAGGTCATCCGCATACAGCAGGCAGCGTAGCTGTCGCCCTGCCTGCATCTCAATGCCCTCTGCCGGGCACTTCGCTGCGAGCATGGCCGGCAGGTCTCTGAGGTAAAGACTAAAGAGCAGGGGGCTCAGGGGGCAGCCCTGTTTGATGCCTCTGGTGCAAGGCACAGGACCAGTGCGCTTGTGGCCGTCAGTGAGCGTGTAAAATGCACCGGCATCAAGCGCTTGCACCGCGCGTAACATGCATGCAGGCATGTGAAGATGCTCGCATAAATGCCGCCACAGCTGCTCCTGGGGCACGCTGGCATAGGCCTTTGTGAAGTCCACAAAGGCCACATGCAGCTTGCCACGGCCTGGAGCTGCCCGTTGAGCATGGACTGCATGCCTGAGGACGAAAGCAGCCTGGAGCGTGCTACGGCGCTGTTGAAAACCAAACTGCTCAGGAGGGACGTGGCCGTGCAATCGCGCCCACTCATCAGTGATGGCAGTGAGCATGCTGGCATACAGCCGGCAAAGCACGCTAGTGATGACGATCGACCGGTAATTACCGGGATCAAGGGGGTCGCCCTTCTTGTAAACAGGCTGAATCCTGACTGGCTGCCAGGCACTAGGCATTTCTCCCCGCACCGCCATGGCAGTGAACCAGTCTTGCAGCGGATCCCTCAGCACGTGCCGTTGCTCCCCCTCTGAATCGTCCTCCACCATAGCCAACTTGATGAAGGGTGCCGCCAGACCGTCTAGGCCCGCCGCGGTGTGTACGCGCATGCGGGAGAAAGCCCTTGTGAAGCCAGAGGCAAGCTGCTCAGCTGACACGCCTAGGTCCTCCGGCTGAGCGGTGGTAGGGGGCAAGTTTGCCTGTGGCGCCGCAGGAGAGGGGGGCACAGTGGCGGTGAATTGCTGTCGCAGGTGTGCCTCCCACTTCAGGGAGGAGACAGCCGTGGTGGGGCAGGTCTGCCGCCTCTCTTGCAGCTGCTCCCGGTAGACGGTGCACTCACCACGCTGCAGCCTGTCAGCTAAAGCCGCTGCCATATGGCGCGTGTAGTAGCGGCGACGCCGTCGTGCTGTGGACTTGTAGCGCTGTCTGGCTGCCTTGCGCTCTGGGCCCGGGGCACCGCAAAGCGACTTCGCTCGCAGCGCAGCATAGGCCCTGCTCATCGCGGGCTAGCGCGGCGCTGTAAATGTGCGCCTTATCAGCTCTCCAGGTCAGGATGGTTCGGCAGCTTCCTGCTGGTTGGCCAGCATCAGGCTGACCTCCCCCCACGTCGATGCCGCTATCTACCGGAGGTTGAAAGGTCGCCGCAACCGGACGATGATCCGAGAGGTCCGGTTGGGTGGGAAGCACCCCGCTCACCTCCACATGCCTTCACATGCTACATGGCACCGCAATGTGGTCAACGCGAGACCGGCCAGTGGCTGCAAGGAAAGATGCGTCCCCTTGGTCACCCTTGCGGCCCGTGAGCAGCATCCGAGCCTGCGGTCTAAGCATTCTGGGCGGCTCACCGCGGAGCGCCCGGTGCGTGTGCATGTCAGGTGCATGTTGGATTGTCCATGCAAGGTCCGCACCGCCGTCCGGGAGCTCACTGCCATGCCACACGTCCCCATTGAAGTCGCCCGCCCAAATTCAAGAGCCTCGCAAACTGAGCTGCTCCGTCTCTTCCTGCAACTCCTCTAGACGCTGCTCATACTCCCCGGCATCATGATTCTGCCCTGACTGCTGATGGGTAGCGAAAAGCGTGGACCACAAGGCATTGCTACAAGTAGAACTCTCGGTGCAATTGTGTGGTTTGAATTTCAAAGCAGGGTCACCTGCCGGGTCAGACAGCCTTTCAGCCATCAACACCTGCTCTATTGTTTGAGCACAGCCAAGAGGTGTAAGGACCTGCCCCGTTGCCATCTGGCAGCAGCTCTTGACATGTCTCAATGTCTTGTACTGTGGCCTCCATTCCGGGTTACATGGTCCCTTCCAGCCAAACGCGACCGAGCCCTCAGCAGGACCTAGCGGGTATGCACTGTTCTAAACATGCTCTTTTAGGGCATAGTGGGATTACCTGTGCGTTTATTGAGCCGCACAAATGAGTTTATCAATATGCTTCATGGATTAAGTACCGGTAGCAACATGCAATCAGCAAAGCCTGCATGCTTCATGAACTTATGTTGCTGCTTTCGATACCGAAGCCATTGAATTCTCCGTCTATCCTGACTTACATATTATCAAATGCTCATCATACACTAGTGATTCGATTCTCTGTCCGGTCCGGATAAGAATAAAAAGCACCTGAGCGTCACCGAGACTCCGCTCACGTACAAGTATCTCGTCCCGTTCTCTTCTTAAAAAGGGCCCCTCGCCCCGCTCCCTACACGGGCCCCTCCGTACCTCATTCTGCCTCCCCTAATAAAGGATAAACATCCCCTGCCCTAGAAGACTCCCTCGCCCCGCTCCCATGCGTAGCAGTCGCCTCGGGGCCTCTTGCCCTTGGCCAACACCTCATCGATTCGTCCGCGGTCCTCCTCGTCAAGGCTCAGGCCAAATAGCGCAACATGGTCCTGCAGATGGGACACGCCACATTGTTAGTAACAAAACTTTTCACCCAGCGATCCATCTTAAGCAGGAGGAAATCCAGCCCTGCAGCATGGCACTCACTATTCCTGAGCCTGCCCAATTATTTACTGATACGATGTTTTTGCAGCCAGCCTTTTTGAGCCGGGCCCAGAGGTGTATCGTCATTGACTGATAAGATGTTTTTGCCCTTTCTTGTCTTATTCACGGCGCGGACGCGGCCTAGGCCCATGCCGCGCTGTTTCCTTGACCCTGCGGGACGTGGTTTTCCTTCCTTCTTATTCACCACTGATTTCACCCACCGGTACGTGTGTGGCGTTCCTTGCCCCTAGTATGACGCCAGCTACCCCCGGACGGTCCAGCACCCATCGAGTGGCCACGTTAGAGATGGTACTGCCATGCTTCACCGCGATTCCATTCAGAACCTGCAACAACAAGCAGCAGAAAAATAATCGGCGGCATGAAACAAGGGAGAAGGTGGGCAGAAGCTCATGGACGGAAGGTGGGCGGAAGCTACTAGACGGAAGGTGTTCAGAAGCTGACAAATACAAGGTGGGAAGAAGCTATGAAACAAAAGGTGAACATAAACTGATAGACAGGGGTGCGCAGAGACTGATCGGATGGAAGGGAGCGGCTAGAAGGGAGGGAGGGTGGAAGCTGCTAGGCAGGACATATATGGAAGCTGCTAGGTAGTAGGTGGAAGGATGCTGTCATACAGCAGGTGGACATAACATGCTAGATAGAAGGTGAGCAGAAGCTGCTAGGATATAATTGAACAAAAACTGATAGACAGAAGGTGGGCGGAAGCTGCTAGACATTGGGTGGGCAGAAGCTGAAATCCGGTAGGTAATGGAAGCTGCTAGTGAGGTGGGCAGAAACTGCTAAGCGGAGGGTGGACAGAAGTCGATAGACAGAAGGTGGATGGAAGCTGCTAGCCAGTAGGTGGGCAGAGGCTCCTAATAAAAAGTAGGTGGGCGGAAGCTGCTACATACATGGTGGGTAGAAGCTGCTGGACAGAGCTTGGGTAGCACCAGCTGGGTCAGATGCAACTGATTGAAGGTGAATATGACCTAGAGGCCCTGACCCAGGGGCCCTGACCTGCGTCCAAGATCAGCAAAACTACAATACCAGGCATAATCTGGCAGAAGCTGGAAAGAAGGTGGAAACAACTACTTTGTGAGGCAGGACCCTGTTGCAGCTGACGAGGAGTCAAAGCAGTGACGTTGCTTCGGTGGTTACTACTAGATATCAAGGCAAGGGAAAGAAAACTACACCAGGTACGGGTGTGATAGATAAGGGGTCAGTGCGACATGGGCCGGCGCCAGCCACTCTCATCAAAACAGCTTGTCTGTGCATACATATGATTTACCTTCTCAAAAGGAGGCCTTTTATCCTATCCACTTCTGGTCTCTCAAAGCCTTTTCCAAAAGGAGGCCAATCCCATGTCCACTTCTAACCTCTCCACTACCGCTACCCGTATCATTCGGCATATCATACTTATGCGACGGATACCTGTCCTGACTCGCCTTTCGCTGCAGCCCCTCTGTCCCTAGACTTTGCTGATTTTCCACATTGATCAGGCCCTGAAATCTGTCCAAGCAACGAAACTTCACAAACCACAGACAAATGAAATGGTGAAAACAAAAAGAATCCTTTACGAGCAAAATGCACACATTCCCCACCTATACATCGAGCAGGTCCTGCATTCCCCACATACCCTGGGCGGGGAATGCAGGACCTGCTCAATGTTTAGCCCTGGAACCAGTCCCTGCCACCTCTGGACCCTTAACCCAGCCACGACTAGTTCGAATTTGTACATAGGAAAATCAATTTCCTCCTGGAACAACCTGCCCTTCTGGCTTTTATGCGTACCACAAGTTTTGGTATCAGTTCCAACGGCCACACTGCACAAAACAGGTGAATAAAATGGTAGACACAAAACCAGATGATCCTCTTGATAGAGCAATATGCATTCCTTCCCCACCTACCTTCAGCATGTCTTAGGACCGGTCCCAGCCACCATACCTGCGCCTAAACCCTTGACCCAGCTGACACGAAAATTGAATCAGGGGATAGAAAATAGCCAGGCACAAGCCACAGGATATCCATTACCTCCTGGAGCAATCTGCCCTGATAGATTTTATGCATGTCCTTAACTGGCCCTGTAACAAGTCGCAACGGCCTCACCTGAACCCCAAACCCAGCCGCCATCAAGTATGACCATGAAAGCAGTCAGATACAAACCCAGGAAAATATATGTCCCTCCAGAGCAATCTACCCTGATCGATTCCACACGTAAATTAAGCCCTGGAAAAACCAAGCCCTGAAACCAGCCCCCCCCCCCCCTCCCCTCATTGCCTGAACCCTTTATGGCCTCCTGGTGCAAGCGGCACGCATTCCGCACCTCCCTTGATCTCCCCCTGAAACCTGTCCCAGCCACCTTGTCTGAACCATGAACCCAGCTGCTACTAAATCGAATTCGAAAACAAACAGTGCGACACAAGCCAAGGAAGCAGCATCTCCTGCTTTTACCTTGAGCAAGCTCTGGAACCAATCCCAACCGCCACGCTCCACAATCACGCGGCCGTACTTGCCCTTGCTGCTGGTGTCCATCTTGATGCTGCAAAAGTAGATGTTAGGCATACATAAATGATGTAAGTCTCTGCAGACAAACACTTCCTGACCGACAGATACTTTCCGAACGCAGCCATTGACGTTGATAAACTAACTACGGTAGCTAATGGACAAGCTGGGGGTACTCATCAGAAAGAAAGCCATCGGCACTCATAAACTTACTTACGAATGGGCAGGCCGAGGTAATTTTCAAGAGGAAAATACCAGTGCTCAAAATCTCACTTGCAAATGGGCAGGCCAAGGTGCTTTTCCAAGAGGAGGGCATCGGTGCTCATAAACTCACTTGCTAATGGGCAGGTCGAGGTACTTTTCCGAAAGGAAGCCTCCGGCCAGAACTCCGTACGGCAGTAATGAGATCCCGTTTGCGGCGCAGAAAGCAGACGTTCCATTCTCCGGCCTCGTGTCCAGAAGGGAGTACGACAGCTGGAGGGGGAGTTATGCACAAGTGTAAAAATATGTCAGAGTGTGGACCATGGTGCTATCCCGCAGCCTATCCTTCAGAGGAGGCCCAGACCCGAATAGCCCGACTGACCATTTTGCTTCCAGATGGCCTTATCTCACGAACCTCCCCACACTGGGTATACCCTTCAAACGAATGACGTAGCCCTATTGAGATGTCACCTTCACTACAACAATCCACCCTTGCCCCCCCATTTCTCAAGGCTCAACGGCCATCGCGTCTCCAGACAGCCCCAGCCCCCCCATCCCCGAAGGTTACCCCAGCTGTGACACCTCCCCCCCCGCAGACACCTCTT
Organism: Limnomonas spitsbergensis; assembly: GCA_037349105.1. Taxonomy (NCBI): domain Eukaryota; kingdom Viridiplantae; phylum Chlorophyta; class Chlorophyceae; order Chlamydomonadales; genus Limnomonas; species Limnomonas spitsbergensis. Next base: position 606,575 of record JAYJMM010000062.1, read on the forward strand.
TAATCCATGAACACTCGCAACCCTAATCACCTGCTTTACGGCTCATTTCCAAACTCCCTCAACCCTATACGGTATAGATTCCCTCAACCCCAGCCTCCTAGACCTCTAAACCCTCATCACCTGGTTTGTGGCCATCTTGACTCCCGAGTCCGCGATTTTCTGCGCGAGGGGGATGAAGGGACATATATCAGATACATGAGGCTTTTTTGGGGCCCCATAACACTTAAAAAAGGTAAGCTTATTAAACTGGCAAATACTAAACCAATCGCAATAACCCCTACCTGCAGGAAGGGATATTTACGTAAAACGGTATTAACGTAGATATCCTGAAGGTTTGAATTGCCTTCCAATATTAAACATTGTGTAATCCTGTTCACAGGGGACACCATGACTGGAGCACTCTCTCTTTGACTGAGAACTGACATAGCCTAGCTGAACATGCAATTCATTGAATGCACATCAGCCAGTACCTGCTGCCTTGGGCAAAACGGTTAGTCGTGCGTAGGTCGCAAATGCCATTATATAGTCTGCCTAGCTGTATAAGGTGCCGGTATACACATGCATGCAATCTATACATTAATTATATCCACTCTTACTCTACATTTGAATAGCCCTCCCGCACCCCTAAGAAAATAAAATTCGTTACTACGGTAAGCCCTGCATGATAAAAAACAAATTGTTTAATAGTCCACACACTGCCTGATTCCAACTGATTTCAACCGATACCGCCCAGCGTCGCTATCGCGCACCCCAGATATCAATGATGTTATAGTCTGCGCAGCCTAAAGCGCACCCCTCGTAAAAATAATTTTCAGATAAGGCGATCTGGCGGTAAATTAGTTGTAACCTATGGCTGAGGTGCGTCGCAGTTTGTACTTTGTCGCACATAATAAGGTGAAAAATACCGAAAGAAAAATACCATTCTATAGTCAGCCTTCTGGCATTTAATGAAAGAAGCCATCCACTTGATCATTTAAATCCAGCAAACGCTGTTACCTGTGGTCGGGGCGCATCAAGGTTGGTTGTGCCCAGGTGGCCCATGCCCTTCTAGACCCTGTGTATTTGTGGCAGTTTCATAACGAAGCATCCTTCAATCAATCATGTTAGCTGTTACCTGGAGTCGAGGTACATCAAAGTTGGTTGTGCCTAGGTGGCGGATGCGTCCCTCTCCCACCATCTCTGAGAGGTACAACATGGCATCTGTGTACTTGGGCTGGGAGTTATCGCCCCCTGTGGTAAAAGAGTGAAAGGAGTCGAAGGATGAGTGTTGAAAGTACAACATGGCATTTTTATATTAGGGCTGGGAGTAATTTCCCCCAATGGAAAAAGAGTGAGACATGTCATCCCCAATGGTGATGCAAAGCGAGGGAAATCAGACATTTTAATAGTTTTGAAATGTACAACATGTCATCCATGCACTTCAGAGAAGGCGGACGCTCAGTGAAAGAGTGGGGACAAGAGTGGCACTTTGCAGCAGGATCCAGACCCGACCACGATGAAAAAGGGTCACTACAACCCATGGGGATGTGATAGGGTGGTGAGGGTTCACAGGGCGTAGTGGTATTTGTATCTGATGCTGCGCCTGCTCAGTGCCTCATGATATATCATATAATACCAGCACCTAGAGTACAACCAGCACCAGCAGGACAACACACAGTCATGAACAAGTCCGTCGAGGATGAGACAAATGCTTGCAAATGCAAAATATACTGCGGCGAAGTTCCTTTAGCGCGCACCCAATCACATTTGGTGGACTAACAGGCCGTTGGCACCGTTGTGCCGATGGCGGCAAATTCGAACTGACCGACAGCCAGTGGCCTAAGCATAAGGGCATGCAGCCCCAAGCCATGCTGGCCCTTGGACAGGTTGCAGCTGAAGTGCAGCTGGGGACAGGGGTACCCTAGAATAAACAGAGGCTGGAGGATGCAAGAAAATAAACTACGGTACAGCATCAATGACATTTCAGGATCACCATGCTGGACTGATGCATACCATGCTTTACCAAGAAGGAACAACCTTGACGCACAAGGTATTATAAGCTCCTCTGCATGAGTTACAAAATATCACGTGGGGCTTTGTGTGGCATACCCCCCCCCCACACAAAACCCATACGTGATATACCTATGGAGGTGACTGCCTGGTCCTCCCTGTCCAGGACTAGTTGGTTTCTCCGCACTCTACATCTAACCTTTTGTTGAGGGGTTACCCTAAAACACATCACAGCACACATACACAGCGAGTGCCCCAAAGCAAGTGCATGCCAGATGCCCGGAAGCAGGTATCCGGCAGGTGCCCAGAAGGTATCAGGCAGGTGTCCAGAAGGTATCAGGCAGGTGCCCAGAAGGTATCCGGCAGGTGCCCAGAAGGTATCCGGCAGGTGCCCAGAAGGTATCAGGCAGGTGTCCAGAAGGTATCAGGCAGGTGCCGAGAAGGAGACCGGCAGGTTCCAAGAAGGTATCAGGCAAGTGTCCAGAAGGTATCGGGCAGGTGCCCAGAAGGTATCGGGCAGGTGCCCAGAAGGTATCCGGGAGGTGCCCAGAAGGTATCAGGCAGGTGTCCAGAAGGTATCAGGCAGGTGTCCAGAAGGTATCAGGCAGGTGTCCAGAAGGTATCGGGCAGGTGCCAAGAAGGTATTAGGCAGGTGCCAAGAAGGTATCAGGCAGGTGTCCAGAACGTATCAGGCAGGTGCCCAGAAGGTATCGGGCAGGTGCCCATAAGGTATCAGGCAGGTGCCCAGAAGGTATCGGGCAGGTGCCAAGAAGGTATCAGGCAGGTGCCAAGAAGGTATCATGCAGGTGTCCAGGACGTATCAGGCAGGTTCCCAGGAGGTATCGGGCAGGTGCCCAGAAGGTATCGGGCAGGTGCCCAGAAGGAGACCGGCAGGTGCACGGAAGGTGTCAGCTAGGTGCCCGTAGGGAGCCTGGCAGGTGCCCAGGAGGTATCGGGCAGGTGCCAAGAAGGACACCGGCAGGTGTTGCTGCTTGAGGTTGATGGTAGGCAGGCCCATGGAACTCCTACAGTCCTACACCCTTACAACGGTTGCAGTACAACCTAGAAGGAATCAGGGTAAACATGCATGAGGTGGAGGGTGGACAGGACCAGGATAGGGACTAGACAAGTAGACAGACCAATGGTAGGCAGGCCCAAGGTAGGGACTAGACAAGTAGACAGACCAATGGTAGGCAGGCCCAAGGTAGGGACTAGACAAGTATACAGGCCTCCGGTAGGCAGGCCCAGTCCCAGATTAACCCTGAACCCTTAAGGACTCACAGTAGAACTGCATGAGGTCAATGGTAGGCAGACCCAGCCGGGACCTTGACAGATCGACAGCCTGGAGGAGGTTTCAGGTTTCAGGTTTCAGGCTTTCAGGTTTCAGGATTCAGAAGGCAGATTCAGGGTTCAGGGTTCAAGGCATGGCGGAGGATTTGTAAGTTACGTGGTGGCACGACATAGTTCACCAACATATCGCTTCTAGATTGGTCTGGCTCTGGCAGTGCGGAGTTTTGCAAGCACATGCTTATATCTAGCGCATTAGCAAAGAGCTGGGTCTGGATATACAGTAAACACCGGTATTAACCACCTCCCAAATCAAACAAATCCTGATTTTCACACTGATGATGGGTTGTTCATCAATTATCCGGATTTGAAGCATCAAATAACAATATAGCCTATTGAGCTACCAGGGTAAATTACGGGGTGTAGACTACACCCTTGTTAAACCCTGAAACCTAGTTCCACCCAGTCACCTACCCTCGATACATAGCCCTTGTTCATTCCGGACATCTCTGCCCCGGTGAACACGCACAGCTTGGTCAACACCTGTCAACAGGTCATCAAGAGGGGCTGGCAGTCAGGGAGATTGAGAGGGGGTGGAGAGGGGCGGAGGTGGAGTCACACAGCTGGGCCACAATGAGGGCAGGTGAGGGCAAGTGAGGGCAGTGGAGTCGGCTGCAGAGGTCAAACAGCGCTTACCGGGTGCAGCCAGAGGGCAGGCCATTTCCACACTATCACAGGGCAGGCCATTTCCACACTATCACACTTTGTGTCAGTTCAAGAACGGAATCATATACGATAGGAGATACAGGGTGTGTCACATTATGTACCGCACCGTGTACCGCATTATGTACCGCACTATACGTCGCACCCAGTACCAAAGCATGTCCCGCCCCACCTGTACATTACTGGTCTGCTCTGGGTGCTCGGAGAGGTACCTTCCAATCAGTTGCTCTGCCGGCCCGTAGTGATCCGCACAATCCCAGCTGGTGATCCCTAAGGCAACGGGCACGTCAAGGAATATACAAAATACTGGTGCCGGACTACCGGGACTTAATTAAACAAAATCATATCTTATTTCAGTCATGTTTGGCACCATCCCAACTTGGGGTGCCTGGAGGGAGGACATGTGTTTAGTTTGCAACACAAAAAACATCATTGATTGCTGCTACTTGGGCTTTATTCAAAATTCAAACAAATCGAAAGTTTTAACAAGATTTTTTTCTCACAATCCCAGCTGGCAATGCCTGGTGCCATCAGAAATCCTCTGGTTGCAACGGGGACGTCATCATAATTTGTAAAATAAACAATTCCGGCTTGGGGCAACAAGGGGGAGAGCACGGGCACAAGGGGAGCAGGAGGGCGTAAGGATGGGGCAGCTGGACATCCTGTGGTACCTGCGTTGTAGAAGCTGGCAAAGTCTTGGACCGCTGGCATGCCTGATGTACGATCCGTCGCCGAATCACCCCTGTGACCTCCACTCAGTTGCCAGCAGCCCTTGATGACCTGGAAGTGAAGAGAAAGTGTGGAAGATGCAAACCTGGCGCAGGTGTGGAAATATGAGTAGAGAGAGAGAGAGAGATGGCAGTGGATCCTTCATGCTAGTAGCACCTCCTGTACACATGTGGAGGTCTTCGAAGGAAAGTAAAGGAAACCAACTCCCATTCCCACACCCTCCTCCCCACTGTAACTACAGCCCCCTCCGCTCTTATATTCCCTTTCATGCCCCCCCAGCCCCCAAACTACCCCCTGCCCCCTGTCTCCCCCTCTCTTGCCCCTCCCCCCTACCTACCTACCACTCCCCAAGCACCTGACCCTCCCCTCGCAAATAACGGCAAAACATGGCTGCGGTTACACGGCCTTTCGCCACACGTTCTTAATTCGGTTCGACAAAACGGTTGCGACTCAGCTGCTGTTACGCACCCTGGACAGAGACAGGCCCTCAGCCACAGTGGTGCGAGGGATGCCAACGGCTGTTACGGCAGCAGTTACATCGGCAGTTAAACCCGCCGCCGCCGCAGTTGCCGCAGATGAGGGTCCAGGCGACATAAGGAGCATTTCAGCGGCAATCAGAGCTGCTCCTGAGAGGTAGGAGACAGGAGGACGCAGATTATTCACTTTCACCAGTAAAAGAAAGGTACATAACAGCAAAAGTTATCGCTGATGAAGGAATGGCAATGGGGCAAACCAACAAAGCACAAATGAAACTGTGCGGAGCATCTCAGCGGCGATCAGAGCTGATCCTGGGAAAGAGTAGGCAATGGGGCGCACAGATTATTCATGGATTGTACAAGAGCAGCAATGGTAGCTACCACAGATGAAGTGCCAGGGGGTGAGGAGCGGACACTGTACACAAATGAATCGAATTGTTCATCATGTATTTCTTTACCAGGGAGGGTTGGAGGGATGGAGACAGGAGCATTTTGGTGGAAACTAGAACTGCTCCTAACGAGAATGCAGGCGTGTGGCAGATAATAATAAAGTGTGTTTCAGCAGACAGTAACTTGAACTTGAATTTGTGCGGTTCAGCAAAACAATGGCTGCGATTCAGCTGTATGCCAGGCTGCTCTGTGGGGGGACCTCACGAAGCATAGGCCCTTTTCGCTTACGCTGTATAAGGAGGCAAGTTGATGTTCCGCCCATATTTTATAGCCCGCTTCTAAGCTTCCTTAACAGTCAGTCTCTCTTTCCTCTGTATCCATCGCCTGGCTCACCTGCGGTACCCGCCAGCAAGCCCCGCCTGTTGCAACCAACGTCTGCCAGGCTGGCGGTTGTTGCAGACGATGTTGCAACATGTCCAGCAACACTGCGCCTGGTTTTGCATGTTGCACGGCTGGCTGCTGCTTCAGGTATGAGACAAGGGGGTTAAAGAGGGTGGCAGGGGTGAAAACGGTGTGGATGTATGGATCCTATGTGTGGAATGAGAGAGGAGATATGGAGGCACCATAAACATAGGACCACGTGACCCCAGGGCAGGAGGCTTTTAAGGGCTCCAGGTTTTAGGTTCATGGTTTCGGCGCGTAGATTCAAGGAGCAGCTGCCATTGTAGCCAAAGCCAGGGGTCCTGGATTAGGGTCGCTACTGCCATTTTGGCACAAGTAAGGGCTTGGGTAGTGGGTACCATGCTATCTTCAGCTAGTCTCTTCGCTCTGTTATCCACATTCCCCTCATCACTTTCCAAAGTGGAATGCTTCAGCTACGTTGCACCTATATTGAGGCCGAGGGGGGCCTAGGGGGCAGCACAGACTGAGGGGCAGCAGGCCCTACTGCCAGGACCACAGCCCGTAGGCCTGCCAAGTTGTGGTCCCCATCAATCTACTTGCAACCACCCAGCAGAGGTGGTTGGATTGACTCAACAAAACACACTGATTCACTTCCCCTCACCCTGATCATCCCACATTCCACCCGGCTATGCCCCAGCCACCCCACATTATCCCACACTCTCAATAAACCTTCCCACACTCTCTACTTAAGCCCTTCACACCCATCCCCCCCCTAGCTTTTTCGTTTTCCCCCAGCAATGATTGCTTCTCTGCAACTGTTAGCGTTTCTGAAGCTGAAACTGCAGTTCATAGCTTGGTACGAAGGTTCATAGCTAGATTACACATTCATTCGTATGGCTATCTACCCTACTCATCCTTATTAAATCATTACTTCCGATGTCAGGCATCCCCCCCCACAAGCCCCACACCTCATGCAAGCCCCACTGCACGCCTATTCACCCCATCTTCCCCTTCCATGCACCCCATACATCCCCATGTAAGCATGTTCATGGAACCCCATGCATCTATCCCATGCAGCCCCAACCAAACCAGCCATCCCATGCAACCCCATGCAAAAACATCCGCACATGCATTCACAAAGAAAATTCCCTCCCATGCATCTCTATCATAACCTCCAAATCCGTTCGAACCCCTTCACATGATCGACCGTGTCCCTGGCATGCACTCACCCCTCAGTGCCACAGCCGGGCGGTTGAAGGCCCCAGTGGCCTGCCTGTTACTCGCAGGGCACAAGTTTGCCATTTCCATGGCCACTCCAGGCTAGTGAGCTGACAGGTGGAAACAAGAGATGTAAGGAGAGGCAGCAGGCAGATGGGAGATAGTAGTAGGCTACCGATCTGGTGGTAGGGGACGAGGGTGACGAAGAAAGGTAGGTATGAGTTGGGTAGGGGTCGAAAGAGTGATTGATCTGGGGTACAAGGAAGATGAGATGGAGACGCCTTGTGGTGATAGACGTGTCAAATCGCAACTTGTGGCAGGGATGAATCAGAGGTCGCTAGAGCAGGGGCAAACAAGGTTTAGGGTGGATCTATGCATCCTCGTCAGCGTCAGTGTCAGACGAGGGAGAGGATCTTCAGACGGGTGAGTCGTCTGTATGTCTCTGCTAGTTGGCTCTTGCATTCCCCGCACCGTAGCTCGTTGCACAAACGGACGCGCCCACCGTTTCACGTGGGAGGAATACTTTTCGACTACGGTATCGGGAGGTTGCAATTATATAGCTCCCATCGGGGCATCGGATGTGCTGACTACCGGCAGACAAAGCGGGGACCGGCGACAGATCATTGCGTATGATGACATGGACGCACGTGGGCTGCTTCTGGGAGGAGCGCATGTGTGCAAGGGATGAAATGTGCAGGTAGCGCATGCCCGGCTGCTTCTGCATGGGTGCATGGGTGTTTGTGCTGTATCTGCCCCCCCCCCCATCATGGCATGTAAAAGACCCCATTCAGACATCTTGCCTTTTTGAGTCGCTCAATACCCGGCATGATTATGATGGCGTCCCTGGTGAAGAATCGCCGGACATGCATGCCCCGAGACACGAGGCAAGCCAGTGTGTGCGAATACACGCGCCCCTCTCTTTTCGGCAGAGCCCCCCCGGGCAGCCGAAGGTCGCGGGGGCTATGCCCCCAGAGTCACCCCGTTTCCGTCTGTCCGTCCGTCCGATGTTTCTGGAACGTCCCGGAAACTTTATGCGCTACAGCGCAAATCAACCGGCTGTATTTATAAAGGTTATTCCTGTCAGACCTCAAAGGCCGAGGTGCAGAAATGAGAAACTCAGCTACCAGGGCTGGATCTCACAGCGGATGCGGATGACGGAAGGTGAAGGCAGAGGTGCAGAAATGAGAAACTCAGGTCGTGTTTCCACTGGTATTCTGTCGGGCAACCGACACGGTTTAAGGCCCAATTTCGACCCAACTGCCGCAAACCGACACGGTTTAGCCTTTCTGAAACCACGCATTCGAGAATGGCCTATACCTCGTCGATGACCAGGTTTAAGCTATTCTGTGAGTTGGTTGCCTCTTGGTTTAAGGAACCATCTCCGCGCGAAAGATCGTTCGGCATTAAAGACGCCATTTCTATAGCCAGATCGAAATAAGCGGCGACACTTGTGGTTCCGAGGTCACGAATCGTCGCAGAACGTCTCGGCGCCCCTAGATCAGACCTCTGGCAGCAGGAAGTTCGCTGTGAACTTCCTGGATTTCAGTGGAAACAGTGTTGGTTTAAGGCGTGAAAAAATCACGATCGCGAGCAACCGGATTCAAACCGCGCTGGTTTAAGGCACCAGTGGAAACACCCCCTCAGCTACCAGAGCTCTCACAGCGGATGCGGATGACGTAAGGTGTCGTCGCGCTGTTCCCTGGTGTCACACGACATGCCGACAGCTGTGGCTTCGCTTCTCTATGCGCAATTCGATACGCATCATTAAAAACACGCATTAGCCAACGATAGAGTTGTGACAAATATTTTGAAATCCTGCAACATGGCGAGGGGGTTAGCATGGCTGGGGTCCAGGTGACCCCGTCCGCACCTGGCTGTGCCTGCCCTCCGAAAAGTCACATACCCGACTGCTCTGTCGTTTTTTGTGTTGCGCAGCACCTCTGATTACTTGTCGATTCGACACTTCATCGAGAGCAGGGCAGTGGAAATCATCGAGGTGTAGCCGGGTGGGTGTATCTGTATTTCAGACGTGCGAGCGATCGGGCTTCTTTCATGACTGTCAGACAGACATATACAAAGATAGAGCCATACAGCATCGAGATTACAGCGGCCGCGCTTCCACCAGCTACTATCGAAGTATGTCCATTTCCTGACGCACCACATGACACATCCCACGGCCTTGCACGGCAACAACATTGCGGCCATGTGGCGTCAGCACTTCATATGTCACGAGTGATAAACTGACAACCTGCACGACGTGACAGATATAACGTTATGCTGAATTTGTCCGCGCTGAAATGAAACACATGTGCCACATGTTCGAAGCGTGTTTGGATGCGCGCGATAGCGGCATCGTCAACCATCAAAGTTCAAATTCAAACTTGGATCCAACCACCAGTCCAACCACCACGGCAAAACGCACGACGACAACCGACAATCGCTCAATGACCGCTCCCTGGACTCCCGGATCGCATGCCTCTATTCAACTCAATATCACCACTCGCCACGCTTCATCAACTGCTGAACATGTGCTGATCAAGTCAACTCACCGCTGCGAACTGCTCTCCACATATACCGGTAGCTCAACATGACCTGCGAGCTGTCGCCCAACTGAAAATCAGCATCGTTCCAACTCGCATATTTCTATCACTCGTACGCATCCTTTCAAACGCACGACCATGTGCTAGTTGTGCATTGCCGCAGCTCGGTTAGAGCCATACAGCTGTACACTGGGGGCAACAGAAGCAGCAGGGGAGGCGGAACTACAACCTGCTGAAAACAGTGGCACATTTGGCAAGCTGGCTCAAACTAATTGCGGCATGATTGCGTACGAGGCCATGCAGCTGCCCAACGCGCTTTTGCAGCGCATGGGCAGCGAGCCCTCTGTCCCCGTCTTCCTTGTACTTTGTTTTCTTCTAGGGCCAAGTTGGCACGCTCCATGCTGGTCTTGTTAACCGCTCACCCTTACCATGTACCTTCTGCGAAGACTTTTAAAAATTTGTTGGGCCCTAGTGGCCCACTTGCACTTTGGCATTTTTCCTATTCCCTTATTTTTTTAACCTTGCATGATAGGTGATACATGTTTGCCTTCACCTTGTCTTCTGGATTGGTTGAGATATGTTTCAACTTATTGAAGTATTATTGTCATGTATTCCTCACAGGGCGTCCCGTTGGTCCTGGTTGTCGCTGTCGCCCAGGCGAGGATTGATGCCCTCGACGCCGTCGATGTGGCTCTTTTCGTTGCGGCGGCCTTTGCAGCACTCCATGACGCTGAAGCCTCGAATTTGGAGGTGGAAGTTGTGAAGAATCCGGCGTCTAAGACGGAAGCTCCTTCTCCTGGTGGCGTTGCCTCCCGAGTGATCTACCATGCGTGCATGTACCGGAAGGTATGTCATTGAATGTGATTCGTTTGTTAATTATTTTATTTTCCCACTGTCATATTGGTATATATTATTTTCAATGTTATTGAAATGGCATGATGGATCGAAATATTTTAATGTTGTACGAGAATGACTTGGTGTGATTATTTTTCTTGTAGGTTCGGATGGTGGACCCTCCCGTCTTAGAACTCGTGGCGTCGCCGTGGCCTTGCCGTTCGTGTTCACCTCCTGCCCCCCGCCGATCCCTCTTCCCCCCTCCAACTTCTCTATTTATTTATGGCACAGCAAGCAGCAGGACCGCTCCAATCAGCAGGACCGCTCCCGTCAGTAGGACGGCGACCGTCAGCCTGACGTTAGGAACTGCGGGCATGAGGCATTAGGCCAACCTGGCGTTAGGAACAGTGGGTCCGCGGCAGTAGGCCAGCCCTCCGACGTTAGGAACAGTGGCTACCGTCAGTACCGTGACCCATCAGCGCAGGAGCTATCAGCCAGCCCCAGTGAGCCATCAGCGCAGGAGCCATCAGCCAGCCCCAGTGAGCCATCAGCGCATGAGCCATCAGCCAGCCCCAGTGAGCCATCAGCCAGCCCCAGTGAGCCATCAGCACAGGAGCCATCAGCCAGCCCCAGTGAGCCATCAGCGCAGGAGCCATCAGCCAGCCCCAGTGAGCCATCAGCGCAGGAGCCATCAGCCAGCCCCAGTGAGCCATCAGCGCAGGAGCCATCAGCCAGCCCCAGGGAGCCATCAGCGGAGGAGCCATCAGCCAGCCCCAGTGAGCCATCAGCGCAGGAGCCATCAGCCAGCCCCAGTGAGCCATCAGCGCAGGAGCCATCAGCCAGCCCCAGTGAGCCATCAGCGCAGGAGCCATCAGCCAGCCCCAGGGAGCCATCAGCGCAGGAGCCATCAGCCAGCCCCAGTGAGCCATCAGCACAGGAGCCATCAGCCAGCCCCAGTGAGCCATCAGCGCAGGAGCCATCAGCCAGCCCCAGTGAGCCATCAGCGCAGGAGCCATCAGCCAGCCCCAGTGAGCCATCAGCGCAGGAGCCATCAGCCAGCCCCAGTGAGCCATCAGCACAGGAGCCATCAGCCAGCCCCAGTGAGCCATCAGCGCAGGAGCCATCAGCCAGTACCGTGACCCATCAGCGCAGGAGCCATCAGCCAGCCCCAGTGAGCCATCAGCGCAGGAGCCATCAGCCAGCCCCAGGGAGCCATCAGCGCAGGAGCCATCAGCCAGCCCCAGTGAGCCATCAGCGCAAGAGCCATCAGCCAGCCCCAGTGAGCCATCAGCCAGCCCCAGTGAGCCATCAGCGCAGGAGCCATCAGCCAGCCCCAGTGAGCCATCAGCGCAGGAGCCATCAGCCAGCCCTAGTGAGCCATTAGCGCAGGACTACCAAGCCTTCTTGAACGATGCCCTGGAGAACTACTTGAGGGCAGCAACAGCCCACTGTTGCACCCTAGGACGAGGGACAATGGGGGCGGCCAGAGGGGCCAGCTTAGGCTGGGGGAACTGCCTCTTAAAACGGCCAGCGCCACCGTCAGCAGCTGGAGATGCCGCTAGCGTCGTCACTGATGCACCTGAAGGCCATGACATCAAGAAGGGTGTCTGTGCTGGCGCCGCTTGTGAGAGCGATGCTGGAGCGGCATCTACTGGTCGTCATCTGATTGGTAAAAGTAGCAAGAGAGCTTTGGTTTTTCTTGCCTTGGCTGCATACATGGTCCTATCATTCCTTCACATGATGGGGTTGTGTACCCAAGCAGTTGACCTAATTAACTTAATCTGCATACGATAGTCTGCCTCGCTTGGTTGATTTTTCTATGAGCGCCCTTCAGCTCACTGACATCCCGATGTGTGTATCCTAGGTTTCATTGATACCTCTCCCATTTTCACCCGAGGGTCTCAGTACCAAACCTTTGTCAGACTTACCCTGATTTAATTATCATGACTGTATGCCTTGTACTGCTTTTGCGTACAATGTACCGTAAAACGCCTGAAGGTCCGCGCACCCCCAAAAAAAAGAATTTATTTTTCGGCCGCGCAACCCCAAAAAGAATTTAAAAAACGGTCGCGCAGCGACGAAATTTTAATATAATTTAACGCCGCGCAGCACAAAATTTAATTAAACATCGCGCATCACTGAAATAATTTAAATTTCCGTCCGCGCAGCACTTTCAGCCAGTACTGTCAAACTCTGTTACAACTTCGCTTGAAGCTAGCAGGACCCCGCATACCGTAGCCACCTTGCCTTTCCTCCGACGATTCCTGGCCTCAGGATACGTGTGGCTATTGGTGCCCGGGGGGCTCAGTGGTACTACGGAACTCGTCAGTCCACCCTGAGGTCTGCGGTTCGAATCCTGTCAATGTTCAGCACTTCCATCCAGTAGTGCTCATCTGAGTCATCAGTAGTGTTGCTGTGCATTGCTATTTGAGCAGACTTGACAAGGATGGCTGAGCGGATGTCGAATGAAACAGTCGCGCGCTAGCGCGCCATTTTTTTTGTAAAACGTGCTGTTTTTAATTCATACCGTGCACCCCCACAAAAGCTTTTTGGGCACCTGACTGACGCTCCGCGCACCGAAAATTTTGGAATTAATATTAGCGCGCAGCTATGTCCGCGCACCCCTATAATTATTTAATTACGAGCGGAGTAAAAGGCGTTTTACGGTATGGTGTATCAGTATTTCTTGCAACGCAAGTAGCCAGATTTCTGTTTCGGCTTAATCGCGCTTTGCTGCAATTGTGCAATCTGCAGAGTGCAGATCCTAAAACTGCATATCCTTAAACACACAGATCTACAGCATGCAGCTCTTCAACTGCAGATGTACAACCTGCACATCTTAGGTTGCAGATCTTAAATTGCTAGACATTCCATGTGGCTTTCACATTTGCCGCTATTCACATGCAGATGAAGAGTCTGCAGATCTAAAACCGCAGATCTAAAACCTGTAGATCCTAAAGCAAGCAGAGGTAATGCAGCATATCATAAAGTTGCAGGTCATAAACTGCAACGCTTAAAACTGCAGTCATGTAGTTGCAGATCTTAAAAATCCGGATCCAAATGTTTTATGTCATGAGTTCCAGAACCTTACCTGCTGAATTTGGATCAGATCCCGACCTGCAGATCTTGAGTCCGAATTTAAATTGGAAATCACTCGGGTGTTTCAAAACATTTAATTGATGAAGATTACCTGTACCGCTTCGCATGCATCTGCCACCTTCGCAGCAGTACATGTCACCTGTTACGACAGTCAATCACCGTGATTAGCATTCAGATGTGACCTGGCCTTTTACAAAACCAGGTCATGGTCGTGTGCTGCCTTGTTTGACTCTAGCTTGCAGGAGTGCCAGATAACTGGTATTGTCGCAGCTCCTGAATTAGCATCTGATGTTGTTGAATCATCTAATGCTGACTCGTCTGAGACAACTGCTACATTTCACGCTGCTTTTGTTAGGTCACATGAGAGTTCGCTTCCTTACAGAAGCTTTGCTTTGTTCCCTTTGCCAACAGGTGCCCAGATTGGTTTACCAGCTGACACCCGCACAGTTTGGCAAGGAGCACATCAATTTTGTTGTCTTACTGAGAATTTTAGATGTGGAAGTTAAATAATTCTCTGGCTGTTGTTTACTTGTGTACAGCATGGTACAGCATGGATCAGCGCTAAACGTCTGCTGAGTGCTGAATCTGTGAGATTCCTATTTCATTCATGGGTTAGCAGCCTGCTCATAAAAATCCTGTCCCTCTTGATCCTATCGATACCGACAACAGAGCATGCCACCTGGGGTTTATCAGGGTCACTCCGTGCCCACCCGCCTCCCACTTGTTTCTATCATGCACTGCCGGATTTCCCCCCCCAGGCGGTTCATACTTTGCTGTCATTTTCTGGTATGGTTATGATTTCTGATGCATATGCTCACTTCGTTCTCGTGTTTAGCTTCCTTGCTTCGTGCTCTGAGCTGGGGGGTCAGATGATCATCCTAGCTATTGGCATTGGCTTCGCACTGCTGATTGCTAGGGCCACCACGATCTTTTATGTTTCAGCTCAGGCCCTCGCTGCCAAATCTGAAAATAATGATTTAACTTAGGCGCATGTCCCCAGCAGGTTCCACGAACAGTCAGATCTGGACTGGCTGGGTACGAAGGAGATCCACTTTTCGGTGGCCTGGCCCTATTTTTATGATGAACACTTCTGTGGCTCTGGCCTGCCAACTGACCTGACTGCAAACTGCTCCGCTAGAGCATATTCCCTGATGGCTGTTTGCTTGTCCAGAACCTGACTCCTTGATCATGCATGCAGCTCAGTCCTTAGCGCCCGAGTTGATAGAGCAGCCAATGACCCACGAGGAAGGTCTCGCTTCTTGGCAGATATGTGGATGGGTAATAATGCTATGCAATATCTGCAGCGACTAGGACATGTATGTGACCTGGATAGCACTCGGGTACCGAGTCACGAAGCATGCCAGCACATTGATGAGTCCCTACCACCTGCTGTTTTCTTGTGAGCCCGTCATCCCTCCTGAGTGCTATCGTAAGAAGGTTGAGGAGTGAACAAGCAGTAGATTACCTAGATGAAGATTCTGCTGCTTAATTACTGCAAGTGCGCTCTGCTCTGCTAGCCGAGAACAGCGTCATGGGATGCTGGAGCTACACGACGAGAAGTGGATGCGGAATTGGAGGAACCTTTTGCCGCCGTTACGGGTTACAAGCTGCGGCCTGCCAAGGAGAAGAGAGCTGCACGTCATCATTGCCAATCCCCCGGATGTTCACGCTCATGTAGTCTGCGCCCTCGCTGCCAAGTACGCACGTCACGTGGCCTGCTGCCTGCCTGGTTCCGGAAGAGCTCAGACTCACCAAGTGCCATCCTGCTAGGTTTGAGTGGCTAGCTCGCCTGAGGAGAGAAATGTGATTAGTTGTCATGCGTTCAGTTAGTTTTGCTGCTGGCTCCGGAGCCAGCAGGGCCATCCATGATTGTTTTGGCTGCTATGTTTGGGTCCTGGTATTTGCATCATCTAGCATCCGTGCTCGGGTGACCCGCCCCTGGTTCAGTTCTGTTACCCAGGCCGAGCTGGTGCACCCTGGTAAGGTCACTCGGTTCACTGGTTGCTAGCAGATTTATCATGAATTGTGCTAGGCAGCATAATGCGCATGACTCCTGTTATGAAGCATATTGCAGCCGCTGCCAGGAGGTGATCATGGAATTTGCCTGACAAACATGTTGTGCATGCAGCCTGACAATGATGACGCATCTGCGCATGGTTTAATTTGCCTGACAAGCATACTGCGCATGCAGCCTGACAATGATGACGCATCTGCGCATGGTTTAATTTGCCTGACAAGCATATTGCGCATGCAGCCTGACAATGATGACGCGTATGTGCATGGTTTGAGTTGTTGACAAGCATATTGCGCATTTAGCTTGACAAGGATGCACATGAGCATGGAGTTGAGTGGTTGACACGCATATTTAGCATACATCTGTCTATGAATCATATGGCATAGTATTTTGGGTTTCTAATTAGATTTTACAAGTACCTTGGGAGCACGGTCGATGGGTTTGACAAATGAAACTTGGGAGCATGGGGAGCATAGTTTTGGGGAGCATGTTGTATGGCTCGTTTGAGTGTGCAACAGAGCTGCACACCGTAGTTTAAAACAACCAAGTGACGCTCATACATATTTTGTACATGTTTTTGAGGAGGCGGTGCATGCGACGCACTGCCTAAGCTAGGTTGTTAGGAGGTGTCTACCGTGCTCTCATACGTCTGGCGTGAGTCAATAGGCGTGGCAAACTGAGTACGCTCCCCTGGGGTGGAGGGAAACTGCAGCCAGTAAATACTGTGATCTTTGAATTAGTACTTATGCGGGACCCCATTGTTCATGGGGTTCAAGAGGCGATTGTGAGTGGCTTTGACGTGTTTACGTCCGGGCAAGTAGCTTTGTACGTATCTGCCCCGAAGGTTGAAAATCCTAGGGATCTGAGAGGATTTTAATATCTAGCAAGACGCAGTTCTTAATCACTGTCGTACTTTCTTGCTGTCTTTTTGTGGCCTAATTGTCGATTATGAGCATGGCTAAGGCCTGGATATTTTGTTTACAGTAGGGACAGCTCCTCACCTATTTCCAAGGTGTTCGCGGCCTCCCAGCATCCGCTCGGGGCCTGGCTAACTAGTTGTTCTGAACCATGCCATTTTGTTCATTGGTTTGGGTCTTGCTACCAAGTTGATATGCAAGGTTGGCGAAGGCCGATTCTGAACATCTTGTAAATCCCCTTACCAAAAAATCTGTTTATTTCAGGTGGGTGGGCATAGATGCCCATGTGGCTGATCAACCACACTCCCGACTTCCCCTTCGTGTACCTTGCCTTGCTGTTTGGGCCTTTGGCATGAGGCCGATCCGGTTCAAGTTTTGTGTAGATCTGCCCCGTCAGTGGTTAAGATGGATGCACACGTTTGGGCCGTCTATTCCGAAAACATTAGTTGGCTCTCATAGAATATCGTTAGGTTCCGGATGAAATTACACTATGTCACCACTTTAAAGGACCCCAGACCCTGACGCTGACAGCACTAGAGTGAGACTTGGGGGGGGGTCGACATCCCCCTTGTCCTGCACAAAATCTGCCTCAGGTTGTGCTCGGACGCCACTCGGCAAGCAACAACAAAGAAAAAATGCGGAGGCAGAGGAAATTGGCCATAAAAACAAGGAATGCATTTAATAGCCAGTAAATGGCACCCTCCCCGTCCTCTAACATCATTGAGAAATGCCTCGGGCTGAAGATGACGATCTTGGACTTCTCCTCAACGTCACCAGCTAGCTTCACCCAGCCAGCCAAGACCGCACTCATAGAAACGATAATAAATAACCGCAACACGGTGGGGACACCAAAATGGCTTGCTACACTTGCATGCTCGAAGAAGAAGAACAATCCAACACCGCCTGCCACCAGGAAGTAAAACCAGTAGGCAATGGCGTGCAAGATGATCTTAAACCTCCGTGATGACAAGAACATGCCGACCAAAACTTCACAAAACTTCACATCATGCACAAGACCATAAAAACCAAACGAAGGGCGATAAAAATGACAAACACTACCAATAAACAGCATAACTTGAGGAAAGGCACGAAGAAGCGCACACCACTCAAAGCCATGATGCTGCCTTGCCCCTTCCAAAGATACCAAGAGCTGAAAAGCCACTTGGTAACTGAAGCAACTGGTCCATTCCAAAACTCGAAGTCATGGACGGCACCGGCGACCATCGCTGCCAGCCAACTGAAGGCCAAGTAGTCATACCACTCACGCATGCTGGGTGAGAGCTTGGGTACCACAAGAAAGCCTATGCAGAGAGCTGCGCAAAGCTGCAGGACAAGCCGCCTGCCCCACCTTCATGATACTTTCTTCACACGGCCCCATAAGGTGTCAGCCGCGGCTTGCTTCTTCAGCCCGTCCCACTGAAAGCATGAAGCAAACAATGAAGGCGTTGAAGCCATATCAGATTTTCACAGATCCCCTCAAAACGTGCTACTTTGAAGTTTGAACCTTCAAGGCGCATTGGAGTGATAGTGCATGGCAGGCTCTCACGCAAGATCGCGCTACCTTAATAAATGTTTAGTACTCACGTAGACATTGAACTGCTGCCCGACGTTCAGCCAAGGCTCCTCCTTAAGCTCCGCAGCTGCACCTACAGCCGGTGGCACTGCATCACACACAAACACAGGTGGAAAGTTAGCTGAAATAGCAGAAAAGATTAAGCACTCAAGGATGTTATTTAAGGTGTGCTTAGGGTCATCTAAATGGCCGGTTTGCCCGGCCTGGGGTATGCTTTTTGGCCAGCTACGCCGGTCGGGGGGTCTGAAAATGGCCAGCAGGTGTGGACAGATTTTTTTCCACACGTTTCATTCTTTTGGAAAGCACCCTAGCACGGTTCATGGCATACTGCTCACATAAGCATCACTATGTGAGGCTTCAGATGTGCTGCCCTGTATAGGTAAGGGTTAAGCGATGCCCCAGCCTCCGGGCTGTGACACATCTTGGTGCAGGTTTCAGGAATATGCCGTGCAGGGGTTGACAATGGCAACCAGTGGATTATGGGATTGAAATGTCACATCAAGCAAAGGTCCAGGATTGCAATATTCCAGGATAAAGAGTTTAGGCGTGTGCCTTTAAAGGATCTTCAGGTGAAGGGTACCAATTTTAAAGGCATGCTCCAATAATATACACATACACACACCTTCTTGGATGACTTGGCATCGTTGGCCAGGCCGGTACGTGCATAATCCAGCGAGTACACGAAGGTCAACGAGCAGGCACCGGCGGCACCACCAGATGCAAGGTTACCTGCAATGGAGGAAGCAGAAGTGTGAGAAGAAGGCTGGGTTTCGGTACAGGAAAACAATCTGGAATAAGAGGTCAGGGTGATGGGTCAAGGTTGAGTGGTACAGAGGGAGGTAAGGATGCAAGTTTGCCAATCTTTGAGGGCGAGGGTTGAGGGCAGAGAGAGGCTGCAAAGCATGAAGGGTCAGAGTTGAGGGGCAGGGTGACGTCTAGGGCTCAAATTGAGCTCGAGGAGTTACGCCGCGGCTCCTCCACCTACGGTGGAGGGCCGCAGGCGGGCCTCTTTCCGGGTAACCCTGCAGCCCACACTTAAACACCCGGGGATGAAAAACAATCACATCCATCCACATGGGTAAGCCCCCCCCCTGTCCACCCACCCGCCAGAGGTTAATTTCCAGCACCAGGCCCTCGCTGAGGTCCATCAGTGGCTTGGTCATGCTGCCATCCATACAGCCACCGTGCAGGGCGTCCGGCGAATCAATGTGCGGGTTGGGTGTCCTGGGCGGGGTCATGAGACGGAGGGAGTTATCGCAGCAGAGCTGATCTCCACCGGCTTGTTGCCCTCAGAGATGAGGTGGTCCACCAGCTTCCTCGAGGCCAGCCTGTTGAGCAGCCGGCGCTTCTGACCCTCCGTGGGCGCCTCCCCGAGCTCCTGGACGTCCTCTGTGAAATGCACCTTCACCTGTAAGGAAATTGTTTGAAGGATGTTAGGGAATGGTAGTCGTAAGGAAATGCAGCTTGGGATGGTGGACAGACTAGGCCATGTACCTGTGGGTGATGCACTGCTTTTCCAGCTCGCCTGGACTGGCCTTTTAAAACAAACCCCTGGGTACATATGCAGATGCTGTAACAAATACAGCTAAAGCAACAGCTTATGAAGCTGTAAGAGGCCAAGGAGGTGCAAGAGGCTCAAGCTCTGGCATGCGCCCCAGCTATTGGAGAAGATCCACAGGGGGGCATCATATCCATCTCTGCCACAACACCTGAACCCGTAGATGTAAATCACCATGATTCTTGCAAATCACAACTACCGTACTATCAGTGTCAATTGGTATCCACTATGGACTCAAAACATGAAACCACTAAGGATAAAGGGTCCTTAAAAATTAAAACGGTCGAACCAAAGCTGGATAGTCGTAAAAGTCGTATTTTGTGCGGGAAATGTGTTTTTGCCGCGCTTTCTCCTCTAATTCAGGATGCCAGCTAGAACGTGCATATATTTGATATGCATTAAGTGCAGCAATAGCAGACGCAGACGCGGCAGAGGCCGAAGAATCGCAGTACGGGGACGAGCAATCGTCAGACGGGCGGGCGACGATTCGTATGGATGGGACGTTCCCGCACACGTTTCTTCCCGCAAGTGCAAGTTTGCGAATGAGCTACTCGATCGGCATCTCAGAAGAGGAGGCAGATAGCACCAGCTCCAGCAGCGAGGAGATTGAATAGAGAGGCAGGGACCGGGACAGGGCCAGGGCAGCTCAAGCAGCAGAAACAGCGCGCGAGGCAGGCAATAACTCAGAAGAGCATGCAATCAGAACCAGCTCCAGCAGCGAGGTGGGCGAACAAAGAGCAGGTATCAATTAAAGGACCCCAGACCCTGACGCTGACAGCACTAGAGTGAGACTTGGGGGGGGGTCGACATCCCCCTTGTCCTGCACAAAATCTGCCTCAGGTTGTGCTCGGACGCCACTCGGCAAGCAACAACAAAGAAAAAATGCGGAGGCAGAGGAAATTGGCCATAAAAACAAGGAATGCATTTAATAGCCAGTAAATGGCACCCTCCCCGTCCTCTAACATCATTGAGAAATGCCTCGGGCTGAAGATGACGATCTTGGACTTCTCCTCAACGTCACCAGCTAGCTTCACCCAGCCAGCCAAGACCGCACTCATAGAAACGATAATAAATAACCGCAACACGGTGGGGACACCAAAATGGCTTGCTACACTTGCATGCTCGAAGAAGAAGAACAATCCAACACCGCCTGCCACCAGGAAGTAAAACCAGTAGGCAATGGCGTGCAAGATGATCTTAAACCTCCGTGATGACAAGAATGTCACGACGTATGGGTGCACCGCACGTATGGGTTGCTTGTACCGCTTTTTGGTTTCGGATTTCGTCTGTTTGTGGTACTTAGAAGATGCCTGGCTAACTCCAGGCATTCTTCTCTTCTTACTCAAGTAACATACCGAAGTTGAATCACCCTGCTATCTGTAAACTGTTCTGGGATTAACGTCCAACTGTGATATTTCGGCCTCTTATCAAGGCCAGGACACTGCACTTATAGGAGATCTCTAGTTTACACTACACTGATCCTATTTCTCCAAGACCACATCATTCAGTAATAGGCCCTGATCGTTACACTGATCGAATATCTCTAGTTAACCACTACACTTATTCGTGATCTCTAGCATCAGCTTCTCTACTTCATCCATCTCAGCTCTATCTCTCGATTATACCCTACACTGCGAGCTTCAACAGTTCTATCTCTAGGTTATAATTCGACACTGTGAGCTGCTACCCAGGCCTTTTCTGGCTACCAAGTCGATTTACTGCACCAGCAGCCGATCCTCCTCATCAGAGAGTCGCCTCTTCGGCTCCTCCTTTCTCATCACTTCGGCTGGATCGACTCTCAAGTCCGTTCCACACCATTTCCTACTGTCAACAGTCGGCTTCAGTACAACTAGCCCCAGCAGGAACGAGTTCACTTCGCTACTTTTGTCAACAGTAAGAGAGGAATCATCAAAGGTTAGTGCAGTAACCCGAGGATTAGTCGAGGATAAACTGTCTGCCAGCAGTTTATCGCTCCTGCACACGCTAGTTAACCCCTATAAAGGGTACTTAGCACTCCAATAAGAAGAGAAGAATCCAGGTTCGCATCACTTCGAATCTGCTGGCGAGTAAAAAGCGGAAATAAGGTTCCTGATCGTGTTCTGTTGCCGAAAAGTGAGCGATAACATCGAACATATCCCAATATCGTGTTCAACCCCTGGATGAATTCCGATTCTACCCAGGGGGGGGAGCCTCCTTTACAGGAGGCTAAGCCTCTCACGGAGGCCGAACAACGTATTCAACAGTTGTTAGCCAGTGATCAGGCATTGATAGCTAGGCATCAGGCATTGACAGCTAGGCATGCTGCCAAAAGACTGGCACAGAATGCCGATAAGGCAAGGGAACAGGCCGAAGCTGAAGCACTCCATGCTGAAGCAGTCCAACAGCATCAACGCGAAATGTGTCGTCTTGACGCATTGCGACATGCGGCCGAGCAACAAGCTCGTGCAGCCGAGGCAGATGAGAGAGAGGTGAGGGATTACCTGATCCGTAGTGCGGATATGAGACTGGCATTGACCCCTTTGAAGGTGACCCGGACTCATTACGAGGGCCTGCAGCGGTTTGACCAGCTAGTCGATAACCCTGCATACCTTGATGCACTAGACGATTGCTGCAGTGCACGCTCGTCACATGTACCTGCACCTGTCCAGGTTGCACCTGTGTCTGGTGGGGATCAGACTTCCCTCCCAGCAATGACCTTGCAGGAGTCCCCGATGATGGCTGGATTTCACCAGTCCGGCAACGTAGCTTACCGGATCAACTCAGCCGTCGCTGTCCATGTACCCGAAGGCTTCAAGCATGAGGTGAAGCATGCGACACCCACGGCGTCACGCCCGTCGGCTGACCTGGTTGCTCCTGAGTGTACCCCCACCCCCTCGTTTGTGAGTGTGGTGGCAGGTGAGGCTATGCAATCATGGGGGCCTTTTGGTGGGGCTGTTTCTGGCAAGGAAACAGGGCGGCATGACCCCGCTTGTCATCAGGGTAAGCAGCTGAACATGGACCACCGCTTAGCTGTCGTTCCCGTTGCTTCCGAGGCCAACGACGTCGTCACAATTGGTGAGATGAGGGACCTGCTGCGAGACATGCTAGGACGTGTGCATCAGGGACGCACGCCACCACCCGTAGTGGTGCTGCAGGAACAGCTAGTACAGCATGCACAGCAATACCTGGTTTTTGGTAGCGCTCAGTCAGGGGAAGACCCTCCCCGTGATCATCATCACCAGGGGTGGGAAGGCTTCCCGCAGGAAGCGGGGCAAGCCCACACCGCAGCGCCACCAACACCAGTATACGGTGTGCAACTTCAGGTGGGTGCATGCCGGGTCTCAGGAGAGGGTCAAGAGATTGGATCCGGAGGTGGTACGGCACGTTGCTCTGCCTCCATCCCCGACAACGAGTCTTCTGATGGCTGGTCTTTTCTGGCACAAAAGGTGAAGGGATTGCTTAGAGGGGGCATGGACAACACCACTGACGTGAGTCAGACCCCTTACCGAGGTTCCCATCAGTATGACCCGGGTGGAAGCATGCAAATCCCCAAAACATATACTGGATTCCCCGCCGATGAGAACCCGGTAAGGAATGAGCTGTTCAGGGAATTACGGGGGTCCCGTGGGGTCACCTCAGATCTAGCCACAAGGTTGTGTGGCTTGCGCACCGAAGGTGAGGTGTCGATCACAACTGTGGGGGGGACCCCCACAAGTTCTCAGACAGGTGAGCCGTGGTTTGAATGGCAAAACCCCCTCTTTGAGGGTCATGGTCTAGTGCCGCACGATATGGCTCTAGCGCCCGGGCCCCGCAGCGAGGACCATCACCGACCATGTGAGTCGGCAGATCAGGTTGAGCATGATGCACCCCGCTTCGCGCTGTTCACCACACACGTGATTGGGGAATGGGAGATTCGGCAGATGTGGGCTGACACAGGCCAGGCCGCAAGTGAGCGTGGCCAGATAATCCCATGCTCTGCCTTGGCCATGCTGACTGACCACGACCATGAGCTTGTCCCTTTTCTTGCCCAGAGCCAGGGTGCCCTCGACCAACATGATGGACAGGGCAGTCTGAGCAAGAAAGACCAGAGCAACCAGCGTCACAGATGTGTGCCTTCTGCCCCCTTCAAGGCATGGTCTCCCCTTCCCCATGCGGGACGAGACGTCCTGGCCGCGGGTGATCGACGCAAG
Source organism: Limnomonas spitsbergensis (assembly GCA_037349105.1). Lineage (NCBI taxonomy): Eukaryota > Viridiplantae > Chlorophyta > Chlorophyceae > Chlamydomonadales > Limnomonas > Limnomonas spitsbergensis. Next base: position 630,493 of record JAYJMM010000062.1, read on the forward strand.
CCGCACCTCCGGTAATGTGGAAAGCCGATGCTTTCTATGGTTTAAGCAAGTTCACTGCCAGCTTGAGGTATGTGGGTTCTCCAGGTTCCCTGCCCCAAGCGTGGCTCATGATCAATCCATTGAAAAGGACTTCAGTGGTGGGTTCCGCATGTCACACCTAGTTATTGAAAAGATCTCCCCGATATTTTGCTCTTCTACCCATCCTATGCGGGAGCACACACCTGTCTTGCAGTGCAACCATCTAGATCACCTGCCACTTAACACTTGTGGTGCAACCTTGTTGTTCACAGTTCACACGTGTCGGTGCTTGCTCGGTGATCTGTCATATCATATTTCTGGTACACCTGTCAGCATGCGCCTAGTCACGCGCCAGTCCCACCGCTATACACACCTGTCAGCATGTGCCTGACTGTTTGCACATGCGATACGGAGTGTAGCTTTTATTTTATTTCCAGGAAATCCGTCTTGCCCTTATTGCTTGCAACCCTCTCCAACGATGTGCTTGGCTCAGGTTGGGGGGGGACAGTAGGTCTGTCCTGATTTCTTGTCTACTTGCATTTTATTCTGGAAGAAAAAAAAATGAAAAAAAAAAAATGTGTTGCTCCCATGCACAGAGCCAACTGATCAGCGGACCTACTGCTGGTTCGGGATCTTGCACAACGGACGTGGCAGCTACGGGGGCTGGTGCCATCATGGTCGTCACGGTCAACTGAGGAGACAAGGTCATCAGCGCCGGCGCAACGGCGTGTGGCGCTGACTATTGGTCGTTCACCATGATCGGTATTGGCGTAGCCACTAGCCACCTGAGTTCTGCTCGCATGCTCACCAAGAGTTCCGAGTCTCCCGTGATTTAATTGTTCGTATCTTCACACGCATGCCTTGAGCGCTTCCGGACCTGACTTGCATGTCCTGATTGCATGGTGCAGATCTGGCATTACAGATGCCCAGTGTTGCAGATCTGGACCTACAGATCTTGAGCGATGTAGATCTTCAGTACAGATCTTGATCTGCAGATCTCGAGTGATGTGGATCTCGAGTGCTGTATATCGCAGTCTTGCTGTTTGCTTGTGCTGGATTTTCTGACTTGCAGATCTTAAATGATGCAGATCTTGACCCGCATGTTATGACTTGCAGATCCAGATAAGTAGATTTGCAGTGATTCAGATCCTGACTTGCAGATCATGCATTGCCGATCTGCTGAATTGCCGATCTGCTGTGTTGCAGATCTTGACTTCGCCGGTAAACTGCAAATCTGTTGTGGTGCAGATCTTGACATTGCCAGTAAATTAAATTCTGACTTGCAGGTCTTGACTTACAGATCTGCAACGATGCAGATCTTGACCTGCAGGACTTGACTTGCAGCTCCTGATAGTAGACCTGTTGTGATACAGATCTTGCCTTGCAGATCGTTAATTATGAAGATCTTGACCCGCATGTTATGACTTGCAGATCCAGATAAGTAGATTTGCAGTGATTCAGATCCTAACTTGCAGATCATGCATTGCTGATCTGCTGAATTGCCGATCTGCTGTGTTGCAGATCTTGACTTCGCCGGTAAACTGCAAATATGTTTTGGTGCAGATCTTGACATTGCCAGTAAATTAAATTCTGACTTGCAGGTCTTGACTTACAGATCTGCAACGATGCAGATCTTGACCTGAGGGACTTGATTTGCAGCTCCTGATAGTAGATCTGTTGTGATACAGATCTTGCCTTGCAGATCGTTAATGATGCAGATCTTGACCCGCATGTTATGACTTGCAGATCCAGATAAGTAGATTTGCAGTGATTCAGATCCTGACTTGCACATCATGCATTGCCGATCTGCTGTATTGCAGATCTTGACTTCGCCAGTAAACTGCATATTTGTTGTGGTGCAGATCTTGACATTGCCTTTAAATTAAATTCTGGCTTGCAGATCGTGACTTGCAGATCTGCAACGATGCAGATCTTGACCTGAGGGACTTGACTTGCAGCTCCTGATATTAGATCTGTAGTGATACAGATCTTGCCTTCAGATCTGCTGTGATGCTGATCTTGACTTGCAGATCTCAAGGGTTATAGATGTTCCGTGTTGTAGACCCCCGTCCCACTCCGTGTCGTGCGCTGCTATGTCTGACATGTTCTCCTTCAACAGTCCCACAGCCTGACTAGCGCTCTGAGCGCTTTTAACCCGACATGTATTTGGACCACGCTTTCAGGAAATAGTGTCCCAACCGCCAGCAGTTGGTCTGGGCGGCCTTTGGCAGGTTGTTTAGATGGAGTGGAGCTCCAAAACCTCACCATGTCCATGACCAGGCTGTGTCCACATGGCTCATGTTTAAATAATCTTATGAGTCTTGACTCAAGATATGTCCCCGGTTCATCCCTTCCCCGCAGATCTCGCGTAGAGCGATCGAGTGCTACTCCAAGTGGGTGGCAGTGTTTCCTTGAAGGACGACTTTGCTGCTGAGCACTCATGGGCTTACAGCGCACCTGGAGCGCTCGGCCCTGCTGGTCAGGGACTGGTAATTGACAGTGACCGCGGCCTATCTGACCTCACTATTTTGGAGAGAGAACGCTGCATGGGTTACATGGATAATTGCACTGCTGCGCCAGACACAACCTGACTGGCAGTGCATTTGACGCGAACTCGGTGAGTCACTTGATAGCAACTGGTCTTGCCATCCGTCTCACCTGTGACCGCGGGCCCTTTTCTTTCACGACTTCGGTTGAAGCCATGCCTGGTCCTGAGCTGGGGGGGGAGAGCAATCAGGAGCATCAGGAATTGCATGACAGGATCTGTGCATGATCCTCCCTGATTTTTCAGTCAGCCCAGGCCCTGGCAGCTGAGGACGAAGAGTTGTGTAACTGCCCTGACCCCTTGAACCATCTAGATGTCTGGCTGGACTCTGCTGTCATGCAGTACTGGCAGCACCCTGACCCAGATAGTCTAGACCAGAGTACGGCCACTGAACGCCGCAGGATCTTAAGGCGATCATCGCATTTTGAGCGGACTGTCAATCAACAGTTGCACAAGCGCATGCCTGGGGGGGGACTTAAGCGCGTACCGAGAGGGCCGTCTTTGCAATACCTGCGCCCTTCTTTGGATACGCCGTGTGAGGTGTGCCTGCTGCCGGATGCTGACATGCTGCTTGTCCTTTGTGATTCATGTAACCGAGGTTGCCCTACTTACTGCATGAATCCACCTTTGAGCAGGGTTCCGAAGGGCAGTTGGGTCTGCGAGCAGTGCAAGGCACTTGGTGCTGGCACCCCAGCCCTACTGACGCTAAGGGAGCAGGCCATGACGGAGGGGAAGCTCAGAGCCAAAAGGGTGTCGCTCAAGCCGCAGAAGGTCAGCCCATTGCCACCGCTGCCAGCGCCACGGCCGCCAGCTGCACCTTGGCTGAGCCCTGCGCCGCGGCCGCCATCAGAACCACGAGCACTTGCAGCAGTTCCGCCCTCGGGCCGGACCAGCCGGCAACTCAACGTTGCGCAGGCTCGCGAACCGCCATCACCTCCGCGGGTGATGGTAAGGCCGCCAGAGGATCACGCGTCCTATCCGGGCGGTGAATCCTCTCAGTCAGCGGCACCCGCCACGGCAACCGTTCCACCGAGACCTCCGAGTAATCGGCCAGCCCGGGACCGATGGCCAAGTGTCATCACCAACTGCAACGACCCAGCGGGCAGGGCGGATTATCATTTGGATCCTATGCAGCCCGCCTCGTATCGATTCATGAGGAAGCATCACGGCCTCCACGTCATCATTGTCCACCCTGCGGCAGCACTAGCGGACATTGTGCTCGCCGTCGTTGTACACGCATTCCCACACGTGGTCTGCTGTTTGGTGGCAGTTAATTTCCTGAGGTGCTCTCCAGCGAGATTTGAGTGGCTCTGGCAACTACAGTTGCAGGGGAGGGTGGCCATTAAAACGGTGTCTGGAGGGTCTGGGGAAGGAAGTGGGGCTGGAGCTAGGGTGTGGATTCTGATCTTTGCTTCGAGGGAAGTCATGGGGCGCATGCTGCGATAGTGGGTGGTAGACGAATCTGTGAGTTGGGTTAGTCAGCGGGATTAGAGGGGAGTTCGGGGACTTGGGAGGAATTGGTGTGAGAAATCTGCGCAACAGAAGGGAAATGAGGAGACCGAGTCGGGGCGTTAACGCTGGCAGGTCTAGTGTATCAGAGAGTTGAGTGCAGGGGCAATGGGGAGTGTCCGGGGCGCATAAAGCGAGGTGTGAAAAGGAGATTTGGGGGTTGGTATGCGGATGTGCAGATTGAGGTTTGGGACGCATAATGCGTAGTTCTGAGGTGATAGTTACGGGCGCATAATGCGGAGGAAAATGGGGAGTGTCAGGGTAGGTAGGCTTGCCAATAAAGGACGCGTCGTGGAGCATGGGGTCTTGGAGCCATGACAGAGAGGATCATCGCAGTGGATCATCGTAGATTGTCTCAAGACCTTACAAGGTTTCCCCACGAGGGTTTTCATCCTGTAATTGGTCCACTCACGGCTTATCCGTGTAAGAATCCTTGAGGTGCTAGAGTGGAGGGCACAGAGGCATTTTGACGTGCATGATATGTCAAAACATCAGCCGTAATCTCGCATGGCTGTGCCCACCTCAAGGATTAAGAGGGTCTTTTTACAGTCCTCTATTAATAATTGCTCCGCCTTCTGAATTTCGGACTGGGGGGGGAGTGTCTTCTGTGCGCAGTGAAACTTCACGTTCACTGCTGCCTCGTGACAGCTGTCACGACGTATGGGTGCACCGCACGTATGGGTGGCTTGTACCGCTTTTTGGTTTCGGATTTCGTCTGTTTGTGGTACTTAGAAGATGCCTGGCTAACTCCAGGCATTCTTCTCTTCTTACTCAAGTAACATACCGAAGTTGAATCACCCTGCTATCTGTAAACTGTTCTGGGATTAACGTCCAACTGTGATATTTCGGCCTCTTATCAAGGCCAGGACACTGCACTTATAGGAGATCTCTAGTTTACACTACACTGATCCTATTTCTCCAAGACCACATCATTCAGTAATAGGCCCTGATCGTTACACTGATCGAATATCTCTAGTTAACCACTACACTTATTCGTGATCTCTAGCATCAGCTTCTCTACTTCATCCATCTCAGCTCTATCTCTCGATTATACCCTACACTGCGAGCTTCAACAGTTCTATCTCTAGGTTATAATTCGACACTGTGAGCTGCTACCCAGGCCTTTTCTGGCTACCAAGTCGATTTACTGCACCAGCAGCCGATCCTCCTCATCAGAGAGTCGCCTCTTCGGCTCCTCCTTTCTCATCACTTCGGCTGGATCGACTCTCAAGTCCGTTCCACACCATTTCCTACTGTCAACAGTCGGCTTCAGTACAACTAGCCCCAGCAGGAACGAGTTCACTTCGCTACTTTTGTCAACAGTAAGAGAGGAATCATCAAAGGTTAGTGCAGTAACCCGAGGATTAGTCGAGGATAAACTGTCTGCCAGCAGTTTATCGCTCCTGCACACGCTAGTTAACCCCTATAAAGGGTACTTAGCACTCCAATAAGAGTGTCTTCTGTGCGCAGTGAAACTTCACGTTCACTGCTGCCTCGTGACAAGAACATGCCGACCAAAACTTCACAAAACTTCACATCATGCACAAGACCATAAAAACCACACGAAGGGCGATAAAAATGACAAACACTACCAATAAACAGCATAACTTGAGGAAAGGCACGAAGAAGCGCACACCACTCAAAGCCATGATGCTGCCTTGCCCCTTCCAAAGATACCAAGAGCTGAAAAGCCACTTGGTAACTGAAGCAACTGGTCCATTCCAAAACTCGAAGTCATGGACGGCACCGGCGACCATCGCTGCCAGCCAACTGAAGGCCAAGTAGTCATACCACTCACGCATGCTGGGTGAGAGCTTGGGTACCACAAGAAAGCCTATGCAGAGAGCTGCGCAAAGCTGCAGGACAAGCCGCCTGCCCCACCTTCATGATACTTTCTTCACACGGCCCCATAAGGTGTCAGCCGCGGCTTGCTTCTTCAGCCCGTCCCACTGAAAGCATGAAGCAAACAATGAAGGCGTTGAAGCCATATCAGATTTTCACAGATCCCCTCAAAACGTGCTACTTTGAAGTTTGAACCTTCAAGGCGCATTGGAGTGATAGTGCATGGCAGGCTCTCACGCAAGATCGCGCTACCTTAATAAATGTTTAGTACTCACGTAGACATTGAACTGCTGCCCGACGTTCAGCCAAGGCTCCTCCTTAAGCTCCGCAGCTGCACCTACAGCCGGTGGCACTGCATCACACACAAACACAGGTGGAAAGTTAGCTGAAATAGCAGAAAAGATTAAGCACTCAAGGATGTTATTTAAGGTGTGCTTAGGGTCATCTAAATGGCCGGTTTGCCCGGGCTGGGGTATGCTTTTTGGCCAGCTACGCCGGTCGGGGGGTCTGAAAATGGCCAGCAGGTGTGGACAGATTTTTTTCCACACGTTTCATTCTTTTGGAAAGCACCCTAGCACGGTTCATGGCATACTGCTCACATAAGCATCACTATGTGAGGCTTCAGATGTGCTGCCCTGTATAGGTAAGGGTTAAGCGATGCCCCAGCCTCCGGGCTGTGACACATCTTGGTGCAGGTTTCAGGAATATGCCGTGCAGGGGTTGACAATGGCAACCAGTGGATTATGGGATTGAAATGTCACATCAAGCAAAGGTCCAGGATTGCAATATTCCAGGATAAAGAGTTTAGGCGTGTGCCTTTAAAGGATCTTCAGGTGAAGGGTACCAATTTTAAAGGCATGCTCCAATAATATACACATACACACACCTTCTTGGATGACTTGGCATCGTTGGCCAGGCCGGTACGTGCATAATCCAGCGAGTACACGAAGGTCAACGAGCAGGCACCGGCGGCACCACCAGATGCAAGGTTACCTGCAATGGAGGAAGCAGAAGTGTGAGAAGAAGGCTGGGTTTCGGTACAGGAAAACAATCTGGAATAAGAGGTCAGGGTGATGGGTCAAGGTTGAGTGGTACAGAGGGAGGTAAGGATGCAAGTTTGCCAATCTTTGAGGGCGAGGGTTGAGGGCAGAGAGAGGCTGCAAAGCATGAAGGGTCAGAGTTGAGGGGCAGGGTGACGTCTAGGGCTCAAATTGAGCTCGAGGAGTTACGCCGCGGCTCCTCCACCTACGGTGGAGGGCCGCAGGCGGGCCTCTTTCCGGGTAACCCTGCAGCCCACACTTAAACACCCGGGGATGAAAAACAATCACATCCATCCACATGGGTAAGCCCCCCCCCTGTCCACCCACCCGCCAGAGGTTAATTTCCAGCACCAGGCCCTCGCTGAGGTCCATCAGTGGCTTGGTCATGCTGCCATCCATACAGCCACCGTGCAGGGCGTCCGGCGAATCAATGTGCGGGTTGGGTGTCCTGGGCGGGGTCATGAGACGGAGGGAGTTATCGCAGCAGAGCTGATCTCCACCGGCTTGTTGCCCTCAGAGATGAGGTGGTCCACCAGCTTCCTCGAGGCCAGCCTGTTGAGCAGCCGGCGCTTCTGACCCTCCGTGGGCGCCTCCCCGAGCTCCTGGACGTCCTCTGTGAAATGCACCTTCACCTGTAAGGAAATTGTTTGAAGGATGTTAGGGAATGGTAGTCGTAAGGAAATGCAGCTTGGGATGGTGGACAGACTAGGCCATGTACCTGTGGGTGATGCACTGCTTTTCCAGCTCGCCTGGACTGGCCTTTTAAAACAAACCCCTGGGTACATATGCAGATGCTGTAACAAATACAGCTAAAGCAACAGCTTATGAAGCTGAAGAGGCCAAGGAGGTGCAAGAGGCTCAAGCTCTGGCATGCGCCCCAGCTATTGGAGAAGATCCACAGGGGGGCATCATATCCATCTCTGCCACAACACCTGAACCCGTAGATGTAAATCACCATGATTCTTGCAAATCACAACTACCGTACTATCAGTGTCAATTGGTATCCACTATGGACTCAAAACATGAAACCACTAAGGATAAAGGGTCCTTAAAATTAAAACGGTCGAACCAAAGCTGGATAGTCGTAAAAGTCGTATTTTGTGCGGGAAATGTGTTTTTGCCGCGCTTTCTCCTCTAATTCAGGATGCCAGCTAGAACGTGCATATATTTGATATGCATTAAGTGCAGCAATAGCAGACGCAGACGCGGCAGAGGCCGAAGAATCGCAGTACGGGGACGAGCAATCGTCAGACGGGCGGGCGACGATTCGTATGGATGGGACGTTCCCGCACACGTTTCTTCCCGCAAGTGCAAGTTTGCGAATGAGCTGCTCGATCGGCATCTCAGAAGAGGAGGCAGATAGCACCAGCTCCAGCAGCGAGGAGATTGAATAGAGAGGCAGGGACCGGGACAGGGCCAGGGCAGCTCAAGCAGCAGAAACAGCGCGCGAGGCAGGCAATAACTCAGAAGAGCATGCAATCAGAACCAGCTCCAGCAGCGAGGTGGGCGAACAAAGAGCAGGTATCAATGGGGCGGACGCGGGCGTGGGCATGGGTCCGGGCGTGGACAAGCTGATCCCCCAGCCCTAGGGTCAGATGCAAGGGTCTTGGGATGCTCCAAATGCCGATGGGAAAGCCGCGGTTGCGCTGCATGCCGCCAGAGCAGGTTGAGAAAATGAGGCAGCAGCTGCTTTAGAGCAAGTAGTGCAGTGTGGCATGTGTGGTTCCCTTGACTGAGATGGCTGTATTTCACAAAAACCAATTTAAAAGTATTTTCGATGAACCAAATCCGGGCTAAAAATAAAAATCTCCATGCCAATGCTGGATAAAATCAGGCTTCATTTAAGGCCAAAACATGGAACCAAAGCTATTGGATACCATTTGACACTGACGGTACGGTATTTCGAATTCAAATTTAAACGCCACCTGCATGACAGCTGGGCAGAAGCCCTTGCTATGCACGTGGTAGGCGACGGCGCCCGACAGCGCCCCGCCAGTCTTGTTGTTGCGCATGGGTGCCATGACACCGACCCTGAAGGACTCCCCAGGGGCCTCCAGAGACCTAGTATAGCGGGGAGGAAGAGGGAGTGTAGGGGTCACGCAGGCAGATGCAGGGATCCAAATAGTGCAGCAGGCGAGTGAGAGAATTAGAAGGACGCAGATGTAGGGATCTAAAGGATGCAGTGTGCAAAGGAGAGAATTCGAAGGAGTGGAAGGAAGTAGTCTCATGGAGGTGTAGGGATTCAAATTGTGATGCGGACTAGGGTATGCGGCGTGGGCATATCGTGTTTAAGGGGCAGGTGTCAGCTGTCTCAGATGACGTTGAAAGATGGCATCATGGATCTGTTGAGAGCAAGGAGCCGATTCACACCGGCGAACTGAATGTGGCAGTTGGTCGAAGTGAACCCACGCTATCTCGCGTTCCCAATCCGACCGCTGGAGACCGATTCACACCAGATATATTCTCCAAAGTAGCGAATTTTTTTCCCTCTTACTTCCAAGATGGGACCTTCTATTGATTGCCTGCTTCCATTGCTACTTGTTATTGTCGCGAGTCTACATCTTACCACTTTGATCGCCGTCATTGCTTGGGCCGTCCTGACTGATTGACATCTCTGAGGCACCAGGATAGCGTGGGCTTTGCACAGGACATCACTTTTCTAGGACCAAACCTCCCTTCTGCATATGTTCAGTATATGCCGTATAAGACCGATTATCTCTAGCATGTGTCAGGTCCAATTCAGATACATCCCAGCCTATGGCCGTGGCGGCTTGGTGCAGCATGCATGCCCTGCTGCTAGGAATACTTTTACGTGTCCAATTCAGATACATCCCAGCCCATGGCCGTGGCTTGGTGCAGCAGGCATGCCATGTTGCCATGACTAATTTTTCATGTCCAATACAGATCCATCAAGGCCTTTGGCTATGGCTTGGTGCAGCTTGCATGCCTTGCTGCTAGGAATAATTTTACATGTCCAATTCAGATACATCCCGGCCTATGGCCGTGGCTTGGGGCAGCATGCATGCCCTGCTGCCAGGACTCATGTAAGATTCCATGCAGAGCCGCATGGAGCCATAGCAAAACCAACTCACTTTTCTTCATCAGTGCCTTGATGACCTTTGCTGCAACATATAGCCACTTGCTCTCAATTTGATAGCATGTTCATCATCACCTAGCCTAAGCACCAGCCACTGACAACACACACCTCGGCCCAGTGGTGTAACGTCATTGACACACCTCGGCTACAAGCCTCATTTTCGCCTTCCGTTTCTCATTCGACAGTGCCTTCTCCGCACCCTTCTCCGTCTGCTTTTGGTCACGTTTATTAGCCCTTTCTACATCGGCGTAACCAAAACAACGGATGCTCTCGGCCACAGGATAAAGAGGCGACAGGACGGAGAAAGGGTAAATATAGGGGCGAAGGCAGATGGCCTTCGGAAATTGCCAATGTGGCGAAAGTGGCCGACGCGAAGTGAATCTGGCTCAAAATGCCATATTCAGTTGTCGTCGCCAATCCGGCCCCAAAGTGGTTGTTTTGGCGAAGCGAACCCATGTCACTTTCGGAGCGAAAGTGACCAATCTGACCAATCCGACCCGGTGTGAATCGCCACTTAATGTGCACAGGTCAGGTGCCCGCTGCAGCAATAAATCTCCCCCTTTAAGGGCTCGCGATGACGTCCGCAGATATAAGTATATAACTCATCGTCTGATCATGATCGCTTAAGGTTTTGGGTGCAAGCGAAAGACGCACCTGATTGCCACTATGACAGAACCCCCCCTATTTATCAACCAATCAGGGTTGATTTCTGACTGAACACGTTTGGGGCTGAGTAGGTTATCAACGTAATTATCAGGGTGTCGCATGTTGATAAGTAGTGACATTTCCTACTTATCAAGCATACGTTGATTGACAGGTTGATTATCATGCAGGCTATTTAGTAGCATGTGAAGTGCTTTAATCAGGCTGATAAGTGGACGCTTGTGGTTGATAATTAGCTTGATAAGCATGCTGTCAGTAGGTTGTTTATCAACGTGCGTCACCTTGATAATGAGCTTGATAATTAGGCCTATTTGAATCCTGATCTGGCCAGCCTGGCATTCCGTGATCTGGCTGTCATTTTAATTTCAAATTTCTACGATTCAAATTTACCTTCAGCTGTGTGAACCCTACACGGATGGTGTACGTCTGTGATTCTGGAACTCCACTTGACGTGTTCTTGTATTAACCAGAAGCTTATGATGCCATGTGGGGAATACGCTCATGGCATTGTGATCATTCAAGCTTAATTACATGCAAGCAACAAGACGCAAATTCAGCAAACAGTTAATGTAATGAGACAACAATTCAGCAAACAATTTATGTAACGAGACAGCAATTCGGCAAACAATTTATGTATCGAGATAAAACATCAGCAAGTGTAAAAATGGAAATCAGCAGGTCCAAATTCACAGATTTCTGACAGACGTCCACATGCACCATCCGGCATTTTTATTAGGCACTTGAATCTTAAATGTTTCAGTAAGGCTCTCAAATCTTAAATTCCAATACCAGCTGTAGCTAGACATACAGCCTGCTCACAAGCTTATCCATGTGCCATCTTGATTTTCTTCCAGATGAGCACCATCGCAGGCTGAGCTGCTGCATAAACCCCGGGCCCCTAACAGCAAGGAAAGATGGGAAACGATGATGTTAAACAACGTAATTACAGGAATGGCTCGTAAGGCAATAGCGGCAAAAAACAGGCAGCATTCCTCTGAAATTACTTGAGGCAAGCTCTAATTACTTGAGGCAAGTCAGGCCAGCACATAAAATCTCACATTGTTTTTCACACGGATCAGGATCTGGCCATCCCTGTCCTTGTAAAACAGCCGATTAGCAGGCCAAGCCACCATGTCACCCTACAAGAAAAAGAAATATGAAGAAGTTAATAAGGCAGAAACAAAGTACAGGTTTTCAAAGGATTACTTGCAAAGTTTCAAGGTGTGAAGCAGTCAGGAAACTAAAACTTGCCTTTCGCATTTGAAGAACTTCGTCGAGGGAGGCAGGGACATCGGGGGGCCCATCAAAACCAAGCCAACCAAAGTGGCAGTTGACCATGGCTGCACCTACAAGAACTGCCTGCCTGTCCAACTTAAACTAAACAGTATCTTCGATGGTGACATACACGGCTTCCATTTCGTAGCCAATGGTCACCTGGGGAGAGGCAAAAGAAACATTGTAATGCATGAAGACCTGGTACAGTTGTAGAAGATCAGCAACAGCACACGAAGGAATGAACAGGTTGTGACAAGAAACACACAACAAACACAAGTATTTCGTACCTCCTTGTTCCCTGTCACAGAGGCCACGGCCATGAACCTGGGCTCAATGATTGCCCCAGGGTTTGATAGTGCCAAGAGGACCCTGACACCTGGAGCGAGCGTGTCATCTGGCCTTGCAAAAGGGCCCACATACGTGCAAGACCAAGAAGCAGGGGGGACTGATTCCTCAGATAGGGACCCTCCGGCGCTGTCGAAAGCAGCTGCTAAAGGACAACAACACTCAACTGCCTGTGAAGAGGAGGGGAAAGGTGTAGATTTATTTTTTTATGTGTTTGGTTGAGGGTGCTCTCGCGTGATAACCAAGGCCCATGCAACAAAGAACCTTGCATGAGCTCGCAATAGATGGCCTTACCTGGGCCCTGCTGCCTGAAAGACAGCATAGTTAATGATGAACCAGGATTTGCAAGGAGATCCTTGATGTCCCTTGGCTGATATCCTCTGCAGCATCAGAAGTTGGAGGTCACTCGAGGTAGCAGTCACTCAACAATGTAGTAGAAGTCAGGCTCAGTCAAATTTCGTAGTGCGAGGGCAGACCACCTGACATATTTAGCATTGATACACGTCGTGGACATCCTACCTCCTCTCCTCGTTTACGTGTCCTCTGTCGCATATCCACCGTCGGTTTGAAGTGAGGTTCACGCCAGATCTGAGGCAGAGAACACATTCGTCTGCTTTTGCTTCCCCGCCAGCTTCAACGACTCCATACTTCACCTACAAATGATGAATCAATGTGAAGTCAGGCAGCGTGAGGACGAGAGAATTATGACGAGTTTCTTACCGTTGCTCCCGGATCTTGAAATTTCGGGCGCATCCCGCTCCTGGTGGCTGATGCATGCCTTAATCTTGCGAGATTATATCCAGTTGTCGTCGGGGATCATTTGAGACTGGTATGGTCACGGGGGGCAGCGGGCAGGCTCTGACGGCACAATTGGCTCCATACCTCGAGCCCACACACCGGTGCGGTACACGGTTTTTTCGACGTAAAAACATTGACAGCGTGCAGTGAAGGGCTCACACAGACAAGCATGTCCATTGGTACCTTGCAAGCTTAGACCACCGGCCGTGCGCCTGTCTTGGTTTCGTCACAGTCAGCATGGGTGAAATACCAGTACAGGGGGGTAACGACGTCCTCCTATAGAATGTGACGAAGGAGCTGGCAGACCACGAGAAAGCCGATATGGCTGCATTCGATGAGCCGGAGCTACCTTTGCAGCCGACAGCCAGGACCAGCCAACGGCGTACTGCAACTGTTCTGAAGCATGGGACTCTAAAAGTCTGATGCATGGTGCTTTACGATTCTGAGAGATGGGGTGTGGTGTGTGGACTGTCAGCTTACGCACACAATCCTGTCAAGTGGCACCTTGGGCCACCGGGCACAAAGCCTCTACCTCAAATCGGCGGTTCAGAACCTATTCGTGGCATACGTTAGCTTTATTTTCTTGCTAATTTGAGATGCATGAACACTACTGCCCTCTGGAATCCAAAAAGATGCTGACACAAGAGCCAAGGTTTAAACAACATGGCCCTGCGCATGATGCAGGGCTTACGGCCAAAGCTTCTTATCTCATACATTTACACCGGGATGCAGATCTAACTACCAATAGCTGTACTGATGCAAGGGTATTGGCTGTTCAGCCAGATGAACCTGAGTAAATTTAGAACCCATAACCCGAACACATCACCGTCGCCTATAGCGATCAGCACTCCCGCTCTATCCTTTCACTTCATGTCTAGACTTGCTGCCCGCTGGCCTGAGCAAGTGTGCATGTTGCAGGGGTATTGGCTGTTCAGCCCGATGAACCTGAGTAGATTAAGAACCCATAGCCTGACCGCATCATCACCGCAGCTTATTGCATGCAGCGCTCCCGCTTTATACCTTCACTTCATGTCTAGACTTGCTGCCCACAACGGACCTAGCGACCGTTGTGTGCAGCATGCTGCTGGGGTATGGGCGGTTCAGCCAGATGAACCTTAGTAAATTAAGAACCCATAGCCCGACTGCATCACCGCAGCTTATTGCGGTCAGTGCTCCCGTTCTATTCCTTCACTTCCTGACAAGGCTTGCTGCCCACTGGCCCTAGCAAGTGTGCACCATGCTGCAGGGGTATTCTCTGTTCAGCCCGATGAATGTGAGTAAATTAAGAACCCATAGCCCGACCGCTCCCGCTTTCTTCCTTCACTTCCTGACAAGGCTTGCTGCCCACTGGCCCTAGGTGCCGTTGTGTGCAGCATGTTGCAGGGGTATCGGCTGTTCAGCCAGATGAACCTGAGTAAATTAAGATCCCATAGCCCAACCGCTTCACCGCAGCTTATTGCGGTCAGCGCTCCCGTTCTATTCCTTCACTTCCTGTATAGGCTTGCTGCCCACTGGCCCAAGCTAGTGCGCAGCATGCTGCTGGGGTATGGGCGGTTCAGCCCGATGAACCTGAGTAAAATAAGAACCCAAAGCCCGACTGCATCACCGCAGCATATTGCGGTCAGCGCTCCCGTTCTTTTCCTTCTCTTCCTGTCAAGGCTTGCTGCCCACTGGCCTTAGCTGGTGTGCAGCATGCTGCAGGGGTAATGGCTGAAGCAGCGGTACTGGCAGCTGCACCGATAGCGACAGTAATTGCACACAGCCTGAATCAGCGGTACCGGCAGCAGCACCGCTAGTCACAGTGATTGCACACAGCCTGAAGTAGCGGTACCGGCAGCTGCACCGCTAGTGACAGTGTTTGCAAACACCCTGAATCAGCGGTACCGGCAGATGCACCGCTAGCGGCAGTGATTGCACACAGCTTTACGTAGCGGTACTGGCAGCCGCACCGCACCACTAGTGACACTCATTGCATACAGCCTGAAGCAGCGGTACCGGCAGCTGCTCCGCTAGTCACAGTGTTTGCACACAACCTGAAGCAGCGGTACCGGCAGCTGCACCGCTAGTGACAGTGATTGCACACCCTGAAGCAGCGGTACCGGCAGATGCACCGCTAGCGGCAGTGATTGCACACAGCCTTACGTAGCGGTACTGGCAGCCGCACCGCACCAGTAGTGACACTGATTGCATACAACCTGAAGCAGCGGTACCGGCAGCTGCACAGCTAATGACAGTGTTTGCACACAGCCTGAAGCAGCGGTACCGGCAGCCACACCGCTAGTGATAGTGTTTGCACACAGTCTGAAGCAGCGGTACCGGCAGCTGCACCGCTAGCGACAGTGTTTGCACACAGCCTGAATCAGCGGTACCGGCAGCCGCACCGCACCGCTAGTGAAAGTGATTGCACACACCATAAAGTAGCGGTACCAGCAGCTGCACAGCTAATGACAGTGTTTACAAACAGCCTGAATCAGCGGTACCGGCAGCTGCAACGCTAGCGACAGTGATTGCACACAGCCTTACGTAGCGGTACCGGTAGCTGCACCGCTAGTGACAATGTTTGCAAACACCCTGAATCAGCGGTACCGGCAGCTGCACCGCTAGTGACAGTGATTGCAAACACCCTGAATCAGCGGTACCGGCAGCTGCACCGCTAGTGACAGTGTTTGCAAACACCCTGAAGCAGCGGTACAGGCAGATGCACTGCTAGTCACAGTGTTTGCACACAGCCCGAAGCAGCGGTACCGGCAGCTGCACCGCTAGCGACAGTTTTGGCACACAGCCTGAATTAGCGGTACCGGCAGCTGCTCCGCTAGTCACAGTGTTTGCACACAGGCTGAAGTAGCGGTACCGGCAGCTGCACAGCTAGTGACAGTGTTTACACACCCTGAACCAGCGGTACCGGCAGATGCACCGCTAGCGGCAGTGATTGCACACAGCCTTATGTAGCGGTACTGGCAGCCGCACCGCACCAGTAGTGACACTGATAGCATACCACCTGAAGCAGTGGTACCGGCAGCTGCACCGCTAGCGACAGTTTTGGCACACAGCCTGAATTAGCGGTACCGGCAGCTGCACCGCTAGTCACAGTGTTTGCACACAGGCTGAAGTAGCGGTACCGGCAGCTGCACAGCTAGTGACAGTGTTTGCACACCCTGAACCAGCGGTACCGGCAGATGCACCGCTAGCGGCAGTGATTGCACACAGCCTTATGTAGCGGTACTGGCAGCCGCACCGCACCAGTAGTGACACTGATTGCATACCACCTGAAGCAGTGGTACCGGCAGCTGCACCGCTAGTCACAGTGTTTGCACACAGCCTGAATCAGCGGTACCGGCAGCCGCACCGCTAGTGATAGTGTTTGCACACAGCCCGAAGCAGCGGTACCGGCAGCTGCACCGCTAGCGACAGTTTTGGCACACAGCCTGAATCAGCGGTACCGGCAGCTGCACCGCTAGTCACAGTGTTTGCACACAGGCTGAAGTAGCGGTACCAGCAGCTGCACAGCTAATGACAATGTTTGCACACAGCCTTAGGCATTCTACACACAAGCTTGGGCCACTGGCCATCAGAACAGGACATCATGTGAATGTACTAAACTCGGGCGCTTAGCGCAGTCATTACCATTGCTGCGTTCTAGGCCAAAGCTTCTTCATTTATTCAGTGACACCGGGATGCAGAGCAATACCCTCAGTTGATGGTCTAAGTCTGTTCATCGATTTAGTTACGGTACAAACAGATTTTTTTCATTTACACCAGGCTTAAGTGCTAACTACCCTGAGCCAGACAGGAAATACGGGTGGAGCGCTGCACCCACCGGCTTGGCACAGGAAATACAGGCCGTTGCGGTGCATGACAATGAAGCACAACACCCACCGGTTGGGCACAGGAAATACGGGCCGTTGCGGTGCAAGCCGGCGAAGTGCTGCACCCACTGGTTGGGAACAGGAAATATTGGCGGTTGGGGTGCATGCCGGTGATGCGCTGCACCCACCGGTAGAGCACAATAAAGACGGGCGGTTGTGGTGCATGCCAGTGCTGCACCCACCGGCTGGGCACAGGAAATACGGTTGGCTGCCGTTCATACTGGTGAAGCGCTGCACCCAACGGTAGGGCACATAAAGTACAGCTGTACGGCTGGTTCGGGTGCATGCCGGTGAAGCGCTGCATCGACCGGCTGGGCACAGGAAGTACGGGCGGTTGCGGTGTATGACAATGAAGCGCTGCACCCACCAGTAGGGCACAGGAAATACAGGCCGTTGCGGTGCATGCCAATGAAGCGGTGCACCCACCAGTTAAGCGCTGCACCCACCGGTAGGGCACAGGAAATATGGGTGGTTGCGGTGCACACCGGTCTGCACCTCATAACGCGTTACCCTCATGAGCCAGTCCCCCTGGAAAGAGCGTAGCACCCACTTGCATGGCACTGTCCATACGGGCAAGCGCTGAGCATGCGGGTGGGGCACTACGCCCATCGGAGGGGCACAGTAATCCGGGCGGGCGCTGTGCACAGTAAATAATGCGGGCGGACACTGCAGGTGGGTGGGGCACTACACCAGTCCGCAGGACGGCGAGGCATATGGCCGGCGTTGCCCATCGGGCAGGGTGCTGTGCATGCGCATGAGGTGATCGGGTGCTACGGATTCGAGTACCGGTAGGGCACTGTGCAAACAGGCCGGCGATAGGAATACCAGGAAGTGCTAGTACGGTATATGCGTGGGGCGCTGCTCATGCTCGGGGGAAATGCCAATGCATGAAGGGCGTTGTGCATGCATGCGGGGCGCTGCGCTTGGGCGATGTGCATACGGTATGGGCAAGGCACAACACATGCCAGACTTGCAAGCTGGAAAGCGAGTCCCACAGCGCTGACTCTACCTGACACTGAGGGCTCTACCGCTGTATCCTTCTGTTGCTGCCTTCTCTACCCTTGTCGCAGCTGCTGACCGTTTGCTTAGGGCGGCAAAATTATGAGCTGCTGGATAACTCTCGCTCATGCACACAAGTTGGTAGGCTTCCGCTGCTGCAGCTGAGTAACCTTGATTAGGCTGCTTGGAAGCCTTGGGGAGCTTATCATAAAAGTTCCAACGTACTGGGAGTCACTCAGTAGTCAGACCGGTCGTCAAAGTGAGCTCTCAAGCGCCCCGTGCGCTCCACAACCTTTCTTCGTCAATGAGGGCTAGATATCCCAGTAAGTTGAAGCCTAACCAAAGTACTACAAGTTTCGATCGCATTTGAAGTCTGCGAGGCGTGAGAAAGTCACTGCTGAAAGTTGTTACAAGTCGGTTGCCTACAGTACATGGGTCCAAATCATGGGGCCAAATCAAGCACTCTCATGTTACCGACGATTAGATGACCCCGCGAGCTTCGCAATGAAGGGCGTCCATTATATAGACGGAGGCGCATATGCATCGTATGGTTTACTACTGCCGTATTCATGGCTTGGACTTCAGTGAGACTGTGAATGTTGCACACGCAGCGCTTTGCACAGCTTTGAGTTATTTATATAGCAATTATAATCTGATGCTATTCTATCACTGGAACAACGCGTGGAAATGTCCAGTGCAGAAAAACGCAAGGTCTTCCTACAGGAGCGGACAAGCTACGGGCGGAGTAAATCTGCCTCTACAACTACCTAGTCTAGCTATGTGCGCATGACCATGACTATGGTGAGGCATCTGACCCACCAGACCTTCCTATCAACCAACCCCTGATAGGCCTGATAAGTGAGCGTTCCATCTCAACAGGCTTATCAATCAAAGGAGGCATGATAAACCAGCTCTCCGAATTTGCCATGATTTGCCAATCAACCCTGAGCACCATTATCAAGGTGATAATCAACGCATAATCAACCGTGAAGGGTTTATCAAGCTTATGGTGTAATAACAGGCAATTTATCAAGCTGGGCCTTGATAACCCCTTGATAATGACATGCCCAACCTGATAAATAGGGGGGGTTCTGTCATAGTGTGCAGTCTAGATTAGGTGCTTCTCAACGACTTGGCCATCAGGTGCGTCTATTGGTTGCACCTATCTGAAACCCTAAGCAATCGTTCAGGTAAGCCTAATCATAAAACCTTAGCAGTCGAGATAAGGTGCTTTTTATCGACCTGGCCAAAGGGATTTCGACGAAGTCGGCAGCGGTGATCGGCAGATCTGGCTGAACGATCGCTTAGGGTTTCGGGCAGGGGTGCAAGACAACTTGCCTGATGGCCAGGTCGATGAGGAGATCCTGGAAGCTCGTCTTTCCGTCAAATGTATTGGCCTCATCTGTGGGCAGCAGGACAGCGGGTCGTTGATCTTTGTCAGAGTCACGCAGTGGGGCAGCGGGACACACAGGAGGCCAGTAGGGCATGTATGGGGGCAGTGGGACACGCAGTAGGGCATGCATGGGGGCGGTGCCAGCGGGACCTTGCACCACTGATCAAGGTCATGCTGTCACTGCAGGGCAGGAAAAGCTTGACATGCAGCCATTTACTGGTGGTGATGTTTGACTAATTCCTGATTTCCTGACTTATGGCTGGGTGCGGCAGGTCATACTGCATGGGCCGTCAGCTGCAGGGCTGTAGGCCAGTCAAGTTTGGCCCCCTATCGATTCAATGGTGGCTACCCGGTGGCCAAAGAAGCTGGTTTGGATTCCACATTGCCACCAGTCGCCACCATGCCAGTGGAGCTCACCTGGGCTCTTCGGGTCGTCCCCCATGGAAGACTTCCACAAGTGTTGAAGCTTGGATATAAAGGCCACCCACCTGACCCCTTGACAAACTCACAGAAACGTGTTCATTAATAGTGGATACCACCCACCTATCCCTTGGAAGGCGTCCACAAATGTGGACACCGGCCTGCCGACCATGTCTGATGGGTTGAATCCGAACAGCGCTGCTGAGCTGTCCCCCACTTTGGTGACCAAGCCATCCTGGTCCATCATCACTGTCAGGCGGCGTTCGTCCAATGCCTGTCAAGAAGGGGGGGGGGGCATGGCCCGGCTGGTTCAGGACATGGTTGGACAACCCGGCTTAACCTGCCCTGTATTGTGTCATAATGCCATATCCTGATACCTTAGGAGTGAAGTTTTGTGAAGTTATTACAGTCCAACAGAGCATCACACTTGATGCATAGGACATGTGCCCGGAAACCGGTACAGGCACTTGATACACTAGGACAGAAAGAGAAAGCCAGTGACCCCCCTGGGCAAGCAACTAGCACACAACCACGACAGTGGCGTGGGAATGAACCCTATCATAGTGCAGAAGATAAGCCCCAGCCATAAAACATTACGTGGGTGCAAAAGAGTTCGATTGAGCACCGCCTAGAGCATTAGGGGGGAGACAGGAAATTTGGCAAAGTTTTGAGATGATTATCTCTTTTCATCATACACTGAAAGATAAAAGAACAAAATTTCTTCCAGGACACATATGCAGAATCCGCTGCATTTAGTTTGCCCCACACTCCAATTGCGTACCGTTTCATGGCCTCATCCTCGTCCTCTAGGAAATTATGGAAAGTAAGGTTAAACTGAAAACGAATGTCGGTATAGAACGGGCAGTAAATCATGTGAAGCTCATCCTCCCGACATGTAAGATTGCAACATCTACAAATCCTCTCGCTACGAGGCACACGACGTTTCTCGAAGCGCCCCGTCTCAACATTCAGCCAATGCGACCCCATCCGATACCGGGCTACAGCGAAAATAATATTAGGCTTCCTCAAATTGTACCAGAAAGTCTCCTTCACATCACGCTCAATTTGGAAGCACTTAAAGAACGTAAATAATTTGAACCCCGAGCGTTCTGAGTCAGGAGTAGCACGTACTAACAGGGCCGTACGTGGCATATCCCTGGAATTTTTGGAAAGCCACTGATCCCTATCTGAATTCACAATGACCTCAATATCCAAAGAGGTATTGGTTGTAGCAGTCAAAAAATCAATACCCAGAGTCATCAATATCGTAGACGGAAAACCAGCCAACAAAGTGAAGTGCCAGCCTTCGCCAAATCACAACTTTCCTGCATAGCCATTATCACAAGGTCATCGTCAGGCCTCAGATTAATTATATTCCAGAAACTCAGGGTCTGCTGAAAAAGACTTGAGAAAAGGGGTTCACGGTGCACTTCACTCATGAGAACATACTTGCGAAGACCCAGACAATGCCTGAGGAAACCTTTGTGAATTACCTCCAAATCTCTAGAGAAACCAGTATCTGTCAAGCCGACTCCTTTTGCAAAAAGACCTGGTCCCCAAATTTCACACCCATGAAACAGAATAGGCTTTTCACCAAAGAGTCAAAAATATGACATTTAATGTGAACATTGTGTATGTCAAGCTCATGACATCTCCGGACCATGGCATACAAAGCTGCCCTACCCTTGTTGACACAACGTCTACCTGCTCCCTTCATACCCTCTGCCTCATCAAATAACATACCCAAGTATATGAAAAAGGGCTTAATATCAAGAACGCTTCCGTCATAAGACAGAGATGCCAAATGACGACAATATTTCTGGTTAAAAACAACTGCTTCATATTTTTTTTATATTGATTGTCAAGGCATTGTGGCGACAAAGAATATGGAGAGCATCAAGAAGTTTTTGCAGATCATCCGGAGATTCAGCGAATAACACCAGATCATCAGCATAAAGTAAAACTCTGACCAAAGCATGTGAAAGACGGGCGCCAATATCAGGGCACTCACTTGCGACAAACTTCTCGAAACGGTCGATAAACAGGCCACACAATAGAGGGGACAGCGGGTCTCCTTGTTTAACACCCATAAAGAAGGAGAAACTATCTCCCAGTATACCACCAACCCGTACACGGATTTTTACATCCTGATACATCTCCTTCAAACTTTCTAAAATCCGGCCGTGCACGCCCATGCTCTGTAAACTCCGCCACAGTAAATCTCTGTCAATGCAGTCATATGCCTTCCTAAAATCAATGAAAGCAGCAAAATCGTTTTTTCTCCGAATGGTATTTTTCAATAATGTGGTAAATAATGAAAACATTATCAGGTGTTCCCCGTCCATGCCAAAAACCTGCCTGGCCATCGGCTCTGAAACCCTGACTTTCTGCCCAAGAATCAAGACGCTGCAATAACACGAGGGAATATAATTTGGATAGGGCAGTTCCAACGGCAATACCCCTATAATCGTCTTTGATTGCAGGACTGCCCTTTGGCTTGGGTACCGGAACGAGTGCTCCGATGCCCCACTCCTTAGGGTAACCGTCTGCCAAAACTCTATTAAACAAAAACGTAATATCATTTGCCAAAACATACTGCCGCTTCTCTTGAGAAAACGCTCCCCTAGGAGTTACAATTACCGCGTGTTTCAAAAATCCCATAGGGACACCATCAACACCCGCAGACTTTCCATTCACAGTCTTTTCCAAAGCTTTCACAATCTCGGCTTCCGTAAAAAACACAATTAGGCTCTGCTTGAGAAAGATGAACTTCTGAAGGAAGAGGAAACAAACACGCCTGAAAAGTCTCATCCCCAGCTTTGTGGCAAGGCACATGCTCTGAAGGTTCAAACAGCTTTTTAAAGTATTCAGTCCAATCCCCCACATCTGTGAGGGGGCTGATCTTCCTCTTACTGCCATAAGCCGACCAAAAATTCTCGCCGACTTCATGCACTGATGTAGAAAGGTGATACATGGCTCCAAAATGTTCCGCCACCGAGGCAGACGTACATAAATTTGTAACGCAAAAGTCCCTACTATCCGGGTTCCATCTATAAAGTACGTCACGAGCCTGTTTCATAGTCACGTCGTTTCCCTGCAAGGTTCCTTTTTCCCTCCTAGCAAACACGGTTGGCTCCAAGGCGGGCCGGCTAACAGTAAGGAAAATAGGAACATGGACAAACCTACCCCCATCAGCACGTGCAGGGGTACTGGAACACTGAGATACCTGCATATCACATCCAGGCTTGATGGCCCCTGTCATATCAAAGATAAGGGACGGGGTTGATATGAAATAGTCAATTGCACTGCAAGCACCAGCATTCTTGCCATGTTGGAAATAGGTAACAGTTCCTTCAATATCCCCAGACAACCTTCCATTTAGGATAACCAAACCTTGATCTTTGCACATCTCTATCAATTTTTTCCCATTAGGATTAACCACCCCGTCCTCATTATGTCTAGGCGGGACAGCGCGCGCACTCGCATGCAAATTAATGGCGTCACACGGAATTGGCTGTGCCCATGCCCTCCCATTCTTGCATGTCCATGATGTTGCAGCGATCATCCACGCATGCAGTCCTAGCGTTCGAATCCCCTGAGATCACAACCTCCCCCAGCGCAGAAAATTTGGAAACTGATTGTCTAAGAAAATCTTAGTGGGCCGCAGCATCCAACCGGCCATTTTTATGTTTGAAATAGGAAGAATTCCCATGAGGCAGGTAACATGTACAAACATACAGATTGCAGGCAGGAATTCTAACCCAGGTCATTCCATATGAAGGGGAATCCTGCACTTAAGACACCGAAAGAGTTGCCTAGCATAGACCACAACTCCAAGTCCGTGCACTGCAAGAGACACATGCGATAGGTCAGGGACAACATCAGAGACGCAATGACCGGTGTGAGACAAAATGATCAAGTCTGCTTTTTCCCATATCTTCTGAAAATCAAGGCTCGGGTGCATAGTGCTAAGATGCCCCCCTATGTTCCAGCTCAGCACCCTCAAACCCTTCCTCTCTCTATTCGCCGTAGCATTAACCGGTCTACGGGTTACCCGCTAGATTGACTTCACCTCCTCTCCTCGGACAAATAAACATGCCCGCTTGAAGTAAGCAGGTATCCCTTTCTCCTTAGCCGCTTTGAACTGCGGCCAGAGCTTACGGTGAACCTCTAGCTCCGCCGAGGTCAGGGTGTCCAGAATGGAAACCCCCGTCCGATACAGCTTCCGTCGGAGGAGTACAATCCTGATATGGTTCAGAAAGCAGCCTGGGTAGTGACCACAAGAAGGCCATCTGGGTGGGGGTCAGCTGGTTACAAGACAATACGAAGGTGCAAGCAGCTCCCTGCCGTTGATGTGCCATGGTCACACATCATGAAGCAGAGTAACAGATCTTTCATATACTCAGCTGCTCCTCTCATGCTCCTTCCTTTGATGTGCCATGGTCACAAAATATGAAGCAAGTTTTGTCATCTAAAATATCTCCAGCAGCTCCCCTGTCATGCACCTCCACTAGAGTCAATATCTGGGGCAGCCCCATTCTCCCCGTCGAGCATCATATCTTTGTCCATATCTGCATCAGCCTCATCCTTCCCATCCTTATCCATGGTTGAGAGCCCCGTTTCCATTCCGATCATGGAGCGTTCCGCGTTTTCATCACATGCCTGAGTCCCAAAGTTTTGTAGACCATCTCAAACACGCAGTGACATCGAATCGAGTTAATGAATTACAAGCAGCACCCGGGGTGCAGCCCCATTCATTGGGCAAGGAAACACTGGGGCCTTAAAGGATCGCATACCTGCCTGACCTGCCTGGCACAGGGCAAGACAGGCAAGGGACCGATACCCACATGCAAACACATATTCAGACAGGAAAGAAACAAGCTAGGATCGCTGAACCACAGACCACACGCTCTGCTTGCAGCTGAAAACGGGGCGGGGCTACAATGCTACATATCTGCTTGAGGCCTAATGAGGCAGAAGCGAGTGATCAGGTGAATCCCTTCCATAAAAAAACTCTTCAGGTGTTCAGAAGCCACAAAGATATCTGCCTCAAGGACACAAGCAACGGAGAAGAGATTGGTAGTTGCACGCAGAACTGATGCTTGCCATGTTGCACGCAGTGTTACGCGCGGAAATGGTCCTAATGTGTAGGCGGCATGTTAAAGATTGTATGTCGCAGTGATGGATGCCTGCACGTTTCTTGTTCTAGAGCGTTGCACATAGTATGGGATGAAGGTTGAATGGGCCAGACCTGGAGCCTTAAAAAGCTGAATGGCAGCAGCGAATGACTGGGATGAGCCACGCGTGGACGCGCTTATTCGCCACCTCCGAACTTCTTGCCAAAGACAATAATCTGGAGGGCATCGTAGCCAGACAACACACCGGCGCCAGCCACTGCGCGCAGCACGTTTGCGCCAGCACCCTTGAACATGGAGGTGAAGCCCTCGTTCTTGAGGATCTCTGCAGCACAGTGCATGGAGTTCCTGGAGGAAGAGGTGGGGAGAGGGAGGGGGGGTCAGACAATGGGTTGATTTTGTGCAGGGGAGAGAAATGAGGGTTTGGAGTGAACACAGGGTACAGACTGGTAATGATGATTGCACACTGCTTGGCCATCCTTCAGGTGGGGGGGGAGGGAAAGAAGGGATGAGGCGATGGTGATGCAGGGGGAAGGAGTGGTCAACCAGTTAAAAGGACAGATCCGACGGAGCCATGTTATGCACTTCACAGGGTCTATATGACATGGGCCTGTCCCTCTTCCAAACCTGAGCTGCATGTCTGCCGTCCAGGCCTCTTCCTAGCGGCTGCCTGCCAAGCTTTCCTTGCATTTCTAAGCGTTCCGTCACACCCTAATTCCTAGACCAAAAACAACGTCGTACGGTGTATATCATACAAATCCTTCGAGATTCCTAGGTCATTTGTACAAGCTTGATGAGCGGATGCGTCGACAGTCTAGGGACTGTACCCCTACCCCACCTGTACTTGACAGCTGCCCCGGATGTCATCATCATGCGACGACGGATGGTGTCAATAGGGTACGAGGCCAAACCTGCGAGACAACGAACAAGTTAATGATCAAAAGGACGACATCAATGGTTTTGACTAGGGTTGTAGGAAAGGATTAAAAAAGGTTTCACACACTTGTTAGTTACTGTTGTCTTTAAAGAAACCAGGCCCTGCATACTGGTAGTTTCAGAAGCTGAGGTTCAGGTTTCATACTCAAACCTTTTCGCAGTGGCAACCGGGGAGCTCTGGCTTCAAGTCAGTATGTTAGTATTGCCTGCCAACCAAGCTAACGATACAGCAGCGAACCTCGAAGCCCGCCCACAAAAACAAATAAGCCTTAACAGAAACTGACACGCACCTGCCAAGTTGGTGATTCCCCAGCCCAGTACGAAGGTGGCCAAGAAGTTGTCAGAGTAGGAGCCCAGCGCAGGCTTGAGGGAGTCGTACAGACCGAAGTACAGTCCGCGGTATACAACAATACCCACGCAGGAGATCGCAAAGCCGCGGTACAGGCCAGCCATGCCGTCTGTCGCCAGCGTCTTGCGGTACACATCGACCAGGCCGTTGAATTGACGCTCGCCGCCACCCTACAAGGGTTAAGGGGGGAAGAATCAGGGTTTGAGAAGGCGCCAGTGCAGCACCCTAGCACGGTTCATGGCATACTGCTCACATAAGCATCACTATGTGAGGCTTCAGATGTGCTGCCCTGTATAGGTAAGGGTTAAGCGATGCCCCAGCCTCCGGGCTGTGACACATCTTGGTGCAGGTTTCAGGAATATGCCGTGCAGGGGTTGACAATGGCAACCAGTGGATTATGGGATTGAAATGTCACATCAAGCAAAGGTCCAGGATTGCAATATTCCAGGATAAAGAGTTTAGGCGTGTGCCTTAAAAGGATCTTCAGGTGAAGGGTACCAATTTTAAAAGCATGCTCCAATAATATACACATACACACACCTTCTTGGATGACTTGGCATCGTTGGCCAGGCGGGTACGTGCATAATCCAGCGAGTACACGAAGGTCAACGAGCAGGCACCGGCGGCACCACCAGATGCAAGGTTACCTGCAATGGAGGAAGCAGAAGTGTGAGAAGAAGGCTGGGTTTCGGTACAGGAAAACAATCTGGAATAAGAGGTCAGGGTGATGGGTCAAGGTTGAGTGGTACAGAGGGAGGTAAGGATGCAAGTTTGCCAATCTTTGAGGGCGAGGGTTGAGGGCAGAGAGAGGCTGCAAAGCATGAAGGGTCAGAGTTGAGGGGCAGGGTGACGTCTGGGGCTCAAATTGAGCTCGAGGAGTTACGCCGCGGCTCCTCCACCTACGGTGGAGGGCCGCAGGCGGGCCTCTTTACAGACGCAGAAGCAGGATCCGCCACGGTTCTATTTGCTACTGTACTAGAATATAACACAATTACAGTGCTACCTCGAGCTGTTGGTTTGAGACAGAGGAGCGGCAACACCTTGCACCAAAAGGAAAATGGAATTTACGATGAACCAGTGTTCTTCCCAAAGCCGCACTCTCCGTCCAGGCCTCATTAACGGAGGTGTAGCATAGCAACCTTCACTGAACACATTCTCTCACCGGCAAACCACATCCAATAGCCATCTTTGTCCTTCTTCATGCCGAACATCTTCTTGAAGTAGTCCTTGAAGGCAAAGTTGAGTGCCTGGGTAGGGAAGTACCTGCAGTCAACGGAGGAGAGAGCACCGTGATCAGGGTGCATGTGGCAGGAGAGAGCACCGTGATCAGTGTGCATGTGGCAGGAGAGAGCACCGTGATCAGGGTGCATGTGGCAGGATTGCGAAAGGACCCCTGAAAGGGGGGGGGGGCGGGGTGAGCACCGCAATTAGGATGGATGCAGTATGGGTAGGGAGGTGCTTCTAGAGGAGCAAGACATGCAACTTAATATGGTCATGGGCAACAGCGCCAGCGGCAGTGGGTGGGAAAGTACCAGGGAGAGAGTGCATGAGAGGGTTGTCACAACTTGAAATCATACCCACAATCATCTTGGTGGAAGTTAGGGCCAGAGTGGACAGCTTGAGGCGGAATTGGTGGGAAAGTGCCAGGGTAGGTAGGGCAAGCTACCTATTCCAGACATGCTCATGAAATTACTTGGTAGACGTGCATCAACAACAGGACACATCATTGTGTCAGTAGCAAGCAGTAGCACTTGATAATAAGCAGCTTATGCATGCAACAGGACGGCATGACAAATGGCAGGCACGGGCAAAGGGGCAGCTTAAACAGCTAGGCGAAAAAGATGGCATGCACCTGCAGGGCATGCCCACAGCGGCATCAACAGCAGCAGACATTGGCAGCATTCAGTGACACATGACAAGCAGCTGGTCATGCAGCGGCAGCTGCGCGCACCTGATGACGTTGGCGGTGTTTCCGCGCCAGAGTGAGCCCATGCCCTCCTCCTTGATCACACGGCTGAAGCAGTCACCAATGCCCTTGTAGGGCTCTGAGAGGCGGCCTTGCTTGATCATCTCGTCCTGGTTCTGGATGAGCAGCTTGATGCGCTCGATGGGAGCTGCAGGGATAGTGGGGAAAGGGAATTCATGTAGGGGGCATGAAATGCTATGGACACCCCAACCCCAGAGCAAGCCAGATGAGGGCTTCCGAGGGAAGACGGGGCATCGGGGAGGGAGGGGAAGAGGGGGCGACGGCGGTCGACGGTGGCTGAAAGGGAGGCCGTCGAGGGCCGGCAACGGCGAAGTCGTGCCGCAGTCGTGATACAACAGGTGGGTGGGTGAACATGACAGGGTGAGTGTCTATAGATGGTGCAAGGGAGGGGAGGATAATCTGAAGAGGAGCCGGGGAACAAGGGGTGACACATGCAGTATACGGTGGAAGACATCAGGGGTGCGTGGGATGCTATGGCGGCCTTTCATACGGCTTGTTTGTGACTCATACCAGCGAGGAAGAAGACCGGCGAGGGGAAACAGCTAGGTGTTCCCACAGACCAACAACTCGCAAAACCCCGATTGCCTAACACCCACCAGCCGCAGTCTTGGAGACAGCAGCCGAGACTCCGCCCATCAGGAAGTCCTGCAGTGAGAAAATAAGGTAAGGACAGTGCATACATACAGCATATGATGTTGATGATCACTGCTCAGAATCGTGGCGATGATCAACAGTGGTGGCAAAGGAAGCATTTGTCTTCGATTCATACAATAATTAGCATTGCGCTGCCTGTCAGTCTCAGATGTGCAAATCTCATATCTCAGATACTGGTTGTACTTACAACCGCGAAACTCTTCTCCATCATGGCCATATTTGCAATATGGGTGGAGGGGGGATGTCGAGGAAGCGGGGGCTTAGAGTGCATAAAGAGTTCCGAGCTGCGGCTACACATTTATTTTTCAGACCCGAAACCAGTACGGCATCTTCGTGTGGGCAAGTCTACAACTCTCCGGTGTACGGCATTTAAAATCCCGTATTCCTCAAGCCACGCTCAGGCGTTTTCTTTCTTTCTTTCTCAAGCCACGCTCAGGCGTTTCTTTCTTTCTTTCTTTCACGAACTCGTGCATCATTGCGGTCGATATTAGGCGTAGCTTCATCACCCGATGCCACATTTTCGTACGCGGGGATGGCGGATCTGATGCTGAATCCGATGGCTGACTGGAGAGCACGCAGCAATACGATGTATGAGGTGGATATTCCCGCATGGAAAAAATATCGTCTCGGTTTCTGCAACAACGCGATCGCGTGTGTGCCCGCATCGGCATCATGAAGGGACAGGAATGTGCCGAGCTCAACAACTCGTGGAGTGCATTGCTCGGTGAGCCCATGTGAGGCAGATTTTTGATACCTGCTTTTGATTGGGGTAGGGGGCGCTGGTACCCTTTTCAGCATGAGGCGAGGTCGATGGGCCCGACTGAGTACTGAATCCATGCTGCTTGCGGACATGAAAGCTGCATGTGCCAGTCTCAAGCTGTTAAAGATATTGAAATTTGCAACGTGTCGCTTGGGCAAGGTCTTTGACTTCTTAGGGGGGAGACAGGGGGGCAAGTGAGTGAGTGGCTGGGCCGACTGAAGGGCAACATCAGGATTCACCAGCCTTTCCACCGAAGGACCAGGGAATTTACACTGGCTGTATCACTGCGCCAGTACAAGAAAATAGTTCCAAGAAAACAAGGTCCAAGGGAGGGAAGCTTATGATGGGTTTGTCACTGTTTACTTGTGAACGTTGTTGTGAACGCTGAGGAACAGGAGAGCTGGAGGCTTTACAGTTACTTACCCAGCCACCAACCAGTGCAGCAGTATATAGGCATGGCCTCGTGCATTCTGCAATGAGACAAGGAATGAGTAAGATGTGCTCTTACGGCTCGGCACGACAGCACTCCGGCTTTTGACCATGTGATAGGACCCATTCAGAAAGAGATCTGCCACGAGATAAGCTTTTGATGTGCCAAACACGCTCAGACGAAGAAACAGATGAGTAATCAGCGATTTGTTGGAACGCGCTCGCAGACAGGTGCAGACAGGTGTGGATTACTTTATGCTGCAAAAGAGAGAACCCAGGTATACATCAAGCCTTGTCTACCATCTTTATTTTTAGATACGGCCCTCGACCCTGAACACCTCTAGCACACTTGCGGCCATGTACTGGCACTTACATTCATCATCAGAACGGGCTCTGACCCTTCTGAGCCCGGCGGCTGCCTTCCCCCAGGCCTCGGCCCTGCAGCTGGTTTCTCACCCCATTAGACGCGACCTGGAATGGTTCTGCCTTGTTATTTCAAAAGCGCGGCTGATCGGCTATGCCTTTTTATATATGGTATCATAGCAGTGATTGATTGAACTGGCGGGTGACATGTACCTCCCTTGTATATAATTGATTTACCTTCGTGGACCATGAATGTTTTTGTTTTATTAAGCAGCAGCCCCATTGGAAAACGTTTTTAACCTCCTCTAAGAATATCGGTCAACCTAAACTGTAAATGTATTGTTGCCTCGGCACCGTTTTTTCTTAATTGGCACGCGTGGACTAACAAACAGTTTAGAAATTCATTATTTATTGCTTGCGAGGCGTAATCAAGTAATACTGTCTCATACGCGCTAGTTTCGGCATAAATGGGGCTGTTTTTTGCTCCTTCAAGTATCTAGAAATCTTGCTTCAGATACCTCTCCCATAAGTTGAGAGGAGGCCTGACGACCTGGCAAGCACAGGTCCTCTACGCCCTGTCTGCTACAAAGCCGCTGTTGGGGGTACCAGTATGACAGCTTGAACTTTCAACGACAGGATACTGGTATGGCACCAGTAAAATGCTTTGGACAGAGTATGATGCAAGTGATCATGAAGGGACTGTGCACCAGCTTTCTACTTACCGTATGGGCAGAAGCTTCATATCTTATTGTTGCAGGCGCCTGCGGATTGATACAAAACAATTTGTGTTTGAACAGACGGATTTGACATACCGGTTGAAAGAAATATTTTGTTTGCCCCACATGAAGACTTAACATCCCGGGGTTGTATGCGTGTTTTTCAATTTGTTCATCATTTAGGACCAATGACGCGCTGAACATCACAAGCAACGCATTACCCAATCTCAAGCAACCCCCAAAACGGCTTCCAAATGGGTCCCCAACACCATCGGTCGGGGGACGTAGGCAGGCTCCAAGACTCCGCCCCCCCCTCCGGCCAAGCCCACCCCTGGCAGGCAGTAGCGCGTCGATTCTTATTAGTTGCTGGTGGAGGCAGAGATTGTCTACACTCACATGGTAACTGTATCTTGTGTTATTGAATGATATCAAACAACACAGAAAGACGTTTTCACCTTCAGTATAAACAGAAATGTAAGCATGAACATGACCATACGGTACGGTTTTCTTATTTATTTCCTGTCATACGTTCCCGAGTGGCTGCATAGACAGTAGACGCCTTACACTTCATGTTTTTCTTCTCACTAATCTTTCCTCCCTCCTTAATCAGGGCAAACATTTCCTGTCGCCCAACATACCCTTGCCCTGAAACACCGGTACGTTATTGCACTATCCCACACATCCTAGAGGACTTATCGAGGGCAGATGAAGGATACTCCTACCAGCACTGCAGCACCGGGCCAAATCTGGTCTGGAAGGCTGCTGGGTGTCTACAAGTAGCAGGATCGGGACAGCACCTTAAATGGCCTGCTGACGGTGGCCCAAACAGCGAGCCTCACAGAACCAGCATTGCAGTGGTTTTAACACAGATGTAAGATGTTTTCGGAAGCAGGGGCGTGGAGATTCTTGAAACAGCGCAGCGTGGGCCAAGGAAGGGCAGCCCAGATTTGTTGTTTCATAACTCTTACAAGTGCATTATCTTCATCCTACGCTCATAATGTAGCCACTCAGGGGTATTCCAGAAACTGCTCTTCATAATTACGCTGGTACCTTAACAAAACTGCATCCTTCTTAATATTGACAGGAAAAACTTGACAGGAACATCTGGATGTCAGCTACAGCTAGCCCTTTCACTTAGATTGGACCCTTTTGCTAAAACCGATTTGCTACGGTGCACCTGGTATGCCCTAAATAGCTCCTATCCAGCGGTCTCCAACTGCACATCGTAGATGGAAATCCGAAACAATGTCCTCAAACTGCAGTTGGCAGTTAAGCATCGACAACATATGTATGAAACAGCAGTTGGTGGTTGGCTATCTGCTGTACAATTGGAAACAAAATGCCTCTTATCACCAGGTCTCCCGCAGTACCGGAAGAAAGAAAAACAAACGCCCGCATGCTGGCGGTGTAGAAAGACAGAAAATGGGAGATTGGTCTGCAGGCCCCCCCCTCTGAGAGGATAAGGGAACAACAACAGTATCCAAGACAGAGCAAAACAGCTAGGGTGCTGCCCAACAAAAGGCTGAGGAAGCAGTTGCTGCATTATAGATGAAGCTTGTTAAATAAACAGTAACTGAGCTGTAGCTAGGACAAGCAGTTGCTAAATTGTAGTTGGAGCTTGCTGAAGATAACAGTCGCTGTACTGCAGCCGGAGCACGAGACACATAACTCGTGATGGCTGGTAATAATCCTGCTGGTGATCTCCTATTGGATAGGCCCAGGTCCAGAAAGAGCAAAAGCGATGGACCAGACATGAACACAACAATGAGAACAAATTAATGAAAATAGAACCCTGCCGCTGCCTCCGCTGCTAATTCACACAACATCAGCAGTGACAGGTCATCTCTCACACACATAGTTTTTGTTTCTAAGACTTCCTGCGCCCACATGACGCAACCCAGTAATCCAGAGCGTTCAATACAGACATCTTGATGTAAGGGTGCTTGAGCCACAGACCGGCCTAACGCTGGCAGAGCTTGGTGCAGCAAGGTTGGGTCATGGCTGCCCAGCAGCCCCCCTGAGGTAGTCTGGTATGCAGTAAAATAAACGCTATCACACACTAAACACCATTAAAGACACACTCCTCTTCACGTGATTGCAGTGACAGAGGGGGGGGGGGCAAGACCCACAGCGCCCTTGCCTCCTCCTACAGCTCCTTCTCCTGCCCGCTGTCATGCATGGCTACCATGCCTTGGATCGTGGGTAACATAGCATACTGCTCAGCACTGCTGCCCACAGTCAAGCATCCGGCACCGTCTTTGGAAGGGGCAGTACATAATCCATGTCTGCACTGCCACTTATCGCTGCCTGCTGCCGTACATCGCGTAGGACTGCATGGGGCAAGGAAAGCCCGTTGCCATGAGGTGCCTGCTGTGGGGCATTCCATGCGGTAGCGAGTCTTCGCTCACCGCGGGGGCAGGCAGCACTGCGGCTGGATTCGAGGATGCTAGCGGTCCTGTCGAGGACGGAGCCAGGTGTTGATCTTCCGCTGGCAGGGCTACCGACCGCTCGCTCGCCCCCCCTGGGACAAGCACTGCTGCTGCTGATGAGTTTGCAAAGATCGACACCCCAGTCGGGGGCTGAGCCAGAAGCTGCTCAGTCGCTCGCCCCATCACTCGCTGGCGTGCAGCAGCCAGTGCTGCGGGACCAGGCGCGGCCTGTGGCGACACAGGAAGCGCAGCGGCAGCAGGGAAGGGACCGGCGGTGGAGACATGCTGGTGCTGATGGTTCCGGAGCTGCCTTGACAAGAGCTGGGCCTGCCCCTGAGTCTGACCATCGTGCTGGGCCTGCCTGGACATGAGCTGGCGCACAAGGCCCTGTACGCGAGCCTCCAGCGTGTCCGGGTCGTTGTACTGCCCCAGCGACTGCGCCCAGAAGTACAGTCCATCCTCGAGCTTGCGGACCAGGCGCGGGAGCCGGGCCTTGAACGAGTCCTCCATGGCCGGACGACGCAGGTGAAAGAGCTCAATGAGGCTCTGGGCCATGGACTGGCGGTGGCAGGCGTCGTGCACTGGGTCGCGCCAATCATGTGCAGCGGCCGGCTGGACTGTGGGGAAGGCAGTGGGATTGGCAGCAGCCGGGGAGACTGCCAGGTAGGCAGCAGCAGCAGCAGCAGTAGGGTGTGAAGACCAGAAGGCCGGGTGCGCATTAGCGTCTGCAGGCGACAGATGGTGGTGAGAAAAGGCGTCTGCAGCCGAGGAGGCAGGTGAGAAGGGCGCGGGGCTCCACCAGGTGTGTGTGGCCCGGGTGGGAAAGGGTGCCGCTGCGGGGCTGGTGAGGTAATGCGGCAATACTGGGGCCGACACTGCTGAACCAGCAGGGAAAGGTGTGGGAGACGATGGGGAGGGCGTCGAGGCAGCAATGTGGACAGGATACTGCTGCTGCTGCTGCGGCGGCGATACTGTGAGGAGCAAACCAGCAGCTTCAGCAGCAGTGGCAGCAGCCTCGGTATCCGGGTCGGCCCCTCCACTCGCAGCCCGCCGGCTGCTGCTCTGCATCGAGGCCTGCCAGACCTGGAAGGAAGGCTGCAGCTGCTGATGTAGCTGGTGCAGGTGCTGTTGCTGCTGGGGGGATAAGGACTGCTGCTGTTGCTGCTGCAGTGTGCTGCCCTCTGCCTGCTCCTGCGGCTGGCTCTGTTGGAAAGGAAAGGGCTGCTGTTGAGACATCGAGCCGAGGAAGGGGGGGAAGCCGTGGACCTCAACATCGGCCGCTGCTCCGTCGCCGGCCTGTTGCTGGTGTTGCTGAATTGCACCACCCTCTGCCAGCTGGTGCTGGTGCTGCTGTATCGCCCGCGCTGCCTGGTCAAAGCGAGCCGCCATCATGTCGCGAACTGTGGAGATCTGCGCGTCTATTGCCAGCTGCCGTGCAGCCCCTTGCTCGGCGGTCCGCGCCTCGACCTCCCGCCTGCGCTCAGCCGATCGCTCCGGGTACGCTTTTTCAATCAGCCTCTGAAGACGAACGCAGACACCTTGGGAGGGATTGAGGTGGGAGAGGGTGTGTTTATCAACATGGCTGTGGGAAGGAGTGTCTAAACATCTGGAGACCCGACCCAAAAGCCTTCTTCGAGAGGGGCATGGGGCAGGAAACAGAAGACAGAGCATGAGTAGGTACCATTAAGCTAAGAAATGTAGACAATCCACCTCAACATGCTGCACATCTGCACTTCCGAATGGTCTATTAAATACAGCCTGGTGAAGATTGATTGAACCTCCTGTCCCCTCAACCCTTCTCATATCCTGCTCACCAATGGTCTGAACGCCGGGGGCCATGGCCAGCTGTCTGCACGCCGGGCAGCTGACGCCCAGCCCTTTGGAGCTAGAAGCGCGCCACTCGGACAGACAGGACTTACAGAAATCATGGCCGCACAGACCTGAGATTCAGGGGGGCAGGGGAAGGGAATGGGTGAGGCGCAGGGGGGGACTTGGGTGGAGGTGCTCAAAAAAAATCTCCAAGTCTTCACAGCATCCGGGTCGATCGCATCCGGGCGAGGCCGGCATACGGGGCCCTGACCGACAAGGCCTGGCAGTTAGCAGGTCGAAAGAAATAAAGCTGCGTCGCTGCTGAAACGGGTGAGGGCAGGGAATCTGGATGCCCCGGGGGATGGAGGTGAGGGAGAGGCCGGTTGACACGAGCTTAGGCGCAGGAAATGGGCCGAACACGCGCCGGTGGTGGCACATTATGCGAGGCATGTTTTTTTTTTGCAGTTGGTGAGAGAGGGTTTCGGGCGTTGGATGAACTTGGGTCCGACACATATGTGTAGCGGAATGCGTGGTTAGGGCAGGAGAGGTCACATGGGCATGCATTCGCGTGCATGAACTAATAATGTAGACAGGGGTGACTGGGTGCGCCATTAACAACAAATATCCACTAGCAGCCTGCCTCAAAGGGGCCGGGTAATGCAAACTGGAAGGACAGGGAGGGTCCCAAGGGGGGACTTGGGGAAACTGGGATATATATAAGTCCGCTGAAATGCCGCGGCTCCATCTTTTAAAGCGAGAGCACGTTCACCAGCAATTGGATTCCTCAAGCCACGCTCAGGCGTTTTCTTTCTTTCTTTCACCAGGAACGTGAGTCAACCGGTAACTGGACGACATGAAGCAGCAGAATTACAGACAGTGAACACAGGCTGGAACAAGTACGCATGCTTGACACCCTCCCACCCAAATGACAAAAGCGCGCTCACCTACAACAGGGTCCACGAGGAGGGACAGGCAAATGGAGCATTCGTAATCCGCGATTTCGCACGAGACGAATGTGGGGGCCAGGACGCCACCACTGCTGCGGCTGGCAGCGCCTGATGGCTGCTGCAGTTGCTGGGATGGCTGACTCGCTGGAGGTGCTCGTTCGCTGCTTGATGTGGCGGATCCGCGTGATCGT
Source organism: Limnomonas spitsbergensis (assembly GCA_037349105.1). NCBI lineage: Eukaryota > Viridiplantae > Chlorophyta > Chlorophyceae > Chlamydomonadales > Limnomonas > Limnomonas spitsbergensis. Next base: position 667,008 of record JAYJMM010000062.1, read on the forward strand.
TTTGATGCTGAAAGTGAGGGCTCATGGCAGAACGCGCCGTCCATGTCAGACACGTCGCGTTTTGTGGCCATGGTGACTATAGGCACTAGGAGGGATCGTAATTGTGGTTGAATTGCGAGTGGGTATACGTTGCGAAAGCGCGACAGGGCATATATAGGTGCTCGTTTGGGCGGGGAGTGGAATTTGGCGCGGGAATTGAAGGGGGGCTGTTACTTGTACGTCACACTCCTTTGGGAACCGCAACGGGGCATATGAAATCAATAAACTGCCGGTTTCGAATTTGACCCAGGTACCTCAAACTTCTTTCGGATTCACGCGCATAATGGATGCTGCGTTTTTTATTGAGGGGGGCTTGCACTTGTCAACACTTCGCAGTTGCAGATCACGGCAGTAGCAAGCAGTAGCATGCGAAGCAAACAGACCACCCAGGCTCCAAAACGTGAATACGCGGTACCGGGCCTGGTTGTGTCATAGACACGTAGAGAGGCATCAAAAGACATAATAAAAACGAAGTTGGAATTATGTGCCAATATAATTATTATTCTGCAAGAAGTCGGGCTTGTGTACCGATCGCATATTTGCAACATGACCCGAGCCGCTGTCGCGCAGCATACATACCCCGATACCCGTACTGTACCTGTACAAAATGCCAGCTGTGATGGGCAGCGGCTGAAGGTCAGTCGCTGCCTGGCACCTGCCAGGTGAAGACCTTGGGGGACCAGGGATGAGTTCCTCCCATGCTGTTTAGTTTATGATGCTGGTGAAATGAGAGGGGGGCTGATAAAGACTGGGGGGTCCCCGTCCTCCAGCTTTGAGGAGTTTGATTTGAGCTTCCCAAAGCTGGGCCTTGAATATCCGTTGCCCCAGGGAAGAGTGAGACACAGGGTGTCAAATGTCACACGATGCTTCGGTGAGCTGTGCGGAAATGGAAGCTATGTTTTACCCCCAAAAGGAATCCACTTAGAGCAGGGTCGAACATCCCTTGGTGTGGCGAGCATAACATACCGGTATTCAGAATTTAGAACATTAGTGTTCGCAATAAGACATTTATTAGTACATCCCTGTAAGCCAGCTAAAGAGATTGCAGGTATAATAAACCATCTAGATCAAAAGGTGCACAAGAAAAAATCTGCCACGGCGCCCCTGGGCTATACCGTTAGTGCCGCATACGCTAAATATGGGTATCTAAAGCTTTAACCTGAATTAGTATCCTGTAACATGTCCCATACGCAGCCCTCTTTACACCCAATTGCCGAAAACTGGGGAACCTCAAAATCTTAAATTAACTATTTTGTTACCACAAAAATTGCGTTGCAGGTGGCCTCATCCCCTCCCATGCACCAATTAAGCGAGATATCTGTTCGTCTGGAAGGGGGCTTGGGCATGGTTGTGTGGACGTTGCAACAGCAGCACGCCATGTACCAATCCCATGAGCCAAGACTGACCCTCCTTACATAAGTATCACATTGCCACGGGTGCCATTCCCTTGGTCAACAGCGTCCAGAAGGCCAGCATAGCTTCAGGGCGGGCCCAAGCCTCAAGGAGTGAAAAATGGCCATCGCCAGTCTGCTCCAGACCCTCGTCGCGTCATATTCCCTACAATGACGTATTACTGCCGCATCTCCCTCATGGAGTCACGGGCAATCTAGCCAGCAAAAGATCTTGAGCTGGCAATACAACCGGGGATTGAGGAGGAGGTACAGGCAGCAAGCAATATAGAGGAAACGTAAAAGCCAGCCATATAGCAGGTGATATAGCTAACAACAAACACAGGAATAATTGCACAAAAAAGCAATATGACTAGGACCATGCAACGATACAGCAGCCAGTAGAAGGGTCACGAAATACAACCCCTTTGCAATATTCCCAGTTTTGAAGCTAGTTAGGTTCCGTAATGCAAAAAATGTTCAAAATAAATGGGTTAGCTGTTAATCTGAGCTACGTTTAGTGATCACCAGGCCTTAATTTCGGTTGGCCACCATCGGGCCGGTTGCGCGAACATGACAAACATGCCTGAGGCAATAGAACAATCACCACCATGAATATTTAGCCTGCCTCAGCAGGCCAGGGGTGACTAAATGAAGCGCAATTTTGCACTGGAAACAACACTGATGTACCTGATGTTTCCGCTCATCCACCCTTATTCGCGTTTACTTCCTAAATCATGAATACTGCGGATATGTATGAATGATCGGATATTTATGAATGATCGGAGGACTGTCAACAATGGCCCCTCCTCTGCCCCAAAGAGGTTCCACCGCTAGAGACCTTCCACAAGTCACAACCCTCTGCTCTGTCGGTAAGGAACATCTGTGCCCACCTGAGCACTGCTTGACTCACGATCCCTCAAACACAACTTCCTGGAAGGTCCTGGGAACACAGGTTGACCCCTAATCCCTGGAACACAGGTTGACCCCTAATCCCTGGAACACAGGTTGACCCCTAAACCCTGGAAGACAGGTTGACCCCTAATCCCTGGAACACAGGTTGACCCCTAATCCCTGGGGTCCTTAGGGCACAAGTGCACCTGCTCGCCCCTGCCCTCTTGAGCATAGCATCTACTAGGAAGTCTGCACCAGGCCTTCATGCTGCCAAGTTTTTGGCTCACCAACAGGCGCCCACCCCAACCAGAAAAAAACGTAGGAATAACCCATCCAGGAGGTACGCTCTCCTCCAAACTCTAGGCTCGAGACGTTGCATGTTGGCGGATGGCACAAGGCCATGTTGATAGCGCACCATGCACTGGCGCCGCCACATTATCATGGGCCGTGCCCTCCATCACAGCGAAGAGAATAACCAGAAAACACGTAATGCAATAGTTTCATTACCATGAATAACGTGTACTGCCCCTGTCCTGCACCGACACAATGCCGCTGCCTGCCAACCTACACGCCCGTGGGAGCACGCCCCGCACGGCATCAACGAGGGGCACGGGTACGCAGCTGCATGAAAACACACACCTCTAGGCATTATTCTTGGCTGCTCTGTGCGCCGCCGACAAGACGCCAAAGCGCTGGACCTGGATAAACATAGCCTGCTAGTTAAAAACGAATGACCTGAATGACTCCTCTTCGCTGGCGGCTGCTGTGTGTACCTCCCTGCCTCCTACTCCTCCAACCACAGCTGAGCGGTGTGGAGAGGTCGCAGCTTGACCAGCTGTTGCACCCCCCGGCAGGTCCTCACCACCGCCATCCCCTCGTAACGCACAGCCGCTGTTCCCGCAGCCTGACCCGGCGCTGCCATTCTCGCCGCTGCCCGCTGTTCGCACGATGTTCCAGGCAAAGCTGTACTCGCCCTCGCCCTCGTCCGCCCAGGCAGCCTCTGGGCCCCCAGGCGGGCCCCTCTGAGATTCATCAGCTCCGGATCCTGTCCCGTCGGGTCCAGATCCTTTCTGCTCCCCGAGCACCAGGCAGTCCCCCAGCCAGAGTGAAGCTGTGACTGGGCAACCCCCGCGACTACCAGGAAGCAGCATTGCAGTGTTAAGGATAGATTCAATTAGGGGAGCGGGCAGCCGAGGCACTGCAGGTGGGGCAGGGAGGCGGGGAGCTGCCAGCAGGGTGGACACCCGGGGAGCAGCCAGCAGGGTGAAGAGACTGGGCGTAAGGGGCGGGGCAATAACCTGCACCTGGGGGATAGCACTTGCTCGATAAGTTGGAGAGGACTCTGAGACAGAGATGCCCACGTGATGGCGTGGAGCCAGAGCAGAGACAGGAGCCAAGGAGGCAGCCGGCCACCTGTCCTGCGGCGCTGACACTGAACTCCCAGAAATGGCGGGTGCTTTGGACACAGCCAGTAGCTCCAATGCAGCATTCACCTTAGCAGAAGTGGGTGTCAAAGACTGGGCTGGCGGCTGGGCCCTGCTGTCATCATTGGGGCTGCCTAGGTGGACCATCCCTGACAGGGAGATTGGCAAGGGAGAAAAGAGGAGTGGGGAGGGGAGAGTGGGTAGGGTGGTGTAAGGAGTGGAGGGGTCATGATGTGTGGTAAGGATCTCTTTGAAAACTGCTTAAAACAAGTTACAAATAATTGATCATATTGGAGACAGTGCTGTTACGGTATTGTAAAAAACAGTCACTGGGTGTTTAAGTTGAAATATCTGGTACGAAAACAATAGGCTCAGTCAAGCTTCAAGGTATTTTAGTTAGCGACAGACCACCAGGCGGCCACCTCTGGGCTAATGAGGACCAAACCTTGACCGGCCTATGGCTGGTGGCCAGAGCAGCAGGCTCCTCCCTGCACCCGCCCCCCTCAGCCATAGGCCATGATGCAGCTGCAGTGTAGCTCGAAGTGCACAAAATAAAAAGAGTGCCCCTCACCAGCATCCACTAGGCTCTCTGAATCTGCCGCTTCCGCTCCTTTTTCCGCCTCTGCTGCGGAGCTGAGTGGCGCTTTCTTCAGCTCTGAGCTGTGGATGGGCCTGTGGCATGTCGGCTGCTTAGACTTCCCGAAGCCGCTGCTGTTTCTCCAACCGGCGCCTGCAGGCAGCTTGGAGAGGCGCACCAGCAACCTGTCGATGGCCAAAGCCGCGATGCCCTCCATCTGCGCCATGCTGCGCCGGCTGCTGGCCCGCTCTGCGACCGCTACTCTCTGTATCTCCTCGAGACTGCACACCTCCTCCATGAGACGGAACAAAGCGCCGGAAAGCAGCGGGCAGCCTAGGCAGCTGCCGGCTCGGCCGCTGCTCCTGCTGCTGCTCTCCGCGTCTCTGCTGTTGCCGTTGCCGCTGCTGCTGGCCTCGAGAGGAGACAGGCCCCTGACCCCAGGAACATTTACTCTGTCTGATGGCGACGGCTGGCTGAGACCGTCAGAAGCAAATCTCCAGAGCAGCCTTTGTAATGCATACCCGTGCGCACAGTCCGTCGTCGCCGCTTCTTCCTCCTCCTCGTTGATACGGCTGCCAGTCTGCGGATCCGGATCCGGATGCTGGGCACGATCCCGGATCAGCAGCGATGTTGCTTGCTGGCAGTTGGCGACGGCCGAGGTGGAAGGTGCCCGGAAACTGCTTGTGGGACGAACAAGCGCCTGGCAAAGCGGTTTGCCTTGAGAGGACAATGGTGCTCCATCCACATGCAGGGGCAGGCCCACGTACATGTACCCGGTTCCGCCCAGCTCAGCCGCAAATATATCTGAAGTAACAGAGTGTGAGGATACATAGGTTGATGATACAAGAGGTGATGCTGCAGGGGGTGAGGATATAAGAGGTGTGGAAAACTGGTCTATATGGTCAGTGCCCTGGGTGGGACGATCGGAGTCTTATTTGATGATACCTACATGGTACGCATCTTAGTATGGCTGTCAAAGTACTGACCTCCTTGAACGTATTATTGTTTATTCATGGAGATCATCCTCACCTGATAGCCCCCGCTCCAATTCGCACCCGTCGCCCTCCTTCGCCGCAGTTGTCCTCGAGGCAAGCACCTGCATGAGGGCCGCAGCGTGGGAAGAGATGCACGGCTGTGAGGAAGAGAAGTCCTGCCGGCTGCCGCCACCGCCACTACTGCCACCGATGCAACGAGCAAAGCCCGAATGCCGGGTAAACGAATTACTGTTGCTGCCCGCTGCAGCAAAGCTTGCAGTCCGAAGCACCGGCGGCAGCGGCAGCATCGGCTGCAAGTTCGGCATAGAACCCACGGATCGTTGCGGAAGGTGCTGTTGCATGTACTGCTGACTAGCTGCTGTACCGCAGCCCTGTACTGCGGCCGCCATGACAAGCGCGCTGCCAGACCTGACCGCTGCACATGCATCGACGCTGCTGCCACAGGCATCGGTGAATGAGCCAGCGCCCGATGACGAGCGGTCACTAAAGAAGAGCGAGCGGCCACCCAGTAGCTGCTGCTGCCCACTGCTGCAGCTGTCGCTCCTTTGCGCCTGCGCCTGCATGTCCGTCGATTGTGAGCAGACCGACAGTCGGTCGGTGGAGAACCGGTCCTGAGCAAACAAAGACATGCTGTCGGCCAGCACCGAGCTTGAGCCATGCTCCATGCAGGATGAGGAGGACTCATCATGCCAGCCGCTGCCGCCGCCTGTGAAGGCCGAAGAAGATCCAGAGTGCAGAGCAGGGCCTGCATGGGTGCCGGAATACAGAGCGGGCGCGTCCAATGGGCCCTTCAAACTCCCGGCTCTGGAGCAGCTGAAGACGACGTGGTCTGTGGCTGAGGGGATCTGCTGCATCTGCTGCCCGGCCGCCACCGCTTTATCGGCCGGGTGCGAGCGTGCAACGAGGCCGCTGCGGCTCATGACAGACGGCGACAGTGCGGCCGCCGCGGATAACAGCGCGGAAGAGCAGGGAACAGCAGGGAGCAGCAGTAGCTGGCCTTGGGCCTTCAGTGATAAGGAGTTGCCATCCCCCTCGTCGTAGGTCTCAGATTCCAGCAAGGGCGGCTGGGACGTTGCGGCGGAGGTGGAGGGGGCCTGCCGCTCTGAGGGAGCTGGGCACCAGTGCCACTCCTGAATCAGGGGCGAGGGGGGTGGCGGCTCCTCGGCAGGAGCACCACGAACAGGCTTTCCTGCTCTGATGTAACAAGTGTCAGTGGGAGGGCTGCTAGTGCTGCTGATGCCTCTGGAAGCAGCGGCGGCAGGGTTGCTCCTCCAGTAGTCCATTTCCCACGAGCCACTACCATTGGGAGCGTCGTGCGCGGGCAGCTCGCAGCGGCCGCAGCCGCGGCTGCTGGGTAGGAGGTGATGCTGGCTGCGGCAGCTGCTGCTAGCGGGGGGATACGGCAGGTTGCTGCTGGATGCGTCGGCCTGACGCTTTGCAGACATGCAGTCTTGACAGGAGAGGTCCAGGGTGATGCAGTCTCTGTTTGAGGATCAGAGATCCCTGGAGGTCATCACAATAGCAGGGTGGAAATTGTGGATTAGGTCCTCACTGGATTCAGAAAGAAAGGAAAAGGTAAGAATGCTGCACCCCTCCGAGCCTCTTGTTTTCACTGGCTCAGGCGTCCACAGGGTTAAGGTATCCGCACTGGGTGGCAAATGGATTGATTTTACACACGAGGCATTGATCATGGCTGCCGCCTGTTCCGTGTTGCATTTTTTCCACCGCGCGTGCTATGAAAGAACTAGCAGCAGGAGGGGAAACTTAGGGCTTAAAAGTGCAGCTTGGACAGAGGCGGCGTCCGCTCCGGGTACCCCTGGTCAGCACCCATGCAGGCATCGCATGCCTCAAATAGGCTCTTTCATCGTGTCAAGCATGGGGCATACACCTGTGATATGTACCATGCATGCGCCATGCATGTGTTTTAACAGGTGAAACAAAAAGTTTGGTACGCTCCACATGGGCTGAAGAAAATGATCGTCAAAGGCATAATTTAGCTGTTGTTTCAGCGCAACCACCCAATAGCCTTCACTTTTGGCCTTCACTGTGTGTCCCAGGCAGTGCAAACCGGAGGGATGATCATGAACATGAGTACATGACAGGCCAGCCCCATGACCCAACTCTTCTCATCACTTACCTAGTTGTATGGAATTCTTGCACTGTAGGGGACCCGTCAAAGACGGTTATAGAGGCCTAGATTGATTGAAGCTTGACCTGATATGCTGCGAGGTATACCGCCAGGTATAGGTAGGTCCCGCAGACGAGGCGCTGAACTGAGCGGAACAGATCGAGTTAGGCAGGGACACAGCCTGGACGAGTGACGATGCGTAAATAAATATCTCGAAACGTGACTTGGGAAGATATTGAGCGTCGCCTACTGACGATTGGGCATAGAGCGTGTGGGAAGTAAGCACACAGTAGGTGGCAGGAGAATGGGAAGAAGTCGGTATGTGTGTGTGTGTGTGTGTGTGTGTGTGTGTGTGTGTCTGTGTGTGAGAGAGAGAGAGAGAGAGAGAGAGAGAGAGAGAGAGAGAGAGACGGGGGGAGGGGGGGTGGTTGGTAGGAACTATATCCGCACCCTTATTTGTTTTCCTGCGATTTCACACGTGATTGTGAATACAGAAAACAAGATTGTTGAAGCACCGTCTTGCCCGAAAAAGGTTTCTTGGGAACCAGAGTTGGGGACCGTCTGACCCGCTTGTTGGCATGTGCCGCATGGTGCCATACATGGCACCTAACGTGCCCCGCGGGTTGCAAATCGCAATATCTTGCTCATGTCTTCACATGCGAATGCAGTCTCACAAACTGTGCGTCCTGCCGAACCCCGCCCCTTGACGTGACGTATGACGCATACGCAGTCAGTCAGTCAGTCAGTCCGTCAGCCCGATGTTTCTGGAACTGATGTCTGTATGTGTCTTGCTCTGCTTTATTAAAAGCACCTGACATGGTGCGGTGCTGCATAAAAATGCAAAGCTATGCTTGGAAAACTGGATTCCTAGCGTTGGGCTTCGTTGGCATGGCATGCAAACTGCGCTGTGGGCTTAACTTTGGAGCGCTGTATCTTTTGCGTTGGTAACCCATTCATAAAGTCGGGTTCGTGCTTCAATCATACATACACCACGTGCTCGACTTCCCCCTGTTTAGCCCCGTACGTCTTCCCCTCCCAGCACCTGCGTCCTGCGAGCTGTATTCTGCTCTTCCTCCGACGTTCCTTATCTTACCGGCCACTGCGTCCCAACCCTCGAGCTCGCGTTGGCCTCGACACGTCTTTGCAACTCGATATGCCACGTTCTCTTCATCAGCCCACTCGCTTTCAGTTCGCGGATTCCGTTGTGTTGCTGGGCCTGCCCAAGCTCAAATAAAAAACACGGTGATTGATGGGACTAGTACGGGCGTCAACCGCTGGCGCAAACCCAGAGCATTATGGTGCGTAATCAATATATTTCCTTGATACAGTCATTGCAGTTCGCCAATGGCTGCTTTTCATTTGGCGTCGACGCCGCGCTGACATGACACATTTTACGTGACGCATCAATATACTACGTTTCGCCTGAGTGGTATCACGTAGCAATCTGGTGTCGTGACCGCCATTGCGCACCCACCCAATAGCCTGCGAAATGAACAAACGCGCGAACCGAAAGAACAGCGAATACATAATAGTAATACAATAATACAATATACAGGTGAGTGTCGTAAGGGACAGCGTTAGATTCTTCATGGCAACGAGTAGTTGGAGGTATAGATAGAACTAAAGTTAAGGAAGCTGTGATTTGAAGATTAGGGCGCGGTATGTAGACCGCAGCGAGCAATGCCGACAAATCGTGATGAAACTTGCGAAACCAGCCAACCTTGCGAAACCAGCGAACTGAAACTGGTGGTCCGAGGCCGGTTTCAGTTGGCGTGGTTTCGCCGAACTGAACTGAACTGAAACCATGCGAAACCACGCGAAACCACGCAAAACCGATGGATGTGAATCAGGTGTGAATCCGCTCTTACCAAGTCTAGCTGGTCGTCACAGCTAGTGTCAGCCCATGTGGTCTACAAGTCTGCTGCATGGCTGGGGAAAGCAGCATGGCTGCTGCTCTGGCCCGACTAGTCCACCCATGCAACAGACATGCTGGCCACCTGCATTAACGTTATCCCCTCCTAACGTTGCTTATCGATTGGGTGACGGCCGGCAGCATCGCCGCCACTACAAAGCTAATACCATCAACAGGTCATTATTAATCACAGTGTCCGCCTCTCAGCCGTCAGCATCATTCTCCCAGGACGGCCCGCCGCAACAGCCGCAACAGGCACCACAGCCACAGCAGCCGATTTGCAATACCCAGCCGCAGCAGGGAGGACGGCATCCAGACACGCAGCCGCCCGCTTGGTCACTCATGGGACGTGTCGTGAGGGAGGATCGTCTGCCTCCATTGGGACGGGACCAACAGGCCAGCCTGATCAGGTATCATAGGCCGCTCGAAAGGCATCATGCATGGCCTCTCGCATGACCGCCTGCATGGACGCTCATATGTCAGGTTAATTGGTAGGATGGGCTGCCTTCACTGGGAAGGACCTACAAGCCAGCCTGATCAGGCATCACATGAGTCATGCGTGATATCGTGCATGGCCTTCTGCATGGAATATTCATGGCTGTTCATCCTGCTTACAGAGTTACAGGTCTCTTTAAAGGCCATGCATAGCCTCGTGGTCTGATTATGTTTCGCTAGTACAGTGCCTGTTTGGAATGCCTGAGATGCATGTTTTGACCATGCATGCCGTCATGCATGGCCTCTCATATGCCCTCTACGATGGCTTCTAGCATGGCCTGATGCATGGCCTCATGCATGGCCTGATTTATGGCCTTTTGATTGTTTTTTCACTGTTTATCATGAAATCCACCGGTGGTTATCTTCCCTGACTTTGCTACCACAGATTTGCCACACAAGGAAAAGCTGAGGGGCTCGGAATCGCTGCTGATGAATTTGAGACCATGCTTCTGGTGAGAGGGCAAAAATTGTGTCTTACGAGGGGCATGGGAGTGAGTACTCCTTGCTTAACCGCCGCTTTCTTATGAGGTGGCGGTAAGTATCTCCTTTCAGGCAGTGCTCTTTGTGGCATGCACCTGGGGGCGGCTGGGCCACCTGCACTGGGCAGTGGAGACCAAACCATGACCGGACGACGGATGGCGGCTAGAGCACCTGGGCATGCTGCACGAGGAGTCTTTGCTGGCTGGCTGGGATGTAGCTGAAATGTAGACAAAGGTCACTATAAACGACCCTGGTTCAAGGCTTCCCCGCCACTGTATTTGAGGTGGGTCTGCCTGCAATCAATCTAAGCGGCACATTATTTCCAGAACCGACTTTGTGTTCCTTGCCGTCGCATCAGGTCTGCTCCAGCTACACCCTGAACCCTGCACCCTAACTCTCCCTGTTATCTCCTCTCACGCTTTTGTCACTGATGATGGGCATGTACATTTATGGCAACCATTATTTCATTAACCATCGACCATTCACCGTACACCATGCACCATGCACCATGCACCATGCAAACCCTGCTCCCTATGCCATGACCTTTTATTACTGCTTTTGAAATGGACATTGATATTAAATCTAAACCATGACCTACCACCATACAACCTGCCCCTCATGCCAGGCCCTTTGATCACTGCTATTGGAATGAACATTTATATATACCCTAAAACATGCCCCCCCCCCCTCCCCCCTGCCCCCTATGCCAGGTCCTTCTATCACTGCTGCCAGACATCACGGATCGGATCCAGACCTTGAAGCCGGACCTGTTGCTGGAGTTATGTATGGACACACAGGGTGTGGCAAGCAGGCTGGTGAGCATGTGTGTGTGGGGGAGAGAGTGGTGTTTGTGTGTATATGTGTGTGTGTGTGTGTGTGTGTGTGAGAGAGAGAGAGAGAGTGGTGTTTGTGTGTGTATGTATATGTGTGTGTGTGGGGGGGGGGGCTGTGTCTTACTGTGTGTTGCCGTACGGGAAATATTTCCCTTAAAATTCCCGTGACGCGGGGGAAATGAAGAATGTCAGAGTCGCCAAGGTCGATCAGACACGCTACGAAACAATGCATTTCCCACATTCGATGCATTTCGAAGCTCCCAGCTGATCGAACTGTACAGCGCACAAGTCAAACCCAGCGGACAGACTCAGAACCAGACCTTTTGCGGGCCCAGTACGCCCTGCGACGAGCTAAACTAATTTTTCTTCTTGAAAACGATTTTTTAATGTATCGCGTGAGCGCTGCACTGGGCCAGTATCTCGACAGCCACCGTGCCAATATGGTCGACATCGCATGGCGCCATCATCGTCATTTCGACCAGATAAGCCTGGGTATTTCGAACATGCTCGTGAGAATGCGCATGTCTGCCCTACTGTTATATCGAAAGCTCTCCCATTACCTGCCTAATACTCCCCCATGTCATGCCTCATACTCCGCCATGTCATGCCTCATACTCTGCCGTTGCATGCCCTGTCTCCTACTCCCCCATTGCATGCCATGCATCCTCTCTCATGCCAAGCACCATCCTTGATGCTCAAACCCCTTCCCTCTTTTCACATCCTCCTCCATGCATATCCATCCCCTCTCTCACGATATGCATCCTCCTCCATGCCTACCCCCCCCCCCCCCTCCCCCATGCCCAGCCTCCTCCCTCATGCCATGTCTCCTCTACCTCCATGCCCAGCCTCCTCCACCCCCATGTCCAGCCTCCTCCCTCATGCCATGTCTCCTCTACCTCCATGCCCAGCCTCCTCCACCCCCATGTCCAGCATCCTCCCTCATGCCCAACCCTCCTCCACCCCCATGCCCAGCCTCCCTCACCCACATGCCCTGCATCCTCCCTCATGCCCAACCCTCCTCCACCCTGCATGCCCAACCTCCTCCACCCCCATGCCCAGCCTCCTCCCTCATGCCATGCCTCCTCTACCCCCATGCCCAGCCTCCTCCACCCCCATGTCCAGCATCCTCCCTGATGCCATGCCTCCTCTACCCCCATGCCCAGCCTCCTCCACCCACATGCCCTGCATCCTCCCTCATGCCCAACCCTCCTCCACCCTGCATGCCCAACCTCCTCCACCCCTCATGCCCATCATCATGTCCAGCCTCCTCCACCCCCATGTCTAGCAACATGTCCAGCCTCCTCCACTACTCATGCCCAGCATCATGCCCAGCCTCCTCCACCCCTCATGCTCAGCATCATACCCATCTTCCTCCACCCCTCATGCCCAGCATCATGCCCATCTTCCTCCACCCCTCATGCCCAGCAACATGCATGCCCATCCCTGATGCCATGCTTCTTCGCACCTCATGCCATGCCTGCCCATCCCTGATGTCATGCCTCTTCACACCTCACGCCATGCCTGCCCTTCCCTGATGCCATACCTCTTCATACCTCACGCCATGTCCATTCATACCTCATGCCATGCCTGCCCATCCCTGATGCCATGCTTCTTCACACTTCACACCATGCATGCCCATCCATGATGCCATACTTCTTCACACCTCACACCATGCCTGCCCACCCCTGATGCCATGCCTCTTCACACATCACACCATGCCTGCCCATCCCTTATGCCATACCTCTTTATACCTTATGCCATGCCTGCCTATCCCTGATGCTATCCCTCTTCACACCTCACGCCATGCCTCTTCACACCTCACGCCATGCCTCTTCATACCTCATGCCATGCCTCTTCATACCTCATGCCATGCTTGCCTATCCCTGATGCAATGCCTCTTCAGTTCTCACGACATGCCCGTGCCCAGCAACATGCATGCCCATCCCTCATGCCCATCAACATGCATGCCTATCCCTGATGCCCTGCCTCTTCATAACCTCACGCCATGCCTGCCCATCCCTGATGCCATGCCTCTTCGTACCTCACGCCATGCTTCTTCACACCTCATGCCCTGCTTGCCCATCCTTGATGCCATGCCTCTTCAGTTCTCACGCCATGCTGGTGTGCTCTGACAGTGCAATTCACTTGTTTGAATAATGTAGCTTGATTTCGTGCTTGTTAGTCAAATCCATTATTCCTCCCACCAGTGGACAAGCACTGCCGTTACCATCAGTGGCATGGATGGTACTGGCAAAGTTTCCGAATGCTTTTTGTAAACATATTATTGCTTATGGTGCAGTAAGAGCTACTCAGGTAGTGAGCAACGGTGATTCGTCACAGGAATTCTGGGACGCAGGGCGGGAAATCTATTTGGTGACATTTTAACCCGATCCGGCCTGGATGGCATTTCCCTCCCTTTCTTTTCTCTTTTGACCTATCTTTTCCCTCTCCCTCTCCTCCCCTTCCCCAACACACGCGCATTTTTTCCCTGTTTAGGGCCCAACACACAGTAAGAAAAAACCCGGGTGGGGCTGTGTGTGTGTGTGCGTGTGTGTGTGTGTGCGCGTGCGCGTGCGCGTGTACATGTATGTATGTGTGTGTTTGTGTGTGGTGTGAGCGGAGCGTGTGCATGCATGTGAGTGTGAGCGAGCAGGTTGGTAGGTGTGGGTGGTGTTGGGTTAAGTGTCAATCCTGTTGCTTGGCTGTGTGGAAATGCGAAGGGTGTGTTTGGCGGCCAGCTGTGTGCAGAGGCACACCTGGAGCGACCTGTGGAGGGATGTGGAGGGGAAAGTGGGACCACCAGGTTGGTGGGTGGATGTGGTGGGAGAGGGGGTGCAACATGCTGGTGGGTGGGTGGATGGGAGAGTGTGTGATCAAACAGGTGTGTGGTTGGGGGTGGGTAGGGGTATGTGTGTGGATGTGTGTGTGGATGCTTGGGAGGGTGTGTGGTTGAGGGAGGTAGAAAATGGGTCTGCTTGGGGTAAGTTTGTGGGGATCATATTTGTTGGTATGTAGGTAGGTGCACATTTGTCACCTGCGTGGATGTGCGCATAAATGAAGAAATGCAAATATACGCAAACAAGTGCGCGGATGAAGGGAGCCGTCCACTTTACCAAAGTGTGTGCTTTGATGTGGGAATGCATGTTTGTAGAACATGCTCTGCTTTTGCCTGCCTTTCTTACTCAATAAGATCTGGTTTAAAACCATATTCCCGCCATCATCCCCCTTTCCCGCTCATTGTTCCGCATTTATCCGACATTTATCCAATTCACGACCATGTCCCCTTCAACCTTTTTTCTACGTCTTGCTTCAATGCAATTGAATACCACGTCACCCCCCTACCCCCCCCCCCCCCCCTTCCCACTCATTCTTTAGATCCAATTGAAAACTATGTTCCCGACTGCAAACCTGTCCATGATGGTTTACAAGCGGCCTGCCATGTTGACACGAGGGCAGTGGGAGGGTGTGCAGGTGAGGGGTGTGATGGGAGGGGGCAGTGGGAGGGTGTGCAGGTGAGGGGTGTGATGGGAGGGGGCAGTGGGAGGGTGAGCAGGTGAGGGGTGTGATAGAAGGGGGCAGTGGGAGGGTGTGCATGTGAGGGGTGTGATGGGAGGGGGCAGTGGGAGGGTGTGCAGGTGAGGGGTGTGATGGGAGGGGGCAGTGGGAGGGTGTGCAGGTGAGGGGAGTGATGGGACAGGGCAGTGGGAGGGTGTGCAGGTGAGGGGTGTGATGGGAGGGGGCAGTGGGAGGGTGTGCAGGTGCGGGGTGTGATGGGAGGGGGCAGTGGGAGGGTGTGCAGGTGCGGGGAGTGATGGGAGGGGGCAGTGTGAGGGTGTGCAGGTGAGGGGTCTGATGGGAGGGTGTGCAGGTGCGGGGTGTGATGGGAGGGGGCAGTGGGAGGGTGTGCAGGTGCGGGGAGTGATGGGAGGGGGCAGTGGGAGGGTGAGCAGATGAGGGGTGTGATGGGAGGGGGCAGTGGGAGGGTGTGCAGGTGCAGGGAGTGATGGGAGGGGGCAGTGGGAGGGTGTGCAGGTGAGGGGAGTGATGGGAGGGGGCAGTGGGAGGGTGTGCAGGTGAGGGGTGTGATGGGAGGGGGCAGTGGGAGGGTGAGCAGGTGCGGGGAGTGATGGGAGGGGGCAGTGGGAGGGTGTGCAGGTGAGGGGTCTGATGGGAGGGGGCAGTGGGAGGGTGTGCAGGTGAGGGGTGTGATGGGAGGGGGCAGTGGGAGGGTGAGCAGGTGAGGGGTGTGATGGGAGGGGGCAGTGGGAGGGTGTGCAGGTGAGGGGTCTGATGGGAGGGGGCAGTGGGAGGGTGTGCAGGTGAGGGGTGTGATGGGAGGGGGCAGTGGGAGGGTGAGCAGGTGAGGGATGTGATGGGAGGGGGCAGTGGGAGGGTGTGCAGGTGAGGGGTCTGATGGGAGGGGGCAGTGGGAGGGTGTGCAGGTGCCAGTTCTGATGGGAGGGGGCAGTGGGAGGGTGTGCAGGTGAGGGGTGTGGTGGGAGGGGGCAGTGGGAGGGCATGCAGGTGAGGGGTCTGATGGGAGGGGGCAGTGGGAGGGTGAGCAGGTGCGGGGTCTGATGGGATGGACAGTGTGAGGGTGTGCACGTGAGGGGGCTAATGGAGGGAGCAGTGGGAGGGTGTGCAGGTGAGGGGTGTGATGGGAGGGGGCAGTGGGAGGGTGTGCATGTGAGGGGTCTGACGAGAGGGGGCAGTAGGAGGGTGTACAGGTGAGAGGGCTAACGGGAGGGAGCAGTGGGAGGGCATGCAGGTGAGGGGGCTAACGGGAGGTGACAGTGGGAGGGCGAGCAGGCGAGGGGGGCTAACATGAGGCGACAGTGGGAGGGCATGCAGGTGAGGGGGCTAACGGGAGGCGTAAGTGGGAGGGTGTGCAGGTGAGGGGTCTGACGGGAGGGGGCATTGGGAGGGTGTGCAGGGGAGGGGTCTGACGGGGGGGGGGGGGGGGGGGGGGGCAGTGGGAGGGTGTGCAGGTCAGGGGTCTGATGGGAGGGGGCAGTGTGAGGGTGTGCAGGTGAGTGGTCTGACGGGAGGGGGCAGTGGGAGGGTGTGCAGGTGAGGGGTCTGACGGGAGGGGGCAGTGGGAGGGTGTGCAGGTGAGGGGTCTGATGTGAGGGGGCAGTGTGAGGGTGTGCAGGTGAGGAGTCTGACGGTAGGGGGCAGTGGGTGGGTGTGAAGGTGAGGGGGCTACCGGGAGGGGGCAGTGGGAGGGTGAGCTGGTGAGGGGGCTAACAGGAGGCGGCAGTGGGAGGGTGTGCAGGTGGGGGGTCTGATGGGGGGGGCAGTGGGAGGATGTGCAGGTGAGGGGTCTGACAGGAGGGGGCAGTGGGAGGGTGTGCAGGTGAGGGGTCGGACAGGAGGGGGCAATGTGAGAGTTTACATGTGAGGGGTCTGATAGGAGGGGGCAGTGGGAGGGTGTGCTGGTGAGGGGTCGGACAGGAGGAGGTGGTGGAAGGGTCTGCAGGTGAGGGGTCTGATTTGAGGGGGCAGTGGGAGGGTGTGCAGGTGAGGGGTCTGACGGGATGGGGCAGTGGGAGGGTGTGTAGGTGAGCGGTCTGATGGGAGGGGGCAGTGTGAAGGTGTGCAGGTGAGGGGTCTGATGGGAGGGGGCATTGGGATGGTGTGCAGGTGAGGGGTCTGATGGGATGGGGCAGTGGGAGGGTGTGCAGGTGAGGGGTCTGAAGGAGGGGGTAGTGGGAGGGTGTGCAGGCGAGGGGTCTGACGGGAGGGGGCAGTGGGAGGGTGTGCAGGTGAGGTGTCTGATGGTAGGGGGCAGTGGGAGAGTGTGTATTTGAGGGGTCTGATGGGAGGGGCAGTGGGAGGACCTGCAGGTGAGGGGTCTGATGGGAGGGGGCAGTGGGAGGGTGAGCAGGTGAGGGATCTGATGGGAGGGGGCAGGGTGAGGGTGTGCAGGCGAGGGGTCTGAAGGGAGGGGGCAGTGGGAGGGTGTGCTGGGGAGGGGTCTGAAGGGAGGGGGCAGTGGGAGGGTGTGCAGGTGAGGGATCTGATGGGAGGGGGCAGTGGGAGGGTGTGCAGGTGAGGGGTCTGACGGTAGGGGGCAGTAGGAGGGTGTGCAGGTGCGGGTTCTGGCGGGAGGGGGCAGTGGGAGCCAGCCGGTAGTGCGTGCCAGTCATGTCCAGCTGACACAATGCCCCCTTATATTTGCTGTTTTGTTCACTGCTTCTGTTGGCGGTTACACACCTCCTCTTGTCATCAGTTACCGTCCTGTAACTGCTGGTTGGTATGCTACCTATCCTGTACCTGCTGTCTGGTACACTCCCCTTCATGTGGGCCGGTGAGCCCCTCCTGTCATTGGCGGCTGCGCTCCTGCGACCTCCTGCAACCTCCTGCAACCTCCTGCAGGTACATTTAGGTTACTTTGGCTATTGCGCCCCCTGTCATCCTCCTCCTCCTCCTCCTCCACCTAGGTGGGTGAGAAGAAGCTGCGGGTGCTGTTCTTCAATGAGGTGGCAGCGGATCTTGGCGCAGCGGATCTAGGTGTAGCAGATCTAGACGCAGCGGCTGCAACAATGTCAGCGGGGGGGCTGGGCGCATCGGGTACAGCGAGGCCAGGTGGACCGGCCGCCTCCATCGCTCTGGATGGTCTAGTGCAGCAACAGCCGCTGCTTCTGGTGTCAGATGTGGATGAGCTGCTGCAAGAGGTTACCAGGTGAAGGGGAGGTCAAGGGGAGGTCAAGGGGAGGTGGATGTGTGTGATGGTGGGATTAGGATTATGAGCTGATTTAGGTCCTTAGGTGCAGGGGAGGACGTGCCGGGGGGGAGTATGTGACGTTAGGGGGGGGGTCGGGATGGAGGGTGTGATGTTAGGGGGAGGGGTGGCCGTGGGGGATGAGTTGGGGCAGTATGTGGGAGGGGTGTTTGGGGAAATGATGTGATGGGGGATTGAGTGGAGTGAGGGGTAGTGCGTGAGGGAGGAGGGTGCGGTGGCTGACTGTTGGAGGCAGTGATGGAGGAGGTTCCCGATCAGGTGCAGGGGAGGGGGGTGACGGCTGGACGGGGCGGGACAAGAGGTGGATGTTGGTTGATTTAAGGAGGAGGTCATTAGATGGGGGGGGAGTGAGTGGAGTGGGTGACGGCTGGACATGGGCGCGAAAATGGATGCTGTTGGATGTGCTGATGGAGGACGTCATCAGATGGAGGGGAGGCGGTGGGGATGAGGTGTATGAGGTGATGGAAAAGGATGCCAGGTATGATGGGCGGGGAGGTGACAGGGCGTCTCAGTGGGGAGGGGGGGGGGATGAGGGTTTGTGACTGAAAGGATGGGAGGGCGGGAAGTTAGAGTGATATTAGTGAAGCCCACCTATATCAACAAGGCTGCCGAGGCTGCAAGTCCTGATGGTAATGCAGGTCCTTGCTGATAGTGCTGCTTATGATGCCTACGCTTTGGGTCTGATTCTGTGATGATAAGGTTTATTTCAGGACCGCAAATCGTTTGGCAGGCCACTCTTTTACCATGCCTTGCTCTGCCTCGATGGTGGGTGGAATGTGGGATGGAGGGTGGGAGGGTGGGTGTCCCAAGGCGGAAAAGCACAGGGGGCCGATCCAGGCAATTATTTGGTTTGAGCCTTTCAGGAGCGCGTCAGTATAGACCCTAGCATGCTCCAAGGGGACGATTGAAGTCTCGAAAAACTGGAAAACTGAAACCATCAATGAACTTATGTACAAACCGACACATGAAATTAGCCTGAACCTGATTCCGCCGTCCCCATATAAACCACGTCCATCACTAGGCTCTTGCCCGGAGGATCCCGTCCCGTGGACACCCTGCTCCGAAACCCGGGGCTGGTGACGGCGGTTATGAGCAACCGAAGCCTGTCCCTCTGGTGACCCTAATGATGAGGCAGGTACACGTCTTAGTGGTTTCAAAAACAAACGTGGGGTCTTCGCTCTTGCTCCTGGGTAAATTTTGTCGGAGGGATCTTTTGGGTCCTTATCTTTTTAGGGGGGGATGTGCAATGATGAAGTCCCTCAAAAAGCCCAAGTCTCCTGTTCTGTGTTCGCCTTGATCCGCAGCTTGTCCCCCTAGCAAACATGACGATGAGGCAGGTACCCATTGGGTTTGAAACAGCGCCAAATGTGCCTTACTTTCAGATTGCCCTAGTGCAGAAATTGTGTTCACAAGAGCGATTGGCTGCGCGGCCCAAAAATGTTTAATATCCTGGGCGCGCGCCAGGGACCCACAATGGGTCTGGGATCTCACTGAGTTCGCCAGGCTCTTTTTTCTTCCTCTCCTTTTTATATTCCGAGCCTGAGTCGTTTTCAATTTTTGTCCTGTCTTCCTAAGTGTGAAAATGTGTGAAAATATGTTTTATCCCATTTTGTCTCCCGATGTGCATGCAACTAGGTAAGACCTTGTCCCTGGAGTGAACAGAATGAGGAGGCAGCCTGTCTTAGTGGGTTAAAAACAGGTCGAAACAATGTGGCCTGTTTTTACTGTACAAATGACTTGCCTAACCTCGTAAGGAAAGTTTTGAGGGGTGAGGGTTGCATTCAAACAGTAGTAATCGATCATCGACAACATTTTCCATTCGGGTATTGAGAGTTTTGGTTACACTGCTTTTACCCCAAGGCCAGCAGTGTAAAGAATAATTAATACACACTGGCACCCAAGGGAGGCAATTCAAATCTATGTCACTAGTTGATCATTCACCACCATGCCATCGGAAGGCTGCTTCTCGAAGATAACTGGCCTGGATCTGGCGATGCCAGTTTTCTTATTTCTTTTCTGCCCGGAGTTGTGTTGCCTCGATTCGGAATTGTCCGGTTCATATATTTTTTGTCCGACTCATCATCCCTTGCACGCAGGCTGCTGCCCGGGGTGGACTTGCTTCCAGCGCTGACAATGAACCCAAGCCTGGTGACGAGCGTTCAGCGGGGCACGCGGGCGCTAGGACCAGGCGCTGAATGGTGATCCAGTGAAACCCATGCAGCCCGGTGACGGGTGTGCAGCGGGGCATGCGGGTGCCAGGGCCAGGTGCTGAGTCATGAATCAGAACAGGGGTTGTCCGACGTCCATTCCGACCAAACACAGTGGATGGGCTGACAGCAGCCGCGTCAGTGGCCTCAGAGTTATTCCCAAGTTGGGACCATGAGTCAGAAGGATGCGGCGCTGGCTCCGAGCTCACTTCAGTGTGTTGACTGCTTGGTTTCTGTTTAAAAATGACAAAACAAAATGTACTATGTCACTCACCTACCTACCTATATACATACATATATGCCTACCTATTTACCCCCCTTGTATCCCTTGCGTTATATGAAAGGGTCATCTGGCGGGATCTCCCGAGTGCCTTAGTATTTTTGTGACGGTTATGACTTGCATCTCGTCAATCACTTGTTAATCGCGTGGCTTTCCATCATGTAAAGTCTGTGTCCCTTCTTTCGAACGGATAGCAACGTGTGCTTCATGCCGTTCGATCGTGCTTGCCCCTCTCGCTTTGAAAAATGGCGGCCATGCAGCCTCACGCTTTGTCATGCCACGAAAGCAAACCAAGTTTAGGTTTTATTTTGAGCTTGCTGCGGCTGATGAAAAACATTCCTCGATGCAGGGACCGAGGAGGGGACAAAGAAACTCTGGAAACACCCAATCCTCGAAAATTAAATTAAAGAGCTTGACAAGAGCTTTCCATATCTGGTCTTAAAATGCTTCTTGGCCCAGTGGTGCGTGAGGTACAGAGGGCCAAACAATGAGGATTTCGTAGATTTCATGTATGCTTTTTTGCAAATATCTTGTCAACCCCGAGAAGACAGCATGACATGAAGATCTGGCTGTACAGGGTAGGGCCAGGGCTTTCCAACGACCCCATGTGCATGGTCGACGGTCAACGCTAAGTAGCCGGTCAACGTATGTACAGGAGGGGAGGTCCAAGCCCCTAGGACAATCATTGTTTTTTTCGTGAAGCCGAGATACCCGCCCAAAAGTCCTTTGGTGCAACTCCCATGTCAAATGGCTGAATTTTGGAGAATTAGGGGGGATGGGGGCCCTGATTTTTTATCATACCCCCTGCACTGTCGGTCCAGCTCATGTGGGTGGCATCGTGCATGTTTTCTACTTGGGTGTTCCTTATGCGAATTGAGACATGACGCAGTCATATCGACAGCGATTGGCATTGGCGGAGGGATTAGAAACCGGG
The DNA here is from genome assembly GCA_037349105.1 of Limnomonas spitsbergensis. Classification (NCBI taxonomy): domain Eukaryota; kingdom Viridiplantae; phylum Chlorophyta; class Chlorophyceae; order Chlamydomonadales; genus Limnomonas; species Limnomonas spitsbergensis. The sequence continues at coordinate 688,339 of JAYJMM010000062.1, forward strand.
GGGGGGGGGGGGTGACGCTGCGACAGCTGGCGTAGTGCTGGCTGTCAGTCTGAAAGAGTGAAGACTGGTTGGTGTCGGTTGCTCATGTCAGCTGACCGCGGCATGCGATGTCATGGTGGTCATTACCCAGGTAAAAGTAAAATTCCGGTACACCGACACAACACAAGAAGCCTGTGTCGCCCCTCCTGTCAAGAAAGTCTCACGAAGCCGAGTCTCACGAAGGAGCTGCCCGTACGGCAGAATTTGGCGTAATCGCTTATCATTTTGCTTCTCTGTTGTTTTCACTTTGTTTGTTTCCAATGGTCTTGAAACGGCATGCTGCCATGAAAGAGCTACGTGACGCGTGTCCCCCCGGGTTCCAAGGGTGACGTACGACAGTTCAGTTGGGAGGACAACGGTAGTATGTTCGAATTTGAACACGGTATACTCTGCCATGACGTCATGCATGACTCATGCATTAAAAACCTTATGATGCGCGCAAGTGCAACGTTGGGGCCGAGTTCTGACATGTCAATAGCTGAGGTGTGGCTCCCTTGCTTGTGGCCAGGGAGGCCCCCTGGACTGTTGCCATCATCGTTCCCTTAATGTCAATGCCGCAGCAGCCCTCAGGCATCAAGTATGGGCATCACCCGAAAACTGCGGCGGCCACCCCAGTGACGGGGCTCAGGCACTTGCTTTACCAGAGTGCATGGAGGCTGTCATGTCCCACCACTCATGGGTTGGGGACGGATCACATGTACGTGTCTTTATTTTTGCATACCAAGTTTGTAATAATCTCATTGATTTTGTCTACTTACTTTCGTGCTCGCACCGGTTTACGGCACCAGTCCCATGCATCAAAATATCAAATGCGATGCCCCGCTGGACTGTAAACACTGTGCCATGCTCATAGACTTCCCACTCAGAAATACTAAACACACGTAAAGCCTAACATACGATCTGGGAAAGTCCATTGGCATATACACGGGCTGCAATAGCCATGTCTTAACTCTGTAGTGCATTCCAGATTGCATAGACTCGATTCAGTATCAAAAAGGAGAAATAAACTCATATTCAAGTTGGTGAAGTTGAACAAAGCCATGGACCACTATTTAGACCACTGGAACTTGTTGGAGATCAAGTGAGACATGCAAATTCGATACTGAAGGCCTTTGCAAGATCTCAATGAGATCATGCCTAGACCTCTTACCATTGGGCTGGCCAAAGCCTGGCCCTAGCATAGTGCCAAACCCCGGAGGTTGTCTTGCTGCTGGGCGCAACTGTCCTGCTGCTGGATGTCCAGCTGCTGCTGCAGCTGGACATGGCTGCTCTACTGCTGGATGTACTGCTGTTCCTGCTGGTTTTACTGCTGCTGGTCATGGCTGCCCTACTGCTGGATGTACTGTTGCTGATTCAGGGTGTACTGTTGCAGCATCGAGTTGTACTGACCTTCCTGCGTCTAACGTAACGTTGTTGGAAGCGGCAGCGGGGGTCTGATGTACTCTGCTCTTGGACACACGGCGGGGGGGGAGACACCTGATGGTGCTGACCGCTGCCTTGCCAGGGTTCCTGCGGCCTTGTGTGCCACATGAGGCGGGATTCTGGCAGAAGGCATGCATGCAGGCAAGCAGGCAGGCGGGAGGCAGGCAGACTGGCGGGCAGACGGGCAGGCGGGCATCAGGCGGGCAGGCAGACAGGCGGGCAGGCGGGCATCAGGCAGGCAGGCAGGCAGGCAGGCGGGCAGGCAGACAGTCGGGCAGGCTGGCAGACAGGCGGTCAGGCAGGCATCAGGCAGGCAGGCATCAGGCAGGCGGGCAGGCAGGTGGGCAGGCGGGCAGGCGGGCGGGCAGGCGGGCAGACATCAGGCAGGCGGGCAGGCAGGCAGGCAGACATCAGTCAGGCATCAGGCATCAGGCAGGCAAGCAGGCGGGCAGGCAGGCGGGCGGGCAAGCGGGCAGGCAGGTATCAGGCAGGTATCAGGCCGGCAGGCGGGCAAGCGGGCAGGCGGGCGGGCAGGCGGGCAGACATCAGGCAGGCGGGCAGGCAGGCAGGCAGACATCAGTCAGGCATCAGGCATCAGGCAGGCAGGCAGGCAGGCAAGCAGGCGGGCAGGCAGGCGGGCAGGCAGACAGGCAGGCAGGCAGGCGTGCAGGCGTGCAGGCAGGCGGGCAGGTGGGCAGGCGGGCAGGCAGGCAGGCGGGCAGGCGGGCGGGCAGGCAGGTGAGCAGGTGGGCAGGTAGGCCACACAGGCACACACCCTCAGGGATGGCTGCACCAGCCCCCACCACCACACCACAGACCTTCAGGGATGGCTGCCCCCCCCCCACACACACGCATCACACACACTCAGGGATGGCTGCACCATCCACCCCCTCCCCCACCACCACCACACACCCTTAGGGATGGATGCCCCCCCTGCCCACCACCACCATCACACCACAAACCCTCAGGGATGGCTGCACCAGCCCCCCCCCCACACACACACTCAGGGATAGCTGCACCATACCCCCCCCCACACACACACAGCAAGGTCGACACCAGGTCGTCAGCATGAAAGCTGTTCAACCGCTTAACAGCCTGGTGCGACGCCTGCCTGACAATCTGGCGGGTGCCGCCAGTGGTGGTACAGTCATTGTGCAGCTCATGCTCCCCCGATCGCGAAGAGCATGCACGGGCGTGCGCCCATGCAGGGGCCCTGGCGCCAAGCCCGTCCACCGCGTTGACCCTGTTGAATCCCCGCAGCTGCCCGTGAGGTGGGTCTTGGCGGCGTGCGTGAAGCCACACATGAACTTCACTTGCAGCTCAATACGGCTGTCACCGTTGCGCATGCGCATGATCAGGCCCCGGCCCGGGCAGCCCATGTCCATCATGTTGCAGCTGAATGCCATGATCCACTCCTAGCCCTCGTAGACATAGGCAGCTTGGCAGCTGGTCAGGATGACGTGCCTGGTGTTGGCTGCTGGCCATCGAAAGCCGTCTGGTGCTGCTGCCATGTCGATGTCACAGCCACCACCACCACCCATCTCCTCCAAGCCGTCAACCGCCTCGGAAGCCTCAGGCATGGTACGGTATCATGCTTCGGTAATAGGGCCCTCCGGAGTGGGCCTGCGTAACAGCTCGGGCTGCGTTGGTGGCTGTGGGCATGAGCCTCTGAGACCCGGGAGACAGGATCTGCATGGAAACGAAGGCCTCATCCACGGCCAGGTCAGGACTGCTACCGCCAGCAGGCCGGTAATGCAGGCCGCCACCGAGCGGGATCTAAAATTCTGAGATCTGAAATTCCTGGGTCTAAGATTGTCCCTCTCGAGCTTGGTGAAGGAACAATGATCTTAGGGAGCAGAGATCAGGATCGCGACAGTCTCGCTGCTCCATTGAAGCGCTTCATATTAAGAAGTGGTGAATTAGAGAAAGAAAGGAATAACAAGTTACAGGTACACTAGAAAAGAAATAAAACGTAAAGAGCTGAGCTGGGCGAGATAGATCAGCGCCGCTGTAGGCCACGTTTGAAAGTGATTACGAGCGATGACGCAAGATTCTGCCGTACGGGCAGCTCTCATGAGACTCGGTTCGTGAGACTTTCTTGACAGGAGGGTGTCGCCGTCATATGTCATCAGTATACGACTTTGAAACTGTGCACACAAATATCGAATACTGTTGCATCCCGCATTAGATTCGACTGTCAGCTGTGTATCTAGCTCGACACGGCTGGCCTAGTTTCTTCCTCACTCCCCCGATTTCGACATCTCTCGGGTGTGACTTCACAGGATTGCCATGCTCAGGTATCCTGAATGTGTTCATGATAACCGATATGGAGACAAGCAGGGGGGATGCGATACGAGCGCTCATGCTTACTGGGTTGTGAACTGCTGCGCCAATTGCCAATTGCAACATGAGGCCGTGCCCATTGGCGCATCCCTATCCCCCGATGCAGCATCACGCAATTGCAATTGTCTGATTCAATTCACGCTCGTCGCACCAAATGTTGCCATTGCGTGTATTTTGCTTCGCAGATCTACAACATCTCAAATTGGCGCCCAATTCGATGAGGATGTCAGACCTAAGGCTGTCAAGAGGCGTCTAGCTTTGTGGGATGATGGCATGGGTGAGTTAGGTTGGCCAAACGTGACGGGCGTCGACGTTTATGTGTCAAGGATGCACGTCCAAATGGGGAGTGAACTGGGCCCGACCTATCAACATTGCATCATGCCGACACCAAAACGTGCATCTTCTCGCCGCGCCCTCTCTCCAGCCATGTCCTGTGAGCACTAGTATGCCATCACTGCCTCGCCTCATTCCGTGCTCCCCTGTTGCCCTGCTCAGTGTATGAAGCCGAAGCACGAGCAGCCGGCCCTTCGTCCAAGGTTGACACGCGCGAGATTGAGGCTTTCCTTGGATGCATCGGCCCCGTGAAAGCGCCCCGCCCCCCCGTCACGCCGGCTGCCTTCTCGGCCACCTACGCCCTCGAGCTGGACTACGTCCGTCTCATCGCCGACGAGGCCATGCTCGACCAAGGAGCAGCAGTCGGAGATGAGGAAGATGAGCCTTGCACCCCGAGGTAGGGAATAACGCACAACAGGAAATCAGGATTCTAGGGAGCTACAAATACAGGTATCCTGATTCAAACACCCTGGGTGGAACAAATCTTGCCACCCCCACAGCGAGGAGGAGGAGGAGTAGGAGTAGCACTTCGAGGTAGGAATCAGGGCACCCTCAAGCTTCCATACCTGGTGATTACCAGGTGCCATACTAGATTATGGGAAGCTGACATCCATGATGGTATAGAAATCCCATCATCCCCCTTCAAATACCCTTGTAGCACAAGGTATTACCCCCCTTCCTAGCATAACGGTACTGCAAGTATCACCTCCAATTTTGGATTCCTTTCCTCCCTGCGTCAACAGCTTGTGGCCATCCTCGCCTCCCGTGCCCTACAGCCTGTTACCAACCTAGATCTGTACGTGCACCACATCCATTTGCACCTCAGTGGACGAGAATATGCCCCAAGCCCAATGTCTAGCAACCCGTGCATGCTTTCTTCCTTGCCAATGCTGCTGCACCAGGCCCTTAATCCTTGGGTTGTTGGGCTGAGGCTATATCGAGCCTGCTGACTTCTGACCTGATCCCCCCCTCCTTGCTCAGCCTTGTCCCTGTCCCTCCCTGCACTTTAACCTCCCTCCCCTGTCCCTTCCTCCCCTTCCTTGCAGAGCCTCGTCCCCATCCTCGAGCATCTTCACGCCAGGCAAGCTGCAGCAGCAACACGAAGTGCAACACCTGCAGCAACAGCAGGCGTCATCCCTCATGAGTCCGGCACTGGATGATAGCATGTTGCAGAATCTGTCGCCTGTGCGGACAGCCTCGGCCTCGCCTTGCCCCCAGATCGTGAACTGGATGGCTTTGCAGACCTCATCCTCGCCCGCATTGGCAGCCCGCTCCGTCTTTGTTTGCCAGGCTCAAACCCCGGCCCAGGTGAGGAATTTAATCCATATGACTAGGGGTCGGCAATTTATATGCCGTAGGATATAAATTATATCATCCTTACCGTATACATTATATAATTTGAGGAAAAAGTTGCCAGGATTTCACTAGTTTGGGGGTGTGGGTCCGTCTTGATGAGCACATGCAGGATATGCAGCTAACCCGCCCCTTCTAAGAAAGCTAGATCCAACGATTGAAAACACGAATTAATTCACGCGGTTCGCGGATTCGCGGGCCTGAACCCTAAGAAGTTAGCCAGTTCAGTCAAACCAGGACTACCTTGACTACAAGTGAGGCTACTCTTATAAGGTCTCAAGTTAATCCGAGGAATAGTTCAGAGCCACCTCCTCATGCATAACCTCCCCCATCTGGCCATCCTCATGGTTGGCCTTCACGTAAATCAGCTTCTCTGCCGTCTCGACGCCCAAGCTATAGCGGTTGTTGTTGTAAGTCTGCCCCCATGCTGATCAGTTCCGCTCTGCTGCACACGTGGTCACATGGATAGCCAGCAGCCGCAGCGCAGCCGCAGACACGCTGCGCAATTGCATGAATGCGCCTTGACGGTAGCAGCTGGGTTGCACGGGGTTAAATTCTGCCCGCAGCCTTTGCACTGAAGGTAACAGCACGGCGCGCCTGGAGACTCCTCGCCCATCACGCAGATGTATTTGCTGTTCCAAGATCGCGGTATCCTGTTAATTTTGGTCAGTAATTGCTCGGGCGTCCACAAACCGCCATGGTGCAGTTGCTTGCCATCCGCCTGAAGTATTGATCGTTTCAACTGTTCCTTAGGAGGTATTCCAGACAGTTTACTGTACAGCTATGGATGCGAACGCGAGCACATCTCCATGATGTAGCTGACAGTAGCTGAAAAGCCGTACTTTCGCGATTTTAACATCGATTTTCGGGATTTTTCCGAATTTTTGTAATTTATATAACATGAGCAGGTCTGGATTATAATTTATAATATAATTTATATACGGTAATGTTAAGTTAAAGTAATCTTTACATAAAGTTGCCGACCCCTACATATGACAGATGGTAACTATGAGCTAGATACTGGGAACTGGTGTTAAGAAATTGACATGCTTTACAAATTGCGCCAGGATCTGCCCTGGGCAACCTCCTCATCCCTCAGCTCCTGAAGTAGCCAAGAGCACGTTCTCCAGCTCTTTGTCCCGTCCATGGAATTGCTTGTGAAATGCATCATGAAACATTTGTTTCCACTCCCCTGCACTGCGCTTCCCTTTGCAGGCCATGAGCGCCTTGTCTAGCTCTTTGTCCTGCCCGTGGAAATACTTTTTAACTTTCAAAATGAAGTATATTTCTTCTCTCCCCTTTGCTGCGCTCCCCTCAGCGGGCCATTAGCGCCTTGTTCAGCTCTACGACCCGCCCACGGCGCTCCCAGCCGCGCGCCTCCCGTCTGTCCCGCGGCTCCTTCGGAAACGTCTCCCAACCAGACCAGAGCCCTACCAGCCACAACAAAGCCGCGGCCGCCGCTGGTACGGATGCTTATGTGCCTTGCAAGTCACCCCGTCGCTCGTCCGCCGCCGGATCTGTTTTCTGTGATTTCCCCCGTCGCTCTGCTGGTGCCGCTGGCGTCACCTTCTCTCAGCAGGACCAAGATCACGGCCACCACAACTGTACAGCTGCTTCCGTTGCCTCCGGTCCACTCTCCTGCGAATCGCCCCGTCGCTTTGCCGCTGCTGCCACTGGCCCCTTTGCCGCGGTCTTCTGTGATTCGCCTCGTCGTTGCTCCGGCGTGATCTCTGCAGCCAGCTTTCAAGATACGTCGATGCCGCGCGGCTGCTTCAGGGCTCACGAGGGCCTTGCTGTGAACAGCCCCAGGATCTCCCATAAGACCTCGGGTGCTATACTGCTGAGGTAGGACTCCATCTTCCTCCACCACTTTGCTTAGTTTAACATTATACCAGTACCGGTGTACTGTACCTGTCACAAACCCGGGGTGGGATATTCTGCAAGGCCCTGGGTCCGCTCTCATTGAGGAAGGAGTTCATCCACCTTCGCTTAATCCAGTATTATACCAGAAAGTCATACCTCTCACTGTTACTGGGTGGGATGTCCCCCAAGTCTCCGGATATGATTCTGCATGTGTGAATCCGCGTTTTCATGACGGCACACCGCATTTCCGCATTCCCACCACTTATTTTTGCCTGCCCTGCCTTTGCACAGCCCCGGCAGCTGGGTGGTTTGTGACGGGAGGATGCAGAGGTGTGGGGACACCGCCACAACTCAGGGCTCTCGCCGACTGCAGATGGCCGCGCGCTGCACCACCCCAACCCGTAGTCGGTCTAGCTGCTGCCCGTCCCCTGTGAAGACAACTGGCAGCAGCCCGACAAGCAACAACAGCCTTTTGTGCGAGAGCCCACGCCGCCGCAGTGGCATCGGCAGCACCGGCGATGCTGAAAACCCATTTGCCTCACCGGCTGCCAGCAGTAGCAGTTGTGTCAGCAGCCTGCCTGCCTGCGAGGCGCCCATCGCTCTGTCTGCGGCCGCGGCTACATTGGCGCTGCTGATGCTGCCGCCTCCGGCCCCCTCATCGCACCCTGACTTGGAGACCCACCAGGCTCTCGTGCAGGCGCACCTGCAGGCTAGCATGGCATGCATGCCTGCTCGCCAGGCACGCTTGCATGCTCACATGCAGAGCTGCATGCAGGCCACGGCCCTGGCGAGCGCCCCGCTGCCCCTGACATCGACGCCTCATGGCGGTGGTACACAGCAGGAGCAGCCTGGGCAGCAGCAGCAGCAGCAGCTGGGCTTGCCAGTCCCGTCTGATGTGCCCAAGTTCTGGTTAGGCCCAAGGCAGCGGCAGCAGCTGGGCTTTCTACCCCTGTCTCAAGAGGAAACTAAGCCGGCGGCACCACTGTCATCTTCACCGGACAGCACTTATACCGGCGTCCCGTTCTCTTTCTGAAGGCACACACCTCTGGAAAGCATGTCAAAAATTTGAGCCCCTATACCTAGTTGTTGTTGAGGTCTGCCGCCAGCGAGGGGCCTTGCGCCCTTTTTTTAGCTCTCTTTGCTTGATGTTGCCCTCTATAACCAAGTCATGTTGAGGCTCTCTCAGCATGCATTCAGCAACCTATTTCAAAATTCCAGGCGCAAATTTTAAATTTGCAATTTTATGATGTTGCGACTATTCTGCCCGCGCCCTTGCCTCGCTTTATTATATGATCCTGGCTTTTTTGGGATGTCAGCATACTTTATTTAGCTTTTAGTGACATTTTTAGGGTTTTGATATTTGTGTTCGCTTGTCTCTCTTGGGGTTCATTGTTCTACATTGTTTGCCTCTTGTGTATGCCTGACCCTTGGCCAGCTCAGGCCACTGCCATGTCGGTGATACCTGTGCCGTCTTTGGCAAGACAACACAGGCGCATAAAGCATTATATCCCCCCCTTGGCCGACCGGCTGGCCGGCAATTTAGAGGGACCTAGTCCCTAGATTTTCTTTGTTAAGTGCTCGACATAAAGGGTTAGGGACAGCTGGCTGTTGATGCGGGTGTCCAGCGCTTGATAAAAATCTTCCTCGCCGGCCCCGGTTACAATCACGCGCTGTCTCTTTGGCCCTAGTTTGGCCAAGGTTTGACCTGTTATTTCACCTAGTCTGCCTGCCCTCTAAAAGGTTTGTTGCTGCTTTTTAATAGCTTTAGTGTCTGTTCCTAATAAGTTGGATGTCACTCGTTAAAAGCTTTTTTATACCCTCTCTAGATCTCTCTCTAGATGCTCACGTTGGCCTTGATATGTCTGCGTGCCCCTTTCCTTCATATGATTTGCTGCTGGTTTCCCAGCACCCTTGCTGCTCTCTGCGCTGCGCCACTACAGAACACTTTGTTTCGAACTGGGTTGCGTTGTTGCATCTATTGCCACCTTGATACCGGAAATCCTATTGCACGCTGGGATAATGTGTCTTGATTGCGTTTGCTTGTTTGGGTGCGTCTTTGGGGGGAGAAGGAAATAATTGAACTCCTTGCCTGTTCTTGGATGCTGACGTTCTTCTTGCTGGCCTGCTTAAGGCCACAGGCAGCGGGACCTTGCTTTGAAATGTTGCTTGGACTTAGGTTTTTGTACGGATTTTTGTTGATGTCAAGGAATTATGACCTCAAGATTAAGGGATTACGGCTTATGGGCAGGATTCATGGTGATATTAAGGAAAAGTTTTTGATAGGACGCAAAGGATTTATCGCTTGGAGCCCGCAACTGAGTGCACCCAGTAATGGGTACCTCCTGTGTTGCCCCTGTTTGCCTTCCTTCTCCCGAGTGGTGAAGGTCGCTTCACATTCCTTCTACGAGGCATGTGAAGGTCCGCGCCCCTATGCCCCGCATTAAGGATAGCAGGCGTTGGAGATCAACAAATTATCTAAAGAGTGCTCCTCTAAAAAGCAGTTTTGCAATTAGCGTTTGCGTCGGCAATACTCGTTATAGCTCGGCTTCACCTCTATATCTGCTTCTAATTTCATTCTTGATCTTGATAGATTGTGAGCCTGTGTTCTGAATGTGCGCCACTGTTTCCCGTTTTTATTGAGACGAAATTACATCCCGTGTCTTGATTGTTTACAGCCATTCTCTGTTACGATCTAGATTTAATGTTTGCCCTTGTGTTGACAGTGGGCAGCTGTCTTCCGCCACAGCTTGGCTGTTGATTGCCGGTCTTAATTTACTTTTGACCCTTTTACTTTTGACTCCTCCTTCGGTGTGCTGCCCCCTTAGGAAGGGACACACAATTGGCTGCCCGCTTGCTTGGGCCAGCGGCACATTTTGCGCGCCCAGCAGGGTGTGTCTACAAAACTAGATGGATCATCATGACTGCCTAGTTGTGGCCACGTCACCACCTCAAGAGACCCATGAACTTGTGATACACTAGCACTTGTGGGCGTGGATCAATTGCAGGCGTGGATGAATCAATCTATTGGGAGTCATTTTCATGAGGTTATTTGGAGGGAATTATATGTGTAGAAAGTGGGCTCGCTTGGCGTTCGGTTGGCGTGGAATGTATGGATGGTGACCTGATGTCCTTGATGGGTTCACCATCACCTTGGTGTTGATTCAGTAGCTAGGCTGCTAGTTTGTGTAGTCAGTAGACTCCGTTTGACTGTTTGTAGCTACCCCTGATTTACCAAATAATGTCAAGCCTGGATTCCAATGATTAGTACTTGCTTATCTAAATCTCATGGGGTTTTCTGCCAGGTTTTTTTTAGGGCTTTCTTGATTTTCCTGTGCGATGGCCATTCCTGCCACACCCTAGGCTTTTATATTCCATTAGGTACCCTCTGCATCTTATGAAGTTCGTGCTGGCCGCTGAGGTCCTCCAAACATGTGCTTGCAATCTTCCAGTTTAGTTATTTAGGCATGTTGTGGCAAATGGCAATAAATACCCAAGGATGTAAAACTGAGTTTCTCAAATTTATGTCTTCCCTTTATTTGGCGACGTAGTATGACTTGAAAGATGCATTAGGCCATTTTGACTTGTGACGAACCAGACAAGAGTACCAACAGGTAAAGACCGTTGTCTTTGTTGATGCTTAAGCATCCTTCACTTACGTCATGGCATGTGGCCGGGAACGGACATGAGCAGCAATGCATGCTGCGTGGGTCACCAATCATGTGCGGGTCAAGGTTTGGTCCCCATCGGCTAATTGGTGGCTACCCGACGGCCTTCAAATAGTGCGCAGTAGCGGATGATGACGGTGCACAGAGATCCATCCAGTCCACATTCGTCGTCCTAATTGAAGTTCCATTTCATGAACCTCAGTGTATGTCGTAACTTGGCTAGCCATCCTTATCGGCCGTTATTTGTGGGTCTCAATAAGAAAGGGATGGGGGTACGATGTTTTGATGTGATGCAACAGGAACTCGTTGTCAAAACAGGATTATAAATGTGCAGGACATAGCATGCCAACTTCAAATGTTTGAAAAGTAGGGCAAAATCGAAGCCATGACAAACATTTTGAATGTTTTCAGAACAAACAGTTAAAACCCCTTGGCCCTGAGGAGTACCGTCACTATTCAGTGACTGGAAAAGGCTGGCATCATCCTTGGTGCCCTTGTCAGCTCAGTGTTGGCTCTTAAACCTAAACGGGTGTTACTCACGTTGACCACTCCCCCTAGATGATGGATAAACATGGTATAATAAACAACGAGGAATTAAGGGCCAGGCTGGCCTTCTCAAGGATTCAGCTAACTAAGGACAGCACTGACATGCTAACTTCCAATCCCTGGAACCGCACGACAGAGAGAAAAGTAAGGGGCGAAGAAAAACGACGTTTGGGGGGGGGGAATGCCGGTACGCTTCTTTCTGTAGACATGATCATTAATTGTGTATTGAGATCAGAGCGGCACCGTTGCTTTCCTAATGTCACACTCTAGCTACTATGTCAGCTTGAGCACCTGCTACTATTGACCTATTGTTGTTGCTGCTGCTGCTGCCCAACATAGAAGTATGTAACTGCTGAATGGCGCTCTTGCATGATCCGCAGCTGTTGCTGATGCGACACTTGAGAGCCCGCCCAAAATCCGAGATATGCTATCAACGATGAAGAGTTTGAGAGGGTGTTGGGCACTTAGGCAAGGGGCCTCCCCAGAGGAATAAGATTGAGTTGCTGAAGGAGCAAATCGGCAAGCTGAAGTTAGAGGCCAGTGTGAAAAACAGCCCTCGTTGTTTAGCCTCGTGGTTTCTAGCAAGTGCATGTCAATGACATAACACCTCTGGGCCAAGCTGAAAAGGCTCGGTCGCATGTGTGGCGCCTGCATGTCTTGTACTCTGGTCAGGAGGAAATAAATCCAAGGCTAGAGGCAGAACCGGGGCCGTTCTTTGCGCTCCACAAGTATTGTTTGGTTCTTGTGACATGCACCTCTCCCGGAAGTAGAGAGGAGGCCTGGTGTTCGCATGTCCTCTACACCCGCCCTCTGTCCAACAAAGCTGATGTTAGGGGAACTGGGGAACTAGGATGGCAGCATTTTGTGTGTGCGTGGCTATTCAGGGTTTCCACCTCTCCAGGAGGTGGGTCCCCAGCGCTGAAAGAGAAAACACGAACTTCCATCGGCAGGCTATGGCACCTGTAAAAATGCTTTGGATAGAGCATGGTGCAAGTGATGTTGAAGGGATGGAGCGCCACTGGTATGTTATTTGTGATGGTCTGTTTCAAGGGGTTTGGTGGCGCTGCTGTTTTGTACTGGGGGCCGGCGAACAGCGGCAAATCTTATTTTGACTGCGCTTCTGCTGCCCTTCCGCTCCGTTCCAGTCTATGGGCTGAATTGGTTCCCTTTGAGGCATGGGGGTGTCAGCGGCAATCGTCAAGTTAGGAGGGCAAAAATTAGGATTGCTGTCCTGATGTGTTTGCTCCCTATCCAACGGCGCTCGCGTGGTGTAAGTAGTGTGACGCTCTGTCCTGGGTATTGAGAGGCGGTGGTCATGGGAGGGTGACATGGTGGCTGTGGTGATCTGATGCATGGACCTGGAAATGTGAGGCGGTCTTAGGTTTTTGTACGGATTTTTGTTGATGTCAAGGAATTATGACCTCAAGATTAAGGGATTACGGCTTATGGGCAGGATTCATGGTGATATTAAGGAAAAGTTTTTGATAGGACGCAAAGGATTTATCGCTTGGAGCCCGCAACTGAGTGCACCCAGTAATGGGTACCTCCTGTGTTGCCCCTGTTTGCCTTCCTTCTCCCGAGTGGTGAAGGTCGCTTCACATTCCTTCTACGAGGCATGTGAAGGTCCGCGCCCCTATGCCCCGCATTAAGGATAGCAGGCGTTGGAGATCAACAAATTATCTAAAGAGTGCTCCTCTAAAAAGCAGTTTTGCAATTAGCGTTTGCGTCGGCAATACTCGTTATAGCTCGGCTTCACCTCTATATCTGCTTCTAATTTCATTCTTGATCTTGATAGATTGTGAGCCTGTGTTCTGAATGTGCGCCACTGTTTCCCGTTTTTATTGAGACGAAATTACATCCCGTGTCTTGATTGTTTACAGCCATTCTCTGTTACGATCTAGATTTAATGTTTGCCCTTGTGTTGACAGTGGGCAGCTGTCTTCCGCCACAGCTTGGCTGTTGATTGCCGGTCTTAATTTACTTTTGACCCTTTTACTTTTGACTCCTCCTTCGGTGTGCTGCCCCCTTAGGAAGGGACACACAATTGGCTGCCCGCTTGCTTGGGCCAGCGGCACATTTTGCGCGCCCAGCAGGGTGTGTCTACAAAACTAGATGGATCATCATGACTGCCTAGTTGTGGCCACGTCACCACCTCAAGAGACCCATGAACTTGTGATACACTAGCACTTGTGGGCGTGGATCAATTGCAGGCGTGGATGAATCAATCTATTGGGAGTCATTTTCATGAGGTTATTTGGAGGGAATTATATGTGTAGAAAGTGGGCTCGCTTGGCGTTCGGTTGGCGTGGAATGTATGGATGGTGACCTGATGTCCTTGATGGGTTCACCATCACCTTGGTGTTGATTCAGTAGCTAGGCTGCTAGTTTGTGTAGTCAGTAGACTCCGTTTGACTGTTTGTAGCTACCCCTGATTTACCAAATAATGTCAAGCCTGGATTCCAATGATTAGTACTTGCTTATCTAAATCTCATGGGGTTTTCTGCCAGGTTTTTTTTAGGGCTTTCTTGATTTTCCTGTGCGATGGCCATTCCTGCCACACCCTAGGCTTTTATATTCCATTAGGTACCCTCTGCATCTTATGAAGTTCGTGCTGGCCGCTGAGGTCCTCCAAACATGTGCTTGCAATCTTCCAGTTTAGTTATTTAGGCATGTTGTGGCAAATGGCAATAAATACCCAAGGATGTAAAACTGAGTTTCTCAAATTTATGTCTTCCCTTTATTTGGCGACGTAGTATGACTTGAAAGATGCATTAGGCCATTTTGACTTGTGACGAACCAGACAAGAGTACCAACAGGTAAAGACCGTTGTCTTTGTTGATGCTTAAGCATCCTTCACTTACGTCATGGCATGTGGCCGGGAACGGACATGAGCAGCAATGCATGCTGCGTGGGTCACCAATCATGTGCGGGTCAAGGTTTGGTCCCCATCGGCTAATTGGTGGCTACCCGACGGCCTTCAAATAGTGCGCAGTAGCGGATGATGACGGTGCACAGAGATCCATCCAGTCCACATTCGTCGTCCTAATTGAAGTTCCATTTCATGAACCTCAGTGTATGTCGTAACTTGGCTAGCCATCCTTATCGGCCGTTATTTGTGGGTCTCAATAAGAAAGGGATGGGGGTACGATGTTTTGATGTGATGCAACAGGAACTCGTTGTCAAAACAGGATTATAAATGTGCAGGACATAGCATGCCAACTTCAAATGTTTGAAAAGTAGGGCAAAATCGAAGCCATGACAAACATTTTGAATGTTTTCAGAACAAACAGTTAAAACCCCTTGGCCCTGAGGAGTACCGTCACTATTCAGTGACTGGAAAAGGCTGGCATCATCCTTGGTGCCCTTGTCAGCTCAGTGTTGGCTCTTAAACCTAAACGGGTGTTACTCACGTTGACCACTCCCCCTAGATGATGGATAAACATGGTATAATAAACAACGAGGAATTAAGGGCCAGGCTGGCCTTCTCAAGGATTCAGCTAACTAAGGACAGCACTGACATGCTAACTTCCAATCCCTGGAACCGCACGACAGAGAGAAAAGTAAGGGGCGAAGAAAAACGACGTTTGGGGGGGGGGAATGCCGGTACGCTTCTTTCTGTAGACATGATCATTAATTGTGTATTGAGATCAGAGCGGCACCGTTGCTTTCCTAATGTCACACTCTAGCTACTATGTCAGCTTGAGCACCTGCTACTATTGACCTATTGTTGTTGCTGCTGCTGCTGCCCAACATAGAAGTATGTAACTGCTGAATGGCGCTCTTGCATGATCCGCAGCTGTTGCTGATGCGACACTTGAGAGCCCGCCCAAAATCCGAGATATGCTATCAACGATGAAGAGTTTGAGAGGGTGTTGGGCACTTAGGCAAGGGGCCTCCCCAGAGGAATAAGATTGAGTTGCTGAAGGAGCAAATCGGCAAGCTGAAGTTAGAGGCCAGTGTGAAAAACAGCCCTCGTTGTTTAGCCTCGTGGTTTCTAGCAAGTGCATGTCAATGACATAACACCTCTGGGCCAAGCTGAAAAGGCTCGGTCGCATGTGTGGCGCCTGCATGTCTTGTACTCTGGTCAGGAGGAAATAAATCCAAGGCTAGAGGCAGAACCGGGGCCGTTCTTTGCGCTCCACAAGTATTGTTTGGTTCTTGTGACATGCACCTCTCCCGGAAGTAGAGAGGAGGCCTGGTGTTCGCATGTCCTCTACACCCGCCCTCTGTCCAACAAAGCTGATGTTAGGGGAACTGGGGAACTAGGATGGCAGCATTTTGTGTGTGCGTGGCTATTCAGGGTTTCCACCTCTCCAGGAGGTGGGTCCCCAGCGCTGAAAGAGAAAACACGAACTTCCATCGGCAGGCTATGGCACCTGTAAAAATGCTTTGGATAGAGCATGGTGCAAGTGATGTTGAAGGGATGGAGCGCCACTGGTATGTTATTTGTGATGGTCTGTTTCAAGGGGTTTGGTGGCGCTGCTGTTTTGTACTGGGGGCCGGCGAACAGCGGCAAATCTTATTTTGACTGCGCTTCTGCTGCCCTTCCGCTCCGTTCCAGTCTATGGGCTGAATTGGTTCCCTTTGAGGCATGGGGGTGTCAGCGGCAATCGTCAAGTTAGGAGGGCAAAAATTAGGATTGCTGTCCTGATGTGTTTGCTCCCTATCCAACGGCGCTCGCGTGGTGTAAGTAGTGTGACGCTCTGTCCTGGGTATTGAGAGGCGGTGGTCATGGGAGGGTGACATGGTGGCTGTGGTGATCTGATGCATGGACCTGGAAATGTGAGGCGGTAGTCATGTTAGTGTGGCATGGTGGTTTGGTAAGTGTGATGTGGTGTTCACGTTAGTGTGACATAGTGGCCTGGGTAGTGTGATGCAGTGGTCACGGTAATGTGACAGAGTGTTTTGGGTAGTGTGATGCGGTGATGATGGCACTTTGACGCATGAGTCTAGCCTGGTTAGGTGTTTGAGTGGCAGTACTCCAAGCAATGGTCATGTGACAATCAAGCAGGAGGAGACAGTCAGTTAAGGTCAGTGAAAGCATTATAAATATATTGGATGGCTTCTCAGCTTCACGGAACAGTCAGTGATGTAGGACGTGGCAGCTTAATCAATTCCAGAAAATACGGCAGGATAGGCAGGTAGTGTAGGGATGAATGGTGAATGGTGTAGTGCTCTCTATTTAGAATCAACATGAGCATTTGTGTTGTCAGTTTTGTAAAATGGTAGGTGGTGATCATTTTGTGTGCATGTATCTTTGGGGCTGGCAGGTCAGTTTGCAGATTGAGTCTTTGCTCAGTCCTCTAAGGGCCTCCAGTCCTAACTCCAAAGACTGGGCAGGAACCATGGTGTGGTGCTTTCAATGATGACCTGGTATAAGACAGTGGGCACTTGTTTAGTTCTAGTTTTTAATGTGTTGCGACCTCGGCTGTGGGGATTGAAAATTCTTTGCAGTCTGGTTGGTGCCAGCAGGTTGTACATTTTGAGAACAAACGCATCTGGAGTGGGTTATATATCCCTACAGTAGCTATGGAAGATTGGCTGTCAGCAATACGCCAATACATAATTTATAATGCCATCCAACAAATGGGGTTCATTCCTTCTCCGCTGGACAAAAATATGGATGCCAGCTCAAGGGAGCACTGGTCTGGGTAGGGGCACACAACGAGTTGAGGAATGGGGATAAATCACATCACGTTGTTTCCAACAATTGCTTGTGTGATCTGAGTGGTGAAAGCTTACGTTCACCAAAATCATCTGCAATGCGCCCCTGGCCATCATAAGCAACCTGCCAGGCAGCCAGTCAGCCACAACTGGATCAAGGGGGACAAGCTACACTCCAGCCTGCGATGCGGATAGCTGGGGCCTAAGCAGTTGGGCTTGATGTACCAGTAGGCTCCCCGGGCCTTGGTCTGTGAAAGAGCTGAATCGTTGCTAAGGGGAACTTCCTTTGGTCAGGTCGGGTGGGGAATGGGGACAACACGGGTACATGCATGGCCCTGATAGATGCTCCAATGGCCGGGATGTCGACGTCGTGTCGGGACATGGACACGATTGCTCCATCCATCACAACACGACAGGGTCAGAGGACGCAGTCGAGTGCAGCCAGCTTAAGCATATTAGTATCGGCATTTTCTTCATCGACCCCCCACCGGCCAGTCGAAGTGCCCCCCTCCCAACAAAACAACATTCGCACAACAGTTCACGTAATCACATCCCTAGCAATTATTTCGCATCGCCATAGTTCACGTCCATCCGTATTCCAGAATCCACGCTTCCAGGCAGTCTTCCTTCCTCTCGCTGTTCCACCCGGCTCATACATTGTTTTTCTTCTTCCTTCTTCTCCAATCACACCAGCTCTCTTGAAGGACTTATGGAACATGCCCGGGCGCTTTCGCCCCCAGCTGCAGTGGAAGAGGCCGGTAGCCGAGACTTCCTGACGCTGTGCCTCAAACGCTCTGCTTTAGATGCTGATATTTACGAAGATGTTGTCGACGCATGCGATATGCAAGAACCCGTTCTCACACCTCTGTTGCTAGCTTGCACTATGAGCGCCGAAGAGGCAAGCGATAAGCTGTTTCTTACTCTGGACGAGGCGAAGTCGATGATTCAAACCTGTAAACAACAGTGTCTACGCATCGGCGTTCAATTCGGGGACGGCAGTGTCTACGAGCCTCCTAAGGATGACGACTCACCCGAAGTCGAGTCTGCAGCAGGTATAAGGGTGGGGTGATGGGTAGCGAGGTGAGGCAGGCTGAGGTGGTGTCAGATCATCAGACCTTCAATCATGACGAATAGGGATGCTTTATCGCGAGGCATTATCCTGTTAAAATGCGATCCCTGTGCTCGCCGACCGCCTGGACCGGCCCATCGGCATGGCGTTTTGCGTGATGCTAGGGGGCATGCATGCTGTTGTGTATATGCTAGATGATCCTCCATGTGCCACCACCCCATATCCGTTGAGTCACATCCAGATGGTTTGTAACCATGCATATTTGATCACCTCTGATCACTTAAATTCCGGATGCATGCCGGCATGCCGCTCGTGCTTGTGTCGGGAAGAGCGCACACCTGTCCCCCAATCCCCCAAGCCTGTTTGTCACCCACTCATCCCACTCGCTGTTATCAATGAACATGTGCAATCCAGCCCCTTACTGGTATCGCCGCAACAATGTTTGAAAGCATACTCCAATGTAGGACCTGAAGGGCATAGCCTGCAGTCGTGCTGCAGAGCACCCCATGCAGTCTAGATTTGAAAGTTTTGGAGAAACTTTCCTTCGATCGTGCCACAATTTGGCAACATTCTTCGATATAAGTTTGTCCAGGAAGCTGAGGCGAAGCCTTGGTGCGTGTGTGCGTGCTGGGGGGCGACTGGTGCCCCTTTCTTGGGGTCATATCTCCGGAACATATCTGGAAACATTTGCCCGTTGTCTTGTGCTGATTTCCCTTTTTAGACATGGCAGTCCAATCAGGTGGATGTTAAATCGCTGACCCCCTCCCCTCCCCTGACCCTGTGGGTGCTTGCGTCAACTTTGTAACAGCAAACCTTCGGGCACTCACCCCACGCCACGACGATCAAATTTAAATCACTTTCCCTCTCCTGCATCGCTCAAGCAAATCAGCAAAGACTAACCTCTCTGCCCAGCTGCTTCATACCATGCCCGATTGTTTTGCATTTCAGGCGTTACTGTCCAGGCAGCCGCCATCGCAGCACCCCCTGCTGTCACCTGCCTCCCCGGCGCCTTGAAGCGAGCAGCTGCTTACCACGCTGCATCTGCCGGCAACGCTACACCTGCTTCCCACGCTGTGACACCGGCGTCCAAGGCAGGCGGCAATAAGACAGCCGGGCAGCGGCCTCAGCCCGCCGTCCATGCCAATGCCTATGCCCACTCCCATCCCCAGGCCCCCAAGAAAAACATCCAAAGCAACCCCTCCTCCCACTACCACCATGCCACCGCCACCGCTGCACCCCCGAAGAATTCCCATGCAGCAGTAACAACGCCGCGCCATGCGCCTCGTGTCCCTGCTCCCGCAGCCACGACACCCGCTGCCCCCTCCCCTCCTGCCGCCGCCACCGCCTCTGCTCCCTCCTATGCCTCAAAAGCGCGGATTGCCGGTGCTACTCCTACACCTGCTGGTGCAGTCCCTGTCCCGGCAACAGCAGCTGCTGCTTCTGCTTCTGCTGCTGCTGCTGCTCTGTCAGCAGCTACAATGTCATCCTCTAACAGCAGGGTGAAAATGATGCGCACCTCATCAGCAGCAGAAGCAACAGCAGCGGCAACAGCAACAGCAGCGGCAACAGAAAGAGCAGCGGCAACAGCAGGGGCAACAGCAACAGCAGCGGCAACAGCAGCGGCAGCGGTTGCAGCGGCAGAAGCAGAAGTGAAACCAGATGCAACAGCAGCAGCAACACCAGCAACATCAACAGCCATTACATGCCCTGATGTTGCCTTCAGCAGCTTTGCTGTTGCGGCGAGCAACGGAGCAGTCGCGGGGGAAGCAGGGGGTGCAACCGGTGGAAAAGCTGGAGGAGCGGGGCCAGTGAAGAGACTCAGCTGCGGATCTGCTGCTGACCGCGCACATGCTGTTTCCCCACGCTCCACCCGAGGATCCCTGGAATTCAACCTCGGGGCAGGCTGGGGCAGCAGTGGAGGCAGAGGTGCTTCGACGCTGTCCCGAACAGCCTCTGTCTCGGCATCAACAGAAACAAACCCTGCCTCTGCTACTGCCGCGCTCACACCTGTGTCTACGACTGCACCCGCTACCGAGCCCGCGCCCGTGCCTGCAATCACAGCTGTGTCCACCAGCATGCCCGCGCCGGCCACAACGCCAACGCCCTTAGCCGCCCCTGTGCTGACGTCTGCGCTGAATATCGCACCTGCGCCGGAAGCTGCAGCTGCGCCCACAGCCTCCCCCCCAGCAGTGGTTATCAACCCTCCCCCCACGCCCGCAGCCGTGTCCACCAACCCCACCACGCCCGTGCCCGCAGCATTGGCCGCCAGGCTCCAAGTGTCCCCCTCCGAGTCCTCCTTCGCAGTCTCCAAAACAAGGAATGAAGTCGCCGGGACAGCTGCCATCACCGCTTCCGCTGCCGCAACCGCCGCCTCAGCCGCCTCTCCCCCTTCGCTGCACTCTTCTCCATCGGATGCATTCCTGGGCGGCCCTCCCATGCACTTGATGCAACAGCAGGGGCAGCTACGCTCGTCCATGGGCACACCACGGAAACCCTTGTTTGGGGCACCTGGCAGCAGAAGCAGCGGCTACGGCAGACTGTCTGCCGCATCCGCAGCTGGCGGCACATCTGCGGCCTTCTTCAACAAAGGCGTGTCGTCTGCCACTCCGGTCATGTCGACGCTCCGTTCTCGAGCTGCCGCAGCCGCAGCCACAGGTGCTGCCGCTGCTGCAGCCTCTTTGGGTGTGGGCGGCCCCACGGGCATGGCCTTAGTTTCATCCCCCTCCCCCTCCCCCTCATCACGCATACCTGGTGTGGGAGCAGTAGCGGCAGCAGGAAGCACATCCTTTGTTTCTCTGTCCCCCTCCTCCTCGTCACGCATCCCGGCAACAATAGCCGTGAGGACTGAACCGCCGCCCTCCTATGCGCGTGTGACAGCGTCCTTCAAGGTGGGGGAAATATCGGCCTCTGACGATGTTTGAATGATTGGTTTCAATGCCGTGCTGGTTCACTGCACTGCAGCTGACCGGGAATCTGTTTCCTGAAACACATTTCATGAAAGCGGTTTCGTGCGCTTCCAATTCACACTAAAAAGGTTTCCGAAATCATGAATAGCTTATAATTTGTTTTTTGCGCACTACCACACCAGTACAGCTACAATTCAGCTACATCTCGTCCCACAGCCAGGGGGGCCTGAAGCATCAAACGCTGCCTCCAGGTCCCCTGGCCTTAGGCTGGTCCACCAGGGTTGACCACCCAGGTGGAATCCCCATCCACCCAGTGGTGCCTGCCCAGATGACGGCCTGTCAAAGTTGGTCTGGTGAACCCTAAAATACGCACTGTGTTCTAGTCCTTACAGCATATCAGGACAAGGACAAGGCATCAGCAGGCAGCAACAGTAGTAGCCACCCGCAGAAGATCCCCCAACCCCACATTCGGAAATCGAAACCCTTACCTATTAACCCCAAGCCCTTCACCCTTCACCCTAAACCCCACATTCGAAACCCTGACCGATTAACCCCAATCCCTTCACCCCACACCCACTACCCCAATCCCTCTACCCCAATCCTTTCCCCGCTTATTCCGTTCCCCCCCGAATCCTTTCCCCCCAATCCCTTTCCCCCCCAAACCCTTTCCCCCCCAATCCCTTTCCCCCCAATCACTTTCCCCCCCAATCCCTTTCCCCCCCAATCCCTTTCCCCCCCAATCACTTTCCCCCCCAATCCCTTTCCCCCCCAATCACTTTTCCCCCCAATCCCTTTCCCCCCCAATCCCTTTCCCCCCCAATCCCTTTCCCCCCCAATCCCTTTCCCCCCAATCCCTTTCCCCCCCAATCCCTTTCCCCCCCAATCCCTTTCCCCCCCAATCACTTTCCCCCCCAATCACTTTCCCCCCCAATCACTTTCCCCCCCAATCACTTTCCCCCCCAATCACTTTCCCCCCCAATCCCTTTCCCCCCCAATCACTTTCCCCCCCAATCACTTTCCCCCCCAATCACTTTCCCTCCCCTTATCCCTTTCCCCCCCAATCCCTTTCCCCCCCTTATCCCTTCCCTCCCCTATCCCTTCCCTCCACAGTCCCGCCTTACCCCCCAGCTAGGAGATGATGGCGGTGACACCCTCGCAGCTAGGGGAAGCAGCAGCAGCCACACACCCGCCTCGCCAAGTGTGTCGCCCAGAGGGCTGGGCATGCCGGCTTATCGTGCGAAGGCCCTCGAGTCTGGGGTGGCTGCACCTGCGGCTCCAGCACCCGTTCCCCCGCCGAAGCGGGTCGTGAAGAAGACCGTGTTTGACCACATCAGCTCTTCGCTGTTGAAGCCCACAAAGGCGTTCCTGGTGAGTAAGGGAGGGGCAGATGGAGTAGGGGGGCAGGGACAGAGGGGGAGGGGGGAGGGGGACACTTGATCAGGCCTGAATGAGCTCGAGTTCAATTCTGTATTCAATCCACCTGTCATGCGTGTCCACTTTCTCTCTCACTCACTATCGATCTGTTCCACCCTCTCCACCTCCCCTGCCCTCACATTCGTTCCTCCCCTCTCGTCCACATTCATACCTTGTCTCTCAGGCATCATATCCCTCTTGCTCTCATCTACCATTGACACTTTCCTCCACATTCTCACTATTAGCCACCCTTGTGCTCTCACTCTCACTCACCCTCACACTCACACCCTCACCCTCACACACGCTCTCACAGGTTCACACTCACTCAAAGCCTCACTCAATAGGTCACTCTCACACCCAGTTTGCCACTGTCAACCACCTTCCTGTTGTTATCTTCTTCAGGCATGGACCAGTGGAAACTCCAGGGAGGAAAGGGAAGCAAGCTTGGCACAGAGCCAGATGCTCAAGGTGCGTTATGAAGGGTGTGGAGGGGTCATGAACGATTGGAGGGGGTATGAAGAGGGGGGGAGAGGGTAGGGGAGGAGGATCGAGGGTTGGAGGAGTTATGGATGGACATGTTGGACCATTAACACACGCCATTTTATTGAAGGGGTGAGGAAACGAGCTTAGAAAAGAAACAAGTGCTCGAGGTGAAGCAGGGCGGGAAGGGTCGTGAGGGAGGGAGGGGATGTACCTTCGTCCCTTCACAAGAATCTTTACCCATAAATAAGATGCAGAGTACCCTATTAACAGGGGAATAAGTAATGCTAGCACAAGGGTGTGAGAATTTAGGCCGCAGTGTGATCCCGTACTGCACACCTGAGGGGAAAGCAAGATGCTCTTGGTGGGGCGGGCGGGGTGGACGGGGGAAGGATGAAGGGGTATGGAGTCAGATGCTGCAGGTGGGGCGGGGCGGGGGGAGGTGAGGAGGGCAGTGTGGAAGGCAGTGTGGAGGTGCGTTATTTTGACCCCACCCCCGCTGATGGCCGCCCTGCGCCGATGGGAACGAGGCCATGACCGGCCTAATGCCCTTGGCCCAAGCAGCAGGCCATGCACCAGGTCCCCTTAGCCGGGCTTAGGCTCCCAATCGTTTTGTTTACACCTGCTTCATAAATGCCCGTTACTTCCACACATTGTATGTTCACACCCATTTGTTCACACCCCACAGGGCCTTAGCGGCTTCTCTGCCCGCAGCTCGAGGCTCATGGGGTCTGTCAAGCTGCCAGCCAAGGAAGTCAGCGGTGAGGCTACATTCCCCACGCAGCTCATGCAGCCCGATGCACCCTTGCACGCAACTCATGGGTTCAGTTCAGCTGCTGATGAAAGACGTCGGCAGTGAGGCCTGAGTGATCAAACAAACTGATTACGAACCCATAAAGCGTTCACCCAAAGCTATGACTGCTTCCTAGGGACTAAGTTTGGGGTACCCTACTACCCTTCTACCTTCCCTAGACTCGTTAACCTATGCAATTGACTAGACTTCCATCAAATGAATCATTCAATGTAAACTACGGCTGTCAAGGTGTCTTCCAAGGAATCTAGCAGTGAGGGACCCCATGCGTGACGATACATACCCATCCATCCTAATGCATCCCCATGCATGTCCAAACATCCCCATGCATCCCCATATGCATCTCCGTTCCACTAATGGGGTCCAAGAATGTCAGTGGTGAGGTGCTATCCCCGCTCCACGCTCAAACTGTGAGACCTGAACCCTACACTCAATGCATGGAGATAGCGTCCAATGAAGTCAGCGGTGAACTATCCCATGCAGGTCCATGTAGATCCATGCAGACAAGCTTACCAATACATCGCCATGCCAATCATGCAGCTTCATGCAGCCCCATGCAACGAGGCAACAATTGCATCCCTATGCTTCTGCTTGCACGCCATGCATCCCCATGCATCCCCTGCAACCAATGCAGCCGTATGACCCCATGCATCCCATGCAATAAGCCAAGGTACATCCCCCCTCACCCTCCTTTCCTCCCCTCATCCTCCCTACCCCCATCCCCCATCCCCTCCCTCTTTTTCCCAGGCATGGCATTTGGTCACCGAACAGTTGCGTCCTCTGTTCGGTCGCGCCCAACTTCTCTCCGTGGCGATGCACCCGCCTTGGTATCATTCCCCCCGCCAGCCGCAGCACGCACTCCTGCGCCCATGTCCTCTACCTCAGCGGCAGTGGCAGCAGCAGCAACAGCGGCAGCGGCCGTACCCACGTCGGGATACTCTGCCTCCGCCTCTGCGGCCGCGGCAGCAGCGTGCGCAGGAGCAAATGCTGCAGCAGCAGGGGCAGCAGCCGCGGCGGCAGGAGCGGCAGCAGCAGGGTCTGCCGTAGGGGGAGCGGTTGCAGGTGCTGTCGAGGCTGAGACGATGCCTGTGGCAGTGTCCCCGAACCCGCACCACTCGGAGTTCCGTTTGTCGTCTGCTAGCAGGCACGAGAAAGCGCAGGAAGAGCTTGCAAGAAAGGTAACAGGGCATCAGGGCCAGCTGGGGGAAATGGGGAATCGCTTGGAGGGGATATCTGTGGGATGGGATGGCACAGGAGCTGCTGGCAAGATAGAAGACTTTGCCTCATATGGGGTGTGGGAGTGAAAGATCAGATGACTAGGAACAAAGACGGAATCTGGGGATGGCGCAGGCTGGGAAACCTGAGACGGGCCGGAAATCAGAGGAGGGGAATTCTGGGGGGGGGGGGGGGGAATGGGGGGACCAAAGAAGAGGAACTTTTAATTCAGCTGATTCCTGCATGGTATTTCGAGTTTTGTTTTGTTAGGAAAAGGATGAACTGGGAAGCTGGAAGCAGTGCATAACTGCATACTAAATTATGAACTCCTTATGTATCTCCTTATCCTTCTACAGATTGAAGCAAAGCGTTTGCCTTTGACAAGTTTGCATACCGGTATTCCATTTTATAATCATATTATCTGCATTCAGGTGGATGACCCGGTGGATGAGAAGCATCGGGTCCACTCTGTACTTCCCCCCCCATCCCTCCCCACCTCCTCATCCATCCTTTCCTATCCCATCCTATCCCTTGCTGGCCTAGTCCCTCAGCACATAAGCCCAAGACCTTCTCCCTCCCTCCTCATACCCTCGCCCCCCTCTTACCCTTACCCCTAAGGCCTGAACCCTAAATCCTCTCCGCCTTCAGACTGAGGTGATGCAGAGTGCCGAGTCGGTTCCACTTCACATGGCAACATTCTTCCTGCACATGCTCTGTATCTCATAGATTGTTTGCCGACTCTGTTTTATATTATCCCATCCACCCACAGATTGAAGAGAACCATCATGCCTAGTCCTCCCCTCCCCTCCCCTACCTTCCTCTCCTCTCCGCTCCCTCCCTCTCCGTCCCCTCATCTCTACCCTAAACCCTCCCCCGCCCTGAGATTGAGGAGGAGCATAGTGATCAGTCAGGACCTCCTCGTCCCGTCCCCTTCCTTCCCGTCCCCTCCGGCCCTCCCTCACCTGCCCCTCCCTTCCCGTCCCCTCCCTCACCTTCCCCTCTCCTCCTGTCTCCTCCCTTCACGCCCTCTCCCTCCCTGTCCCCTCCCCCACCTTCCCTCTGTTCCCATCCTTTCCTCACACCATCCTTAAAACATGAAACTCTCTGCCCACAGATTGAGGAGAAACATCGCGCAGAGAGCATGCACCCCACCTTCCGTGCCATGCCCTCGCCTCACACCACGCCAGCTGCCTTGTCAGCAGCAGCCTCACCAGCAGCAGCATCCTCAGTGATGGGCGGTGGCGGCTGTGGCGGCAGCAGGGGCTGGAGTGGTACCTGGACGCCTCCGTCTCCCTCCTCATCCCGACGAAGCACTCGTGAGCCGCCGCTGACAGTGGAGGCACCTGCTGTGTCTGGAGCGGGAGCAAGAGTGGAAGCAGGAGGGAGCCGCCCTGTCCAGCAGCTGCCCTTACCTCAGGGCCCAGCCGCCACATCCCCGGGCACAGGATCGGGTTTGCCGGCCGCAGTGTGCTCAACGGAGGGCTTCAACTACTCCTTCAGGTGTGATATTATACCCCTCCCTCGACCACTAGGGACTTGATGGTGCGTCAGTCACAGCTCAGCTACTCATTTAGGCAAGATATTAAACCCATCCCTTGACCACCATTTATTTTATGGTGTGTCAGTGACAGCTCAGCAACTTCTTTGGCGAGAGACCCCAACCCGCTCTTGGGCACTATTTATTTCAAGGCGCTATTTTCAGCTACGCAACAGGATGTGGACAGGATGACCTGGTGCAGTGAGGTGTCTGCTGCTTGCCTGCTTAAGCCAAAACCTGAAGGCTGGTCCAGGTTTGGTCCCCATCAGCCCTGTGGTGGCAGCCCTTGCATCAGCCTGATTAAGTTTTGCACTGATACCGACAGCAGTCAAATTAATGATGAAAGGAATGATGCCATTGGGGCGTCGATCAAGGGTCGGTCAGGCCTGCCGCTGAATAAAACAAACTGTGTTTACCATGAGCGAGGAGGTCGATCATATCCCATATCCGTTTTTGCCCCTTGGATACCAGGTATCTTCTTGATACCCCATTGATATCACCATGCCTTTTAAGCTGTAGGTGATGTCGAATTTATTAAATTTATTCTTTCCGACTGCAATCACAGGTCTGGGGTCCCAAAGCCATTAATGTCCGCTGGTGGCGCAATAACCCCTGCAACACCCACAACATCAAAAGCAGCATCAGCTGCAGCAGCAGGTGCAACACCTCATGCACCGGCAACACCAGCTGCAACACCAGCTGCACCGGCAACACCACCCGGAACACCTTCTGCAGCAGCCGCAGCAAAACCTGCAACAGCTGCTCGTGACACCCTGGATGCCTAGGCATGTGGCCTGGTTGCTGACTCAGCATAGGACGCAGCGCTGACTCAGCTTAAGACACAGCGCTGACTCAGGATAGCACACAGCAACCAAGACCCCACACCAACCAGCAGCTGCACCTGCAACTGGACCACTATTGGCTCCCCTTCATGTCCTGTGGTGCTGAGTCGGTAGCCTGCTGAGTGGGGCAGAGCAGAACTTGCCCAATGATGCAGGATTGGACTGGCCCAGTGGGGCAGAGCGGAACTTGCTCAACGATGGAGGATCGGACTAGCCCAGTGGGGCAGGGCATGACCTGCCCAGTGGGGCAGAGTCTGAGTGAAAATACCTGGTGAAAATAGCACAACTTGCCCCGTGAAGCAGGGTGGGACTAGCCCAGAGGGGCAGAGTGTCCCCAGGTGAATGACATTACACTGCTGGGCCATGCTGAAATGAAGCTCGGCCACGGCGACAAACAAAAAAATAGCTAGGAAAGTCAAGGGAGAAGGCAGAGTGTCCCCACATGCTGCGAGCAGGGTTAGGGTGCCAGGTCCAGGGCATTTGTTTGAGATATATCCTGGGGTGCTCTTGCTCCCTGCCTGAGGGGGCATACTGCCACCTGGGCATGTGAGAGCGAGGGGGGACCTTTGCAGTGTGGTAGAGTGCCTCAGAGTGACCTATACGGCCGTTTTGGCCCCAAATCACGGTCCGTTTACCGGATGCGATGTCCTTTTCCTGTCCGTACTGTCGACTGGTGCAATGGTACCTATCGGAGATGCTGCTTGTTACAGCTTGCAACCCGTTCTTTTTATTTTGGTTTTGGGATCCAGAAACTCTCAATCAATCTGCCACGGCCAGCAGTACTAGAGCTGCGACCTAGATAAGTTTTGGGACAGGACGGCAGACGACGGAGCCTGTCTATCTTGCTATTAATTTGAGTAAGGCCGACCTTTACTAGCCTGTCACTGCTCTTCTTGATTTTAGCAGGCAGCGCGACCGAAGGTTCATTACTCCTTTTGATTTAAGTCACTTTTGCTTTGCTTGGCTGATTGGTCTAATTCAAAATCTCGGAAGACCAATTTACCCGTCACACAAACAGACCCTGGCCTTCTGGAGTCAGGGGAGCTCTGTTTGTCTTGCCTTGATTCAAGCATATCCAGTAACTCCCGTTTGGTAACTTAGTTTGACTTGACAGTTTTGATTGACTGTTCGAGATAGGACCTCCTTTGGATGCATTCACCTGGGGAAGGAGCGTGCTTAGATTGCTTTTTGTATTCAGATCTCATCAGTCTGTGTAGTTTGTGAGGTTTTGGTTGTACATCTTAAGTGCTATCATTCATTTGAAGGGCCACCAGGTTATATGGAAAGCAGAGATGACAAACACATGGCAGACTAGACACGCGGCTGCTTGGCCCATGGTTTAGACCGGTGCATACCCGCTGGGCCATGCTGAACGCTCGGCCAAAGGCTGGTAGGGAATGACTAGGCTCGATTCCAGGTATCATGCACAGCCTGTGCCCATGGTGAGACGTGGCCATATCGATGGGCAGCGGATGAGGCAAGCCCAATCCAGCCCCAATCCAGCCCCACTGCCATCATTACTCTTTGATGTTGGGATCAAAACGCATAGCTGCGAATTTGAATGAGCGGCCTTTGGTGTCATAGCCCTGAAGTCGAACGCCGATGGAGATAAAAAACTCTTTTTGATAATTACATGGGGCCGATGACATGCATGGCACCTGTTATCCCTAAAACAAGACATAGAATCTCAGATCCCAATCAGGCAATCAGACAGCGAAAATTGAAGACTTGGTGTACTGTTCGGCAGCCTAGGGCTGGTTAATTTGAGATCACTAATTCACTAGTGAGCAGGTGGCAGAAAGAAAAGTGTACAACCCATAAACACTAAGCTGAAGAGCTTGACGAGAGCATTCCAAATCTTATCTTGTCGTGTGTTTTGGCATGGGGAAAGGGGCATTTAAGTGCTAAGTATAGAGGGGAAAGAGGCCCACGAGGGCAAGTAAAAAAACATGTTTAGAAAAAGAATCGGTGTGGAACATTTACTGTTGCGGAGTAATTACTGTTTATGGTACCTGACGGTGCAAATTTCATGTAAATTACACTCCAAACTTCTGTTACGGCGCAATCTCACTTTTTCTCTTACACATAATTTACGCTCGGATATCTCGGTATCAACATACAAACCGTAAAATATGTACACCACGAATATTGCAAGGTGCCAAAATCCCCCCCCAACCTGCCCCAGCACTTTCAAGCTTTTTAGCACATTAGATATCGCATTAGATCTACATCTCCTCCGCCTCTTCCTCCTCCTCTGAGCCTCAACATTGAAGAGAAAGCCATTTGGAGCAGGACAGGCCTTCGAGTTCAACAGGTGTCCGGAGAGACAGCTGATGTTGCCGTGAGAGAGCTTTCGACAATGGTTGCATTGGCCCTTGGTCACGATTCACGACGACACCGTTAGACACCTGGACAGCGTCAGTGAATTGTCGACGGGCGACATCGCCTGGCTTATCGTTAATCCTTTACCCTTATCAATCCAACTTTCTTGGGAGGCACTGCGGCATCATATGCTGGTAGTGCTGACAGACCAGCTGCCTGGCTGGCTCAAAATTGCGATGGGACGGGTAACGTTGTTGCAGAAGGTTCCGCAGCGCCTTTGGTGCCATGAAACTGCAATAATAAAAGGATGCGAAGGTGCCATGTGGTTTGCGCCCCGGCAGACCTCACAATTTGTTTGCTTGGACTAAATAAGGTGTGAGGCCAGAGTGCCAGACGCTCATCCCTAAAAAACTTGAGACGCTAATACAGTTTTGCAGCCGGTTCGTAGTGTGAACTGCCATCCACACTCGGATCCACACTCTTGCACTTGCACACCATAAAATAATTTAGCCTCCTAAGGTTTTAGGGTAAAATTAAAGCTGCAGTATAAATGCACGATATTACATTACATTCAAATCGTCTTACAGTGAAGGTTCCCAACACTGAAAATAATATATGTTGTTGGACATCAGATTGAGATGAGAGTGGCACCTTAATTCCTGTCACATGCAGTCAATTTGCATGCATTAAAAGAATATCACCTAACGTAAATGATTTGATTCTAGCGCTACTGCATAATCTGTAGCTGCTGATGAGGTGACACCCAAGAAGGCAAGAACCCGCCGCAAATCTGAGCTATGCAATCAGTGCTGAGGCGTTTAAGGGTGCTGGGCAAGGATCTCCCCAGAAGGCAGGAGATCGAGTTCTTCGCAATCTTCTTAATCTGATGCCTGCACACAAAGTGATGGATTTTGTCATTTGGGGGACTGACCCCCCGACTTTGCCCCCTCATATCGACTTCACCCCATGGCAGGGCCCACAAATAATTTGTTAGACCAGGTTGAGAGATTTCTCGTCAAGCTCTACAACAACGTAGGGGAATGGGATTTTTACAAGTTTTTACTTCACCACTGACGAGCTGTGGCGGTGGGGGTCGTCATGGGGGGGTCGTCATGACTAATCACGCGATCAGTCATCCACCCTCCCAAACACGCCCGTGTATCCTACTACATGAGGCTGTTAACTCGAAACAGCTGTTTACTCAATTTATGCTAGTTACACAGCCTTATACTTTTACAAACCCCAGCAACCGTTAGCACATGCACACCTGATCTTGCCCCCGCGTCTCTCCGCCTCCCAGAAAAATCTAACAAGCGCCTGCTTGAAATGCTCCCAACCCGCCTTGTTTGCGGTTGCATCTGAGTCTTGAAATCTCGGCGCGGTCGTGGCAACAACGGCCCCGTCACCCAGCATCGTCCCTCAAGTTGACAGCTCTTGAGCCAACTTCACCTAGTTGCTGTGCATTTGGACTGTCGACATCTAGCTTTTCCCTTTCGTTGGACTTGTCATTCCGTCCCGTCGCCACTGATACCTACATGGCTCCATACCTTCCTGGGTTCTGACGCACCGTCCCTCAAGACCGCTGCGGGTAGCTGCGCATCCCGGTGTTGCTGCCTACCCTTCCATTGGCAGTATAACACTCGAGCAGTGCCTCTGTTGAGCCGCACCGTCACCCTGATTGGGTGCATCCATTGCAGCCCCCCCTGCCCCCACGCGGTCATCTGTCAGCAGTTGCATCCGCACCAGCTGGAGCGTCAGCGAGTAGATTTCTCAGAGTTTCTGCCAAGAAGAAAACGGCACGTTATTAGGAGTAACAGTTTCTTCATTTTTTCAACTGAAGAGGCACTGCAGACGTTATGGGAGCCTGTCTCAGCAGCAGCAGCAACAGCAAGAAGTATGAGGAGGAGAAGACGTCGGATAGGATATTTCGCCACCTACAGCTGCGGCCAGAGGTGAGTGCGAGCATTGCGGGCTGTGCACCCACATTCATTTTGAATTCGGGCACGCAGGGCAGGCGGGCAAAGAGAGAGATCGGAGTGGGTTTGGAGAAGGGTGTACTCGAATTCTGTTGGGGTCCAAACATGGGGAGCATGGTACAGCAGCAATTGCCATGAACAGTAGGTTGAGCCGACCCACCCGGGCAGCATCGGCAGCATCCAGAGCATCCAAGCGCAGCGTTGGGCGCCATGCAGCCATGCAGGCAGAAGGGTTGGTGTCTTGCGTGTGAAGGGGCTTGGGAACTTCGATGAATCACATTGGGTGTGGTGTGAAAAGGGTTTACTGGGGCAGGGTGATGGTGCATGTGGGTGGCATGTTAAGCACATCCAGCAGCAGCTTGGCCTCTAAATGTGGAGGGACGCAGCTGGAGCTCCAAGATCTAACCTTCAACCCTAACCCCTTTCTGTAATTTCTATCTCAGGCTGTGTTAGGAAAGCCATTCTCTGTGTGCAACATTACGTTGTATGAAGTGTGGCTGCGAGCCCCAAGCCCTCAGACATTAATCCCACCCCTCAGCCCACATGATAAACCCGAAGCCCTTGCCTCAAACCCTTAGCCCTGCAGACCATGTTCAGCAAGCTGTCCTCGAAAGGTTGTACCATACACCACATTGTGCCTGCGAGCCCTGGACCCTAAAACCTATACCCTCACCCTCCTGCATGCCCTAACAAAGCCTGGGTCTCAATCATTATTTCAGAGTTCTGTGCGGAGCATGTGTGCACCATAGTCTCCCTGAACCATATCAAGTCTCCAACTTCGAACATGACTACATGCTAAACATGACTACATCCTTAACATCCATCCTTTGACATTACTACATCCTAAACATCCCCCCTAAACCCTTACCCCACGACAGACTGTGTTTGGCAAGCAGTACTCCGAGGGAAGTACCATCTTTCATATCGTGGTTGGATCCAGCAGCGAGCAGACCAACCAGCGGGCGCTGCAGATGTTGTTCCAGCGCCTGGACGCATGCTGGGAGGGGCTGGTCATGGATGCGTCCGTCATCGCTGTTTTTGGACGGACGATCGGACGCATCACCTCCGGTATGTTTTATCAAGATGCCTTGAGACGACTATATGTTCTTAGGTTACAGATTTCTGTGCCAGCGCCCTGACGGCTGCCTAGAGGGATGTATCCGCACGTGAGGGACGCTTCTGTCATTCATGTCTTTGGTGGAAGGAGTGGTCACATCACATCCGGTATTTTTTTTCATCATGTTTTCCAAGCACATATTATTTCTTTTTTGAGAGGGATTCTCTGTTCCTGCGGCTGGACGCATGTCGTGATCAACCTGTCACGACATGCGTCCAGCCGCAGGAACAGAGAATCCCAGAGTTTATGGCAGGGCGCACCAAATCACTTTTGGCAGCGCATGACTGCGCTAACGTGCCTTCCGTCGTTTATTTTAGTGAGTACCATGACACTTTAAGCAGGCCACTGGGCAGCCTCCCCTGGGCAGCCTCCTCTGGGCTGATGTGGACTGGGGACCTGGACCGGCCTGTGGCCAGTGGCGCAGGAGACAGAGCGTGCAGCACCTGGCCACCCTAACCACCCAGACCAAGGTGTTCTTAAACACCCTCTCCCTCTCCCTGCCCAACATTGAATGCTGTCGTGTGCCATTTTAATCTTACTCTTTTCTCCTCACCTCCATTTTCGCCATATTCCCCCCAGCTTCCAATGCGACCAGGACCTTCATCAATACGCCCAATCAGCTGGGCTGGACGCCGCTAGCCATCGCGGCCAGGCAGCACCATCACTCTGTCTGTCAGCTACTGGTGTCCAAGGTAGGTCAGGGCGGCTTTATACTGAATAGATGGTCAAACAAGAGATGCTAGAAAGCTCTTAGCTGGGCGCGCCATGGTCACCAGGCCGCACCATCCCTCAATCTGCCAGGAGTGTCAGCTACTGGAGTCCAAGGTAGGGCAGGGTGGGTTTGTTCTGAATTGATAATCAAACAAATACAATGTATACTAGATATTTCCCAAATGCGCTTGACGCCGTTGCCAGGCAATTGCATCTTTCTCCTTGCCGGGCTTCAGGCTTCACGTCCCTCCCATGCGCATGCATCGCCCCTTAACCTCCCCCCTCAACCCTACACTATAATCTGAACCCTGTACCCTAATCCGGACCTTAACTCTCAACCCTCCCCTGGTTGCCAAGGCATGGGCCAAGGATATCATCCTAGGCCTCACCTTATTCAAATGCGCCTGCATCGCCCCCTAAACCTCCCACCCCATGAATCCTGTCCTAGAAACATACTCCTTTAACTCCCCCCACTTGAACCCTGATCTAAAAACATAATCCCTACCACCTCACCCCCCTCCAAACCCTACAATTAATTTCCCCCTCCAAACCCTACAATTAATTCCCCCCTCCAAACCCTACAATTAATTTCCCCCTCCAAACCCTACAATTAATTTCTCCCCTCTCCGGTCCTCCCTAGGGTGCTGACGTGTGGGCTAAGGACCATTCGCTAGGCCTCACTTCGCTCCACTGCGCCTGCTCTGCCCCCGGCGCGGGCGGAGGCGGGGCAGGCGCTGGGCCGGCGGGTGCAGGTGGTGGCGTCAGCGGTGGGACCAAAGGCGTTATGCTGGATACGGGATGCTCCAGAACCATCCGGGTGCTGCTGTCGGGGTTCACGGAACTGCTTGAGAGACAGAGGTATGGAAGCGTGGGAGATTTCAGCGTGCTTCTATTGGAGGCTTAGTGAGGTAACTGCTGGCAACCAACAGCTTTTTGTTTCCAAGGGCGGGAGCACAAGGGCGAGACCAGGCCTGCCCACACGTGTTATTCACATTCCTCCTGACCAGTTGACTTGCGGTGCATTGCTCTGCTCCAACAGAACAGACTAAAGGCTGGCTCGGCAGGTCAACATACTGATGGCCTGCATTTACGTGCATGTGTGACTTTGTCCTGATATAAAAGACATCGCGCTCTCATGGGACTGGATTTCATTCCGTAGGCTGAAGAGTTTCCGAGAAGAGTACTGTATCCCAGAAGAGTATCCCAGGATGAATTCTGAGCACGTCTGGATTGTAGATTTTCCCATGCGGTGTGTGGCATGCTGCACAGGTCATTGCAGGCAGTTGCATTTCCAGGCTGCTGTCCCCCTTCCCCCAGGCATGTCTCATCTGGACAGGAATTCAGAATAACTCTCTGCTCTTGACATGGTTTCAGGGGCGCTGGAAACACAAATCTCACAGCAGTTGTGAACAGCTGTACCAACACTTTGACAAACCGACAGGAACTGGGCAACCCCTGATCTTCTAGTGAAAATGTACTGCCAGGGTGTAGCAGCTGTGAAGCCCTCCCGTAAACCATGAAGCCAAGCCCTCCCACAAACCCTGACCATACAATCTTTGAGCCTGGTGTGCCCTACATTTCCAGGTTCAGGGACGTGGGGACAACGAATGCAATGTTCATTTTAATTATTAAGTATGGTGTTTACTAAAGTATGACGGCTCCACTCTTTACATCGGCGCCTGGTAAGATTTAATATTTACAGTTAACGAGATTTCATGCAACTATGTCTCTGTAGGTTTATGGATGCTGGGACGACTGCCGGCATGACTGCCCTGCACTTTGCCGCGGCGTCGGGCGACACCCAGGCGCTCAACGCCCTGCTGGAAAGGGGGGCGGACATGTACTGCTGTAGTACTGCAGCCGACATGTACAGCCGCGGTGCAGGTGGTGCGGCAAGCAAGGGCACGGGCGGGAAAGAGAAAGAGTGCTTTTCGTTTGATGCCGGCAGTACAGCGTTGGTGAGTGTGGGGGGGGGCATTTCAACAGTATGCGGTGGTGGCGTGGGGGGCAGTGCAGCGTTGGTGAGAGGGTGGGGCATTTCAACAGTAGGGGGGTGGGGGCGTGGGGGGCAGTACAGTGCTGGTGGGTGGGCCGTACATCTTGGTTTGGAAGGGTGCATCACTATGTTGGAGGGTGGAGGAAAGAGCAAAGTGGGTGGGTGGGCATTACAACGCCCCTTCCCTCATCACCATCCCCACAATCATCTGGCCTGCCCCCTCCCTCCCTTCACTATCCTCCTTCTCCCTTCTCTTCCTCCCTCCTCCTTCACCTCCTCGATTGGTTCACCTTCCCCCTGTTTCAATTCTTGCACTCTGCTCCCTCCCTTATAAAAGGGCCGTTCTCCTCCCCCCCCCATTTCCTCCTCCCATTGGCCCTTTTTTTTGCTTCCCTCCTCAGCAACATTGTCCTCCTCCTCCTCCTACTCCTCCTCCTCCTTTAGTTGCTCCTTCCTTCTCCTCGTCTCTGTCCTTCGTTGTAACATCTGCTCTCTCTTTTCCCCCCTGTCATATCGCAGCATGTGGCTGCGGTGTGTGGAAGGAAGGACATCGCCATGCTCCTGCTGCTGCAGCATGTGGGTGTGGAATGTGTGAACTGTGGATGATGTCATGGGTGCTGACTGCCTGCAGGGTGTGGACAGTGTTGACTGTCTAGTGGGTGTGCAGTGTGGATTGTGTGAACTGCTTAGTGAATGTGGCATGCCTCTCCATGAGTCTGATGGTGTCGATGGTGTGGTGGCTGTTGTATAGTCTGATGTTGCTGATTGTGTTTTTGCGTCTGTTCATTTTCTTTTGCCTGGACTTCACTAAGTGTGAGAAAGGCCGCCCGACGCTTGAAAACCTGGGACCCTGAGATATTAAAACAGCGTGGGTACGCGGTTGTGATAAGGCGAGTAGGGATTATTTTACCCTTAATGTTGCATGCTGATGCGCAGAGGCAGCGCACAGCTGGCGCCAGCGGGGGCTACTGGGCATCTGGGGCGGCAGCAGCAGCAGCAGCAGCAACAGCTGTAGCAGGTGGAAGCGCAATAGTCCCCGCAACGTCTGGGGGTACTTCAACATCTGCAACATCTGCAGATCCAGCAATCTCTGCAGCAGGCGTGGGGGGTGCTGTCGCCAGCGCGCTGCCGCCGCCTCCGCGGAAGATCGACATTATTATGCTGTCAGCTGCAACAGCAGCAGCAACAGCAGGTGGAGAGGCATCCACTTCAGTGACAACAAAGTCCTTTGTGTGTCCGGCGCCGGTTCAGTTGACGATCGACCCGAGGCTGTTTTTCGACCGATGTGGCCACCTGCCTCTGCACTACGCTTCGCAACACCGGCGAGATGTTGCAACACTGCTGCATCCTGCGTTCAGGTAGCACGCTGCTGTGTGTGAAGGGTTCATCTTCTTGCCCGGATTCTTCGCTACCGTCCGTGTTGAAGCATTGGTATGATGTAGGGAGCAACCTCCGGCCGGAATTCTGCTACCTCGTTAGATTCTTGCGTTATCTTGGGGAAATTGAGGGTTTGACCAATGGGGTCGGGTTTTCTTTTTCAGTGGAAGGTTGGTAGCTTCGAGTTTTGGTTAAAGTTCCAATGCAAGTGTTCAACCACCAGCCAGTACCTTGCACACATCTGCCGCCTGACCCCTTACCCCCCCCCCTTGCATCCTCCCCTCCCGCCCCCCTACACGCACATGCTGCCTTGTTTCTCTCTAACTCTCCCCCCCTTCTCATTCTCTCCCCCACGCATATTCCGCCGGCACAATTCCTTCCCCCTCACCCTCTTTCTCACCCCGCTCTGCGCAGCCTGACCTCTTTCGCCCTTTTGCGCGTCATCTCGGGCACCTCCCTGGACAGCTGCTGGGACCACGGGGCAGGCCGAGGAGGCGGGCTGAGCAGGACCTCCAGGTCAGGAGCAGGGAGTGCAGTGGGGAACAGACGGACCAGCAACGCTTCCGGTGTGAGAAAAGTTTCCCTTCCTAATCCGGTGAGAGCGCAACCTCAACAGCCAGAGGGGCAGCAGCGGCCCAGGCTCGGCATTGACCCACCGCCGCTACAGCAGCCACATGCCGCCGCCGCCGCCGCAGCAGCCTGTACATCAGTGGTGGTGTCGCCGCAGCCGGGAGGGTCGTTTGCATCGGAGGCAAGCCTGCAACAGCAGCCGCAACAGCTGCAACAGCCCAAGGAGGGTTCAGCTGCGACGAGGACGGGCAGTACAGCACCTTGTCTGGCTGGCGGTACGACTGGATCTGGATCTGCACCTGATTCTCCGGGTCATCTCCAGGTCACGGTCTCGCCAGATCAGTCTCCTGGCTCCAAGGTGCAGGGGAAGCCGCCTCGGCCGCCATCTCCCCGGCCGATGTCTCCGCCATCCCTGCAACAGGAAGGGTGCAAACAGCCACTCCCTCTATCGCCGGCGTCACCGCAACAGCAACAGGAGCAGCAGCAGCAGCAGTCCCCGCAGCAGCAGCAGGAGCAGCAGGGACCATTAGTGTTTGTGCACACGCTTGCTCAGTTCAGCGGGGCGACCTTGAAACAAGGACTGGCAGCGGCGCTTCGGGAGTGAGTGCTACTTGGGGTTAAGGGTCCAGGGCTAGTCAGGGTTCAGGGTTGAAGGGTTAGGGTTAGGGTGAGGGTGAGGGAAGCAGGTGGAATTCTGTATTGCTGCTGCTCTCCTGCTAAGAGCCAGGGAGGGCTACTGCTACTGCTGCTGCTCACATGCGCAACCCCGGCCAGACCCCAAATGGCCTGTGAAACAGATGGGAACTGTTACCCTCGGCTCAGATTTCCATCAGGCTGACAAATGGTGCCTACGACCCTATACGGTGGTCCATGATCTGATACAAACTATGACGGGATTCGATAGTTGGCTATGTGGCATTGGTGATGTATCTGTATTCGGGCTTTGATGAGGTGTGCCCTGCATGAGGACATTCCTGCGAGGGAGGGGTTTCAGCGGGCTTTTGTTTGGCCTACCCTGAGGTGGTTACTGACACACGCCTTCATGTTGATGCATTAAGGCCACATCACCAATATAAACACGGTCCTAGGGGGGAGGGCTGTTTAGGCTGGAGGGCTTTTGACACATTCACACATTGTCCTGGGAACGCGTATTCGCATGTACGAACGTGCATCTACACTCCTATTGCGGTGCTCAGAGGAATCGTGTTTAACTCCATGTTGGGTCAGCCCAGCACGCTCTCACCTTCCACACCTGATACATATTCACACCTATCCCCACGTATTCACACCCTGCCAGGTGCTTGGAGGCACCGCGTGCGCCCGAGGACGCTTCCCCCTCGTCCGTGTTTGCCCGGTCGATTCCGATCGCATCTTCGGTGCTGGGTGCGGGCCTCGCAGCAGCCGGGCAGCTGTTTGCCCGGCGATCAATCTCCGACAGTGGTCCTCGGTCGCCCCAACCCCCGCCCAATATGGTGAGGGAGGTTGAAGAGCTTGGCCTAGGTTCAGTTTTTGGGGGGCTGGGGTTGGGCTTTAGGTTCCACGTGCTCTCCCACTACCCTAAACCCTCAACCCTGTTTCACCCCTACCCCGTTGCTTGTGACAGGTGCGTAGCGCGGCCGTCCAGATCGGCCATGCTGCGCCCCACCCAGCGCCCAACTCCTTGCCCCTGCCCCTCCTGCCCGGCCGAAACCCGGGGGATGTGGCTCCGGAACCTGGGCACTCAGCTGCGCACCGGCCGGGGGCGGGCAGACAAGACAACTCGCGCTTTGCCCAGGTAGGATGCCCTGTTTAATATAAGCATTGAAACACAGTACCGGTGGCGCGATGAAACTGATCCTCTCCCTAGGACCTCTCTCAGAGGATGGAATTGCTGCACTGCCCCAGATCCTTGGATCTGACTCTGCTCCTGCCTTACCTCCTGCTCCTGCCTTGCCCTTTGGTGCTGCTGGGCGGCCTGCTCCTGCCTTGCCCTTTGGTGCTGCTTGGCGGCCTGCTCCTGCCTTGCCCTTTGGTGCTGCTTGGCGGCCTGCTCCTGCCTTGCCCATTGGTGCTGCTTGGCGGCCTGCTCCTGCCTTGCCCTTTGGTGCTGCTTGGCGGCCTGCTCCTGCCTTGCCCTTTGGTGCTGCTGGGCGGCCTGCTCCTGCCTTGCCCATTGGTGCTGCTTGGCGGCCTGCTCCTGCCTTGCCCTTTGGTGCTGCTTGGTGGCTTGCTCCTGCCTTTCCCTTTGGTGCTGCTTGGTGGCCTGCTCCTACCTTGCCCTTTGGTGCTGCTTGGCGGCCTGCTGCTGCCTTGCCCTTTGGTGCTGCTTGGCAGCCTGCTCCTGCCTTGCCCTTTGGTGCTGCTTGGCGGCCTGCTCCTGCCTTGCCCTTTGGTGCTGCTTGGCGGCCTGCTCCTGCCTTGCCCTTTGGTGCTGCTTGGCGGCCTGCTGCTGCCTTGCCCTTTGGTGCTGCTTGGCGGCCTGCTGCTGCCTTGCCCTTTGGTGCTGCTTGGCGGCCTGCTCCTGCCTTGCCCTTTACCGGTAGTGCTGCTTGGCGGCCTGCTGCTGCTTAGCAGCGTACCCTTGCCTGTCGACACATCCCCGTCCCAGTCTTCCTCTGTTTGCCCCCTGTTTGCACTCATGTGACCCAGGTGCTGACAGGTGTATGAATTAGTTCATACAATTAATATCCGTAGACATATATGGCCAGAAATGCGACGGCCAGGATATAACTTGATTAAATTACAACTGATATGCTCTGTTACACTCCTCCCCCACCCCCAGCTTGTCCACTTCCAGTCCACTCAATCTCTTCCGCCCAAATGATAAAAATTTGACCTTGCCTCCCCCACCCCCCACATTGAACTTGTTGCGCCTTCCATATGTGTGGATGTCTCGTGAACGTTTCCTACCCCAGACTCTTGTATCTTACACCTGCCTCCACCTTCAATCCTCCACTGCATTGGTTCACCATGTCTCTGAATCCCTGATATATTTACCCCATTCTCTGTGCACAGAAACTTCAGAGATTGTCGATGTCGTCGTCCCGCGACAGCTGCAGCAGCGCTCAGGGCAGCTTCTTCGCCAGCAGTGGAGCACACGCCTCCGCCCCCCCAGGTAATGAACAGATGGTGGTGCTCTGAATGTAGATGGGGAGCCCGCTAAATAAAGGTTGAAAGGGGTGCGCCATGAGTGGCACAAATTGAGAAACTAAGTAATATCGGGAGAGGGGGGCATTAGCTGCGCTCTGTGTGGAATCGGTTAGATTTGTGCGGATTGTGGAAATGTTAACCACCTTGCCTTATTTCATCCGGGGCCTTATAATAAGGAGAGACAACTGTGGCTTGGCAAGCATTTGTATGCCTGTAAGGGTGCGCAAAGGTACCCTGAATGTGCCGCATTCACATACGGGCACATCGCCCATGCCTTATTCCTGGCCCACTCCTAAACCCATAGCCCTAAACCCAGCATCTTAAGCCCATACCAATGCAAATCCCCGAACCCCCATTTTGTTAATTGGAGTTCGGGGATTTCTTGCCCGGCAGTAGGCAATTTGCAGCGCTGTTTTGACTCAGCGCCGCCTCACCCCACCCCTCACCCCTCACCAACTCCCTGAACTCCCCGATCCTGAACACCTTTTCTCACAGGAGGCTGCAAGCCACTGGCAGCGGTTCTTGTTCCACACATCGCCTTGCTTAGACCCTCCTCCCACTGCTTGCAACCCAGATCCCTCAATCCCTCATTCCGCAGGCAGCGGCAGCCACGTGGTGGCGGCGGTGCTTGGCCCTGGCGTCGCTTCGCTCCAACCCTCGGCCCACTTTGCCCACGTGGCCCTCCTGCCCTGTCACCACTTGGTGTGCGCCGGCTGCATGCATCAGCTGCTGGAGTGCTGGCCGCTGACCGCACCGGTAGTATGCAGCACATGCAACATGGCAGTCGTGGGCTTTGCACATGCCTAAGAGCCAGCTGGCAGCTGGTTCCCTGCAAGCCTGACATCAAGACAGAGAGCCAGCTAGCAGCTGCACTACAAGCCAGCCAGCTGCTCCCCTGCAAGCCTGACATCAACACAGAGAGCCAGCTAGGTGCTGGACTGCTTGCCGCGGACAGGTCCTGTATCCTACAGCCCTTGCATTATGGTGGAGCTGGGCCTCGCACTCACCTAGCTAACAACTAAGGCACTGCCAGCTGATCAACTGCTGGCCACCTGGCAAGACCCCCAGACATGGATCCACCTGACTGCTTGATTGCTGGCCACCTGGCAAGACATGCAGCCGCCTGACTGCTTGACTGCTGGACACCTAGCAAAACTGCCCCCCCAGCACAATCACATGCTGTTGTGGGCCTCCCACACACTCAGCTAGTAGGCGCTGCACTGCAAGAAACTCAATTGCTGGCCAGACTGTCAGGCAGGCGCGCCTGCCTCAATCAGCTTTGTCACATGGCTGTGGTGGGTTGTATTCACATGGGTATGTGGCCAGCAGGCGGTCAGACGGACAGCTGCTTGACTGCTGGCCAATCGGCCGGAAGGCTCTTACGTATGGCATAGACAGAAAACAAACTGATCCTCTGCTGTCCAGATGGCAAGATCTACAGCCAGAGGAGACACTGCCAGCCAGACAGCCAGCCGTGAGCTTAACTGCTGGTCAGACCGCCAGCTGGATTTGAAGGGCTGACCAGCCGGACAGCCAGGTAGCTGTCCAATTGCTGGCCTGGCAACCAGCTAGTGCTCGGCTGTCGATGTACTGCATGCTTTGTACCGCACCGTTGTGTGCACAGCATGATGTACATTGCAAAACCGTTAGTACTGCACGCCATGTGGTGCGATATTGTGTGCACCGCATGTTCTGCACTCAAGGTATGTTGTGTACCGTTGAGTTTTTTAAGATCCCTCAATAGTTCAGAGGTGGGCATGCCCATGGGGAGTTTCTGTGAATTTCTATGTCTCTTGTTCAAGCACAAAAAGGCTAACGGTGTCTGTTACGCGCTTTAGGGTTTAGAGTGATTTTTTTCTCGCTTGCAGTAGTGCATAGGTCGACTCCCGGTGATTGCGGTTGTTGTGATCCCAAGAAGGTCCAAAGGGTTGTGCCTCTGGACCTACGAGATGTATCCATCTCCATAAATAATGGAATGGGGATGGCAGATCTCTGGGATTACCGGGTGCCGTGCTGGCAAGCCGCACACAAAGCTAGATGGTAGGTTACCCAGTGCTACGGTCGAACGAGTGCCTTCCTTAATCCACACCCCAGGGCGTGTCTCGATTTCTTTTAGGTTATTGGTTTCATGCGTTTCTTACATTCTCTCTTATTGGAAGCTTTCGGGGTATGTCAGAG
Organism: Limnomonas spitsbergensis; assembly: GCA_037349105.1. NCBI lineage: Eukaryota > Viridiplantae > Chlorophyta > Chlorophyceae > Chlamydomonadales > Limnomonas > Limnomonas spitsbergensis. The sequence goes on from JAYJMM010000062.1 coordinate 731,216, forward strand.
AGGATGCAGTGTCAGAAACACGGGGTCTGCTCGGAGAAACTGATTTCTTGTGTATGTCTCATGTGCCCTCCTCTTGTTTGAACAGTAGGGCTGCAGGAAAGAAAGATATGTTAGATCGCTTTGCCTAAGCTTTCCTCCCACGTGGTTTGGGTTTTAGGGGATGGTATGGGACGCAGTGGACAGATTAGAGATCCTGCCAATGATGAATGGCCATTAGCCAATCGCTCTTAAATAGCGATCCAATCATGTGAGCAGATCTTTGGCTGTCGAAGTGGCAACGAACGAATAAGTGGGTGGGTGCGTGGTTGTCTACACCCCTCACCTGGCTCTTGGCGAGGATGGAGGGCAGGGGAGGGAGTGGATATGAGGGTAACAGTGCAGGCGCGGGATCCCCGCCCATGCTGCCCTGTTGCCCTGACCCCCATGGCCTGGTGGTGCGGAGCAGGCTAATTTCCTTTCCAATGTCTTTCATGCGCGGTGGCTGTTGATGCATTGGTACCAGGCCCCCTTGCTGCAAGTTTGCCCCAGGCAGGCAGGCTCTTTCACGTGCTTTACTCAGTATATTCCTCATATCTTACACAAGCATTGCACGGTGCATTTCACAAGCATTGCATGGTGCATTTCACAAGCATTGCATGGTGCATTTCACAAGCATTGCATGGTGCATTTCACAAGCATTGCATGGTGCATTTCACAAGCATTGCATGGTGCATTTCACAAGCATTGCATGGTGCATTTCACAAGTTTTCCATGGTACATTCCCAGGTTTTTCCCCGGGTTCATATCAAGTGATGTGTGCTGCTAGCCGGAAAGGCGAAACGTCTATTCCATGTCCACACTTCAAGAGTATATTTGATATTTCACGCACATTATATTCCGCGTGCCCTGCACTCCTGTCGCAAATGTCTAGCATGCAAGCGTGCCTCATGCTATACCCTGCAGGGTTCCAGGGTTCAGAGTTTGGGGTTCAGTATTTCATTTGACTTCATGTGACGTCCCAGGGCGTAGAAGTACGGTACACATGTGACCCATGTGGAGTGCATCATGTTCCTGCCGGGTTGAGGGTGTGAGGGTTGGGGGTTATTTCAGGTGGATGGCCCCAGATTGGATGCAGCGCCTAAAATTTATGTAAGCCTCCTGCGTGGTGCAGCGAGTTCACTAAGATTGGGGTCGAGGGTTCAGGGTTATTGCCCTCGTGTAAGGCGTGGCTGTGCCCTGGGTCGAGCGCAAGGTCTTAACTTGAGGTGTGTCCCCTGCAGGGCACAGGCTGTACCTATCTTCTGGGGGGACATAGCTTGTGTTTTCACACTTGTTCGGTCCGACCCTTTGGAACCCCTTATTTTGGTCCCTTTCTCGGTGCAGCTCCACATTCAGATTGTCGTGGATGTGCTTTTCAGGAAAGGAGAGTTCTATCCCCCAAAAGATGTGATCGTGTGATCAGTAAGGAGGTAGTGCAGCTTGGGGCTGGGGAATAGCTGGGGCCACATCCACGCTGTGCATGAATTTAGGGATCGATGTTCTTACCTATGATGTTCTTTCTCTTGCCCCTTGGCTGGTCTTCAGATTAGCTTCATTCCTACCATTCAGCTGCATATTTACCTCCTTCTGGATGTCCCTTGTGTGGCCAGTCATACTGCTTGGGCCGGTGTCTGGAAGCCAGTCAAGGTGTGATCCCGGTCGGGCCGATGGGTGGCCTGCCAAAAGTGGACTCCTGACCGAAGAACGGAAATCTGCTAATGCAGCTGCCCGCTGAACCTATTTGTTTCGTCTTTGTGCTCCACTTGCCTGCTACTAATCCGTTATAGCTGTCTGTTGCGGATTATTTTGTTGCTGGACATGGGGGTCATTCCTCTGGCTGGTCGGTGGTTTTGTGCCGGCAGCTAGACCGGGGCACTGGTTTTTCTTGGGTTCTAGTGGTTTATTAGTCCGAACAGGTTTACCACATTATTTGTAATTCTGATTTGGGCTGTAAAAGTGTTACGTCATATATTTTACGTGTTAAGTCATATATTTTAATACTGTGGAAAAGGCCAAACGGTCCAAGAACAATGGTAACAAAAGCACCGACGATTAGATGTGGCCATGGCTGTACTGGAGGCGTGCATCACTTGTCATGCTCTGCGTAACAGATGCATGAATCCACAACAAAACATCTCTGAGCCAATGGGAAACAAACCTGGATTGGTCTATGACAGGTGTCCCAAGCAGCAGGGCGTGCCGACCGTGATGTCACTGAAACGCACCTCAAGCACTGTGCGGTATATTATTCCAGCATGTTTGACACACAACCACCCTAATAGGAAACCACTAGTTTGCTTCCATCTTACAGACCACTCTTATGTTATAGTCCACCTGAGCATCATAAAGGAACTGATAATTCAATATTGGATGCATGGGACATATGCCCGCAAACTGGTCCTGGTACTAAACAAACGAGGACAGTGAGATTAGGGGTCCCTGATGCGCATCACCAGTGTGTAGGTGATTTTTACACTTTCAATCATTCAGACAATTATGCCTCCCTGTATATTCACGTACTATTTTTTAAATATCAGGTCGCATGCCATGCAAATTGCGTTTTCTTCATTTAGTGGCGCAAACCATTCCAGATCTCCTAATATCAGTTTCTGGGAGACTGAAAGTCCATCGGGCACAAGGAAACTGTAAAAACAACAGGAGAGCTTCATAGTCATCGATCATATGTGAAGGCTTTTGGAAATCCTTGCTGTATTATGTGGTATAATGTCATAAACGCTGTGGTGCAAACACAACAGCTCCTCAAACCTCCTAATTTGCGAACCTCTAGAAATAAATTATATTTTGCAAGCTTCGCCCCTCTGGAGCTCGAGAATTGAGGAAGCTGTGTAGCGGGTGGCCATCGCTACCTAAATGATTTCAGGGTCTCATAGTCTGCCACCATCTGCTGGCGGGTGAAGTAGGCGCCCGGTTGTCGCGGAGTCCACAGAAGTTCGATGGCCTGCAACATCACGCGCACAACATGGTTATCTGGGCCGCTCAGATGCCTTCGAAGCATGAATTCAGGAAGCCTTCTACAAGGTCTGAAATACAGAGCAAACACAACATTCATACTTGGGTCCACACTCTACAGCAACCCACTATGGCCGGCAATATCTTTTCAGTGTACACACTACCTCCAGTAACGGGAGAGCGCTGGGGGCCGCCCTACTACCGGCTTTATGTCAGCTACACTCCCGCCTCTGGCCGGCAGCCCCGTTTGTGGCCTGCCATGCTGCTTTAGTCACCAGACGTCGGCAGGTCCAGGTTTGGTCCCAATCGGGCCTTACATGGCTGCAGAGCGGCCTGCCAAAGGTGGACTCGTGGCCGTAAAAAGAACAACTGATTGGCATTAAGACTTGACCGATGTATAGCCTGTGGCCCTGGTAGCAGAGTTCGCAACAACCTGACCATTCAGTCGTTAAAACACTCCAAAGTTCAGCTCAATTGCAGCTATCGCATCTTATAATGCTTTCTGATGTTCTCTATACCCCAAAAGCTCTCTCATGTTTCTTGTCCATTGTGAATATGCCAGTATAACACATAATGAGACTTCCGCACAGACCCCGCCAGGCACGCAAAAGTAGAACGTGAACGTACCCTCATACAAAAGTGTAAGGTGGACGTTTTCAGAAACGCTCTAGCTCTCAGCTTGTATTGCCCACCCATTCCGCTGCTCAGCTCAATCACCCATCTCGCTCCTTTCCCAACTCTCCTCACCCTTTTTATGCCCCTTGCCTGTCCTCATCATGATCAGCTAGCTCCACCCCACGTCCACCCATCTCACCCTTCCACACCTGTTTTTTCTTTTCCCATTCTTCCCTGTCCTTATCATGATCCGCTACCTCCACATCACGTCCATCAATCTCGCCCTCCTACATCTGTCCCCCCCTTTCCCACTCATTTGTCCCCCATCAGGACAGCATCACAGCCCGCGGCCCCTCCATAATCCAGAGCCATGATCCTCTCAATACGCCCACCCCCCCATCCTGCCTCTTCCCTGCCCCTTTCCAGCACCTGCACCCTGTCCTCTCTCTTAACACCTGCATCCCCCCCCCTTATTCATCCTCAACCATCCCATCCCCCCCCCTAATTCATCCTCAACCCATCCCATCCCCCCCCTTATTCATCCTCAACCCATCCCCCCCCTTATTCATCCTCAACCCATCCCCCCCCTTATTCATCCTCAACCCACCCCCCCCCCTTATTCATCCTCAACCCATCCCACCCCCCCCCTTATTCATCCTCAACCCATCCCCCCCCCCCCCTTATTCATCCTCAACCCATCCCATCCCCCCCCTTATTCATCCTCAACCCATCCCACCCCCCCCTTATTCATCCTCAACCCATCCCATCCCCCCCTTATTCATCCTCAACCCATCCCATCCCCCCCCTTATTCATCCTCAACCCATCCCATCCCCCCCCCTTATTCATCCTCAACCCATCCCACCCCCCCCCTTATTCATCCTCAACCCATCCCACCCCCCCCTTATTCATCCTCAACCCATCCCATCCCCCCCCTTATTCATCCTCAACCCATCCCATCCCCCCCCCCTTATTCATCCTCAACCCATCCCACCCCCCCCTTATTCATCCTCAACCCATCCCATCCCCCCCTTATTCATCCTCAACCCATCCCATCCCCCCCTTATTCATCCTCAACCCATCCCACCCCCCCCCTTATTCATCCTCAACCCATCCCATCCCCCCCTTATTCATCCTCAACCCATCCCATCCCCCCCCTTATTCATCCTCAACCCATCCCATCCCCCCCCCCTTATTCATCCTCAACCCATCCCCCCCCTTATTCATCCTCAACCCATCCCATCCCCCCCTTATTCATCCTCATCCTCAACCCATCCCCCCCCTAATTCATCCTCAACCCATCCCATCCCCCCCCCCCTTATTCATCCTCAACCCATCCCATCCCCCCCCTTATTCATCCTCAACCCATCCCATCCCCCCCCCTCATTCATCCTCAACCCATCCCATCCCCCCCCCTTATTCATCCTCAACCCATCCCATCCCCCCCCTTATTCATCCTCAACCCATCCCATCCCCCCCCCTTATTCATCCTCAACCCATCCCATCCCCCCCTTATTCATCCTCAACCCATCCCATCCCCCCCCTTATTCATCCTCAACCCATCCCATCCCCCCCCCCCTTATTCATCCTCAACCCATCCCATCCCCCCCTTATTCATCCTCAACCCATCCCCCCCCCCCTTATTCATCCTCAACCCATCCCATCCCCCCCCTTATTCATCCTCAACCCATCCCATCCCCCCCTTATTCATCCTCAACCCATTACATCCCCCCCTTATTCATCCTCAACCCATCCCATCCCCCCCTTATTCATCCTCAACCCATCCCATCCCCCCCTTATTCATCCTCAACCCATCCCATCCCCCCCCCTTATTCATCCTCAACCCATCCCATCCCCCCCTTATTCATCCTCAACCCATCCCATCCCCCCCCTTATTCATCCTCAACCCATCCCATCCCCCCCCCTTATTCATCCTCAACCCATCCCATCCCCCCCTTATTCATCCTCAACCCATCCCATCCCCCCCTTATTCATCCTCAACACATCCCATCCCCCCCCTTATTCATCCTCAACCCATCCCACCCCCCCCCCTTATTCATCCTCAACCCATCCCATCCCCCCCTTATTCATCCTCAACCCATCCCACCCCCCCCCTTATTCATCCTCAACCCATCCCATCCCCTCCCCCTTATTCATCCTCAACCCATCCCATCCCCCCCCCTAATTCATCCTCAACCCATCCCCCCCCCCCCCCCTATTCATCCTCAACCCATCCCATCCCCCCCTTATTCATCCTCATCCCCCCCCCCCCCCCTTATTCATCCTCAACCCATCCCATCCCCCCCCTTATTCATCCTCAACCCATCCCCCCCCCTAATTCATCCTCAACCCATCCCACCCCCCCCTTATTCATCCTCAACCTATCCCACCACCCCCCCTTATTCATCCTCAACCCATCCCATCCCCCCCTTATTCATCCTCAACCCATCCCCCCCCCCCCTTATTCATCCTCAACCCATCCCACCCCCCCCTTATTCATCCTCAACCCATCCCCCCCCTAATTCATCCTCAACCCATCCCCCCCCCCCCTTATTCATCCTCAACCCATCCCACCCCCCCCCTTATTCATCCTCAACCCATCCCACCCCCCCCCTTATTCATCCTCAACCCATCCCATCCCCCCCCCTTATTCATCCTCAACCCATCCCATCCCCCCCCTTATTCATCCTCAACCCATCCCATCCCCCCCCCTTATTCATCCTCAACCCATCCCATCCCCCCCTTATTCATCCTCAACCCATCCCATCCCCCCCCTTATTCATCCTCAACCCATCCCATCCCCCCCCCCTTATTCATCCTCAACCCATCCCATCCCCCCCCCTATTCATCCTCAACCCATCCCATCCCCCCCCCTTATTCATCCTCAACCCATCCCACCCCCCCCCCCCTTATTCATCCTCAACCCATCCCACCCCCCCCTTATTCATCCTCAACCCATCCCATCCCCCCCCCTTATTCATCCTCAACCCATCCCATCCCCCCCCCTTATTCATCCTCAACCCATCCCATCCCCCCCCTTATTCATCCTCAACCCATCCCATCCCCCCCCCCTTATTCATCCTCAACCCATCCCATCCCCCCCCCTTATTCATCCTCAACCCATCCCATCCCCCCCCTTATTCATCCTCAACCCATCCCATCCCCCCCCTTATTCATCCTCAACCCATCCCATCCCCCCCCCTTATTCATCCTCAACCCATCCCATCTCCCCCCTTATTCATCCTCAACCCATCCCCCCCCCTAATTCATCCTCAACCCATCCCATCCCCCCCCCCCCCCCCTTATTCATCCTCAACCCATCCCCCCCCTAATTCATCCTCAACCCATCCCATCCCCCCCCCCTTATTCATCCTCAACTCATCCCACCCCCCCCTTATTCATCCTCAACCCATCCCCCCCCTAATTCATCCTCAACCCATCCCACCCCCCCCCTTATTCATCCTCAACCCATCCCACCCCCCCCTTATTCATCCTCAACCCATCCCACCCCCCCTCTTATTCATCCTCAACCCATCCCATCCCCCCCCCCTTATTCATCCTCAACCCATCCCATCCCCCCCCCCTTATTCATCCTCAACCCATCCCATCCCCCCCTTATTCATCCTCAACCCATCCCCCCCCTAATTCATCCTCAACCCATCCCACCCCCCCCCCTTATTCATCCTCAACCCATCCCCCCCCCCCCCTTATTCATCCTCAACCCATCCCATCCCCCCCCCTTATTCATCCTCAACCCATCCCATCCCCCCTCCCCTTATTCATCCTCAACCCATCCCACCCCCCCCTTATTCATCCTCAACCCATCCCATCCCCCCCCCTTATTCATCCTCAACCCATCCCATCCCCCCCCGTTATTCATCCTCAACCCATCCCATCCCCCCCCTTATTCATCCTCAACCCATCCCCCCCCTAATTCATCCTCAACCCATCCCACCCCCCCCCTTATTCATCCTCAACCCATCCCACCCCCCCCCCCTTATTCATCCTCAACCCATCCCATCCCCCCCCTAATTCATCCTCAACCCATCCCACCCCCCCCCCCCCTTATTCATCCTCAACCCATCCCATCCCCCCCCTTATTCATCCTCAACCCATCCCATCCCCCCCCTTATTCATCCTCAACCCATCCCATCCCCCCCCTAATTCATCCTCAACCCATCCCACCCCCCCGCTTATTCATCCTCAACCCATCCCACCCCCCCCCTTATTCATCCTCAACCCATCCCATCCCCCCCCCTTATTCATCCTCAACCCATCCCACCCCCCCCTTATTCATCCTCAACCCATCCCATCCCCCCCTTATTCATCCTCAACCCATCCCATCCCCCCCCCTTATTCATCCTCAACCCATCCCATCCCCCCCCCTTATTCATCCTCAACCCATCCCATCCCCCCCCTTATTCATCCTCAACCCATCCCCCCCCTAATTCATCCTCAACCCATCCCACCCCCCCCCCCTTATTCATCCTCAACCCATCCCCCCCCCCCCTAATTCATCCTCAACCCATCCCACCCCCCCGCTTATTCATCCTCAACCCATCCCACCCCCCCCCTTATTCATCCTCAACCCATCCCATCCCCCCCCCTTATTCATCCTCAACCCATCCCACCCCCCCCTTATTCATCCTCAACCCATCCCATCCCCCCCTTATTCATCCTCAACCCATCCCATCCCCCCCCCTTATTCATCCTCAACCCATCCCATCCCCCCCCCTTATTCATCCTCAACCCATCCCATCCCCCCCCTTATTCATCCTCAACCCACCCCCCCCCTAATTCATCCTCAACCCATCCCACCCCCCCCCCTATTCATCCTCAACCCATCCCCCCCCCCCCCCCTTATTCATCCTCAACCCATCCCATCCCCCCCCCTTATTCATCCTCAACCCATCCCATCCCCCCCCCTTATTCATCCTCAACCCATCCCATCCCCCCCCCTTATTCATCCTCAACCCATCCCACCCCCCCCCCTTATTCATCCTCAACCCATCCCACCCCCCCCCCCTTATTCATCCTCAACCCATCCCCCCCCCCCCCCCCTTATTCATCCTCAACCCATCCCCCCCCCCCCCCTTATTCATCCTCAACCCATCCCATCCCCCCCCTTATTCATCCTCAACCCATCCCATCCCCCCCTTATTCATCCTCAACCCATCCCATCCCCCCCCCTTATTCATCCTCAACCCATCCCATCCCCCCCCCCCTTATTCATCCTCAACCCATCCCATCCCCCCCCCTTATTCATCCTCAACCCATCCCATCCCCCCCTTATTCATCCTCAACCCATCCCACCCCCCCCCTTATTCATCCTCAACCCATCCCATCCCCCCCTTATTCATCCTCAACCCATCCCATCCCCCCCTTATTCATCCTCAACCCATCCCATCCCCCCCTTATTCATCCTCAACCCATCCCATCCCCCCCTTATTCATCCTCAACCCATCCCATCCCCCCCCTTATTCATCCTCAACTCACCCCCCCCCCCCCTTATTCATCCTCAACCCATCCCATCCCCCCCTTATTCATCCTCAACCCATCCCATCCCCCCCTTATTCATCCTCAACCCATCCCATCCCCCCCCTTATTCATCCTCAACCCATCCCATCCCCCCCTTATTCATCCTCAACCCATCCCATCCCCCCCCTTATTCATCCTCAACTCATCCCACCCCCCCCTTATTCATCCTCAACCCATCCCATCCCCCCCTTATTCATCCTCAACCCATCCCATCCCCCCCTTATTCATCCTCAACCCATCCCATCCCCCCCCCTTATTCATCCTCAACCCATCCCATCCCCCCCCCTTATTCATCCTCAACCCATCCCACCCCCCCCTTATTCATCCTCAACCCATCCCATCCCCCCCCTTATTCATCCTCAACCCATCCCATCCCCCCCTTATTCATCCTCAACCCATCCCATCCCCCCCCTTATTCATCCTCAACCCATCCCATCCCCCCCCTTATTCATCCTCAACCCATCCCATCCCCCCCCTTATTCATCCTCAACCCATCCCATCCCCCCCCCTTATTCATCCTCAACCCATCCCATCCCCCCCCTTATTCATCCTCAACCCATCCCATCCCCCCCCTTATTCATCCTCAACCCATCCCATCCCCCCCCCTTATTCATCCTCAACCCATCCCATCCCCCCCCCTTATTCATCCTCAACCCATCCCATCCCCCCCCCTTATTCATCCTCAACCCATCCCATCCCCCCCCTTATTCATCCTCAACCCATCCCATCCCCCCCCTTATTCATCCTCAACCCATCCCATCCCCCCCCCTTATTCATCCTCAACCCATCCCATCCCCCCCCCTTATTCATCCTCAACCCATCCCATCCCCCCCCCTTATTCATCCTCACCATAATCTTATCGCTGCTGAGGCCCCCCAGCTGTTGCAACGCGTATTGCACGTCACTCCAAGACTCCACACTGCAGGTGTGACCAGGAGTGGCAACTGACAACATCGGCACGAAATAGTGACCATGCGTATTACAACCTGTGATAATACTGACGATGTGTGACAATGAGAGCATGCACAAAGTTTGATTTGGAAAGAGGGTTAAGGCACGTACCCCCCCAGACACATCTCTTTGGCAGGCCCTCAAGGTTGCAACATCAGACCACCAATGACGTCATCACCATCGCCTTGTACACCTCTCACTCTTTGCCTGGTCACACCTTTTGGGCAAAGACTCCAAGTTACCGCGGCAGGCCACCAACAGTGTAATCACCATGGCCTCATCACCGCTCCGCTCGCCTGTCGTCGCACGCGCAGACCGCCCATTCGACGAGCCGTCTCCGTCACCGCCTCCACCTCCGCCTCCGTTTACCAGATCTTCAAGAAAGCCCCAGACTCCTCTGCCCTGCTGCCTGTCAACCTGTAGGCAATTCGAAACACGTTTATTTCCAGATATCGCCTTCATCACCGCCACCACCACTGCTCACCAGATCTTTGAGGCGACCCCACATGTCTCTACCTTCCTGCCCACCAGAATACAGGCATTCAGGCAATGCCAAATATGGAATACCGGTTATGTCAGAATGCAGCCAATGTCAGAATGCCGGTGCATGCAATGTCAGAATGCCGGTGCAGGCAATGCCAACATGTATAATAAAGGGCATGTCAAAATAGAGAATAAATAGGACGGAAATCAGAGACAGAACCCCCTCATACCTCCTCCACCCGTCCTGCCGCTTCTGCCAGGCAGCCTGAACGGTATTTCAAGGCCATGTGAAAAGTCTAGTTTAAAGGATGTTGATCTAGATGGGCCACCAACACCTACACCTTCATTCTTAGGATGAAACTCCGCCCCCCCCTTCGCCCCCCTCCTACACGTTTAGCCTGCAAGCAATTGAAAAATTTGTCATTTTGACCCCTGCCTCTCCCCTCCCCACACATTTCACACCTGCACCTCTTGAAGTGGTGATGAGGGTGAGGACACTGCCGACGCCGGCGCTGACGAGGACGAAACCGAGGACAAGGATTCTTCCAGGTCAGCTGAAGCCTTGAGAGACACGCGCGCCTCCTCAACCTGTCCAGGGTGGAGAACTGGAGATGTTCAGGGTTCAGGGGTTCAACGCTGCATCTCAGCCACCTCTCACTCAGCCATCAGCTGCCTCTCAGCTATTCATTAGTCACCCCTCAGTCAGCCATCAGTCACCTCTCAGCTGCTCAGTAGCTACCTGTGCTTGGCCCAGGTTGGATTTTGCCATGCGGCCAAAAAGCGCGTAGGCCTCCTCCTTGCTCCGGAGCTGTGTCTCTGTGATGGCTGTGTGGAGGGTGTGAATGGGCTGAAATAAGTCGTAGGTTGGTCTGGTAAACAAATGATAACAAAAGTAGATGCAATGCCTCACAAGCGTACATGCATGCCCTGCGGTGGCTGCATGTCTCCGGGACCTCTTCCACCAGCGCCATTGTAATAATAATGTACGGAAATAGACGCCATCCACCTACATGCGTATTCACATGCCCTGCGGTGGCTATTGATCTCCAGTACTGCCTCCTCCAATACCAGCCAGGTACCCTGCTGGCCCATGCGGATCATGCCAGACAGCTCCGAAAGCTTCTTTTGCAGCGGGTTGTGGTCTCGGAGCAAGCCCACCTGCGCAGCAGGGATTCCGAACTTAGAATAATAAAACATGATGAACAAGGGGATGAAACGAATTCAGGTTTCGTCCACTGGTTCAGGATGGCCCTTCACTCTGAACAGTTTTCAGTAAGCTGGTGAACAGGTGAACAACTGAACACAGACTTCTAAGGATAACTCAACATCCCAGTCACCTTTCAGGTTTCCGCACTTCAGGGTCCTCTCCCTCCCCTGATCTTGCACGACTGATCAGTTTGTGAGCCCTGGATGATCAGGGTTCAGTTCTAGCTTCCGTCCCTCTGTTTCAGGTTCCTACGCTCCTTGTCCCATATCTCTCCGAACCCCACCTGCAGCTGCACGGCTGTTTAGGGTTCTCAGACCATGAATTTCCATTTCCAGCTATTCAACATTCAATTTAGGTTCCTCTCCCCCTCCCTCTTCACACCCCAGCGTTGCAGCTACAGCTGTACAACAGTCCATGTTTGGCAGGCCCTGGGCTGCTTCGCTGAAACCCTGCAGTCACTCCACCTGCAGCTTAACAACCGTTAAGGGTTCGCTGCTGTCCTGCATCCGGCGCATGCCAGCCAGTAAGCCCTGCAAACAAAAACATAACAGATTGCAGCAAAATGGAAGTTTGAGGGTTCAGGAGAAGGAGGAGGACGAGGGTTTGACGACTGTTGGTGTCGATATCTTGCATTTGTGCATCCCGCGCATTCACGCCAACAAACTCTGAAATAACATAGGGAGGTACACATTCGGGTATAACTAGGTCGTTGCATTACCGGTAGTATTAGTATTAGGACCAGTCACAAGCCTCCTCATCACTCCAACATCTAGAGGGGTTGGAGATTGGCAGTTCCGGGATCCCTTCGCCTCCCACTCCTCACCCGCACCACCGCCACATTGGCCGCAATCAGCGCCCCCAGTTGCAGCCACAAGGGCAGCGTGATGCCCCATGCGCTGTGAGGGGCCACGAGGAAGTCACCCAGAAGCTGTGACCCGGCTGGGATTGGCGGCAACGGGACGTGGCTACGGCGGCGCCCACATCCTGCGGACGCTAGGCCATCCCGCTCTACCCCGAACATGCTCCAACTCCGGCTGCTGCCCCTTGCTGAGGCTGCCGAGAGTGCGGGCAGGGCGGCAGGGTTGGCAGGGCGGTGTCGCCGCTGCTGGCTGGTGTTACGTGGGGCGGGCAGGAGGCCCGTGTGGGAATGATCATGAAAGGAGGATGCCCCCTGTGTCGGTGGCATGGGTGTGTGAACATATAACCGTGTCTTAAAATGTGCGGAGAACTTTTGATACTTACTTCTGGGTGAAGGGGCAGGTTCAGGGGCTGAGATTCAAGAAGTGCAGGTCAGTGAAGGTTTGGTTCCCATTGGCTGCGCAGCTAGAAGGGCCGTTTGTTAAGCCCTAGAAAAATTTGCATCGAATGCAGTGTCAATTATCCAGGTGTGTGAGTAGTGGTGGCCACATGGGGCTTAGCCGTGGTCCAGGGGCCTGCATGGCGCAACGGTTTCGGCAAAGCGGAAATAGGCCATATAAGAATGATGTGGGCACAGGGTACTGACACACTGTGATTGCTACCACGCCAAGAAGCCCAGATTGCGTCCTTTGGGGCCAACATGGCGTGCTTGGGACTGAAGAATAAACCGTTTGGGTCGGTGGGTGGGCCCCGACCCGGCGACCCCACATGGTCGTCATCATGTGTGTCTCGTGTTCTAAGCGACGCAGGCCCATTCGGGATGCTGCAATCAGAAACAATGAATGCGGGCGGTTTGAACACTGGATGAAGCGACTCGCCTGCCGTGTGGGCCTGGTGTTCGGGAGAGATAAAAATACCATGGTACCGGTAGTGCGGATGTTGAATCAAATCCGCTAGTGCAGTGGCGTTTTGGCTACTAGATAGCCTTTTCGGCGCGGCGAGGCAGTGCGGGTTGGAGATGCAGATAGAGTAGACGAAATTTGTCGGATCGAGCGTTTGGCAGGCCTGCGATTCGGTTCGAGGTCTCCGATGTGCGTGATCAGAGTTGAAGGCTTGGGCAGCAGCAAGGATATGGCGTTCTAAGCAGCAAAGAGGGACTGGCTATTCAGGAAGGGTCAAATGCTGACTTGCAGCTGACGTGGAAGCAAGGAGCGGGGACAACAACCGACGAACAAAATGTGCCGTACGGGACAGGCCCTTAAAAGGGCCAGGGCTCCATTGAATCTGTTGTCGTCGACAGGCATTCCTGTAGAGACCCCCTTTTAAGCCAAATTTCCACAATGTCCTACCGAAAGACGGTGGTTTCTGCTCGTCGCGATCAGAAGAAAGGGGGAAAGACTGGGGGTCTGACAGAGGAGCAGAAACAAGAGATTCGGGAGGCTTTCGACCTGTTTGACACCGATGGCAGCGGCACCATCGACGCAAAGGTGAGCCCATTTGCGAGGGACGAAGTTGAGAGCTTCAGGTTCAGAGCTGTTGACCGGGTTGAAATTTCTCAGACTCCGCTTTCAAACGAGTGATACCGAAGTAGTTATGGATGTTGCCTGGCACCACGTATTTTCGTATTTAAAAGCCGGGCCGCGCCCTTGCTCGAGATCCGTGCTGGTGCTATATACAATGTGGACTACGGTACGAGCTCACTTCGATCCTTCCCATGTTTTTCAAATGTCTGTGATAGTGTTCGGGAGGCCGCAGGTGCTCAGCCAGTCAGCAAGCTGACAGCAGCAAGTTGACAGTCATGTTTATCAATATGCTCTTCCCCCCGCGTCATTTCTCTGCTCCCACAGGAGCTTAAGGTAGCGATGCGTGCACTCGGCTTCGAGCCCAAGAAGGAGGAAATCAAAAAGATGATCGCGGACATTGACAAGGACGGCTCGGGCACCATTGATTTCGAGGAGTTTCTGCAGGTACGATTGTTTTTGCTGTTCCAGCGCCAACACACCCTCCCAATCTTTACCAAGACGAGCTGGACGGGCAGGGAAAGTAGCTAGAGAAACAGAGAAAGTAGCTGCCATGCATGCATGACGCGGTAGCATGGGGTTCCCATACAGTAGCAAGCTCTGGACGATTTTTGGTGTGGACTTGCAGCAGGTTTGCCTATGTCCGCAAGTGCGCGCCAGATCCCTGCTGGGCAGTAATCACTGGGTTGTTGGTAAGCGAACCTTTACTGGCCTACGGCTGGTGGCCTAATCAACAGGGCATGCTGCACCAGGCCCCCTCGGCCACCTTGATATAGCTAATATGTCCTGCGCTACTTGAACGCAGGCCCTCTCCAGAGAAGCAATCGCGAATGTGTGGCTAATTTGTGATTGCACTCTGAATGCAGGTGCCTCATCCCACAAGCAAAGGTGCCTCACCCCTGTTTAATTACTTTCTTTCCTACTGATAATTATATGATGGCTAAGATCAATATGAGGGAGAGCAGATTAAATATTCAATGGAGCCTTCAAACTGTCTCATGTTAACAAGTTGATTTGTTTCACTCCCTTAGATGATGACATCCAAGATGGGCGAGAGGGACAGCAGAGAAGAGATCCAAAAAGCCTTCAAGCTGTTTGATGACGACAACACTGGCTTCATCACACTCAAGAACTTGAAGCGGGTCGCTAAGGAGCTGGTGAGAGGTGGCCAGGGGGAAGGCAAACAGGCCCCAGCCCCCTAGCAACACACACATACACTGCTAACTTGCTTTTTATTTTACTGCTTTACGGATATCTAAGTTTGGGCAACCACCACTGGTCTGATTGGAGCCAGACCTTGTCCAATGGCCTGAGCAAGAAAGTGAGCTATACCTGGACCCCTGACCATAGGCCAAGATGCCTAGCCTGAGCTGAAGTGATGCGAAGCACTCACACGGCACATAAATTCATTTTCGTTATCATTGGTCTCACTGTGATCATCCGAGATTGGAAAGCAAAAAAAGTGGAACATGGACACCAGCGCAATCCAGCACATTTCGGCTTTTGAAGGACCATGCATTGTGACTGCGCAAGTGTGCCCTCCCCCTCTAATACATTAATTTTGCATTTGAAACGACACCGCGCTTCATTTTAACTACCGGTATTTGCTATTTTGTCACTTCAAACATCGCCATCACTGCATGCCTGTCATCTTGCACATGACATGCATGCACCTCTGAATCCCATAAATGCTCCCCCCATCGCCTAGCTCTATGACTTATCAGAGTTTGCGCTGTCCCTGTAATTTATAAAGATCTCTCAATAATACTTTCTCGCTCTGATGCCACCCTCTCCCTTATCCATCTACAGGTCAGGAACATGAATTAATCAACAAGGCAAACCTACCATTCCGCCTCCCCACCAATCATGTCAAAGACTCCTCCTCCCACTCTGCTCTCAAACCTCCTGCCCTCTGAAGGGCAAGAACAAGACGAGTGTTGCAGGAGAGGATCCCACCCACTTGGATCGGTATCCTTATGCATGTCCCCTCCCCCCTTTTCCCTCCTTCAGGGAGAGAACCTGACAGACGAGGAGCTGCAGGAGATGATTGATGAGGCAGATCGCAACGGAGACGGGCAGATCGACGAAGATGAGTTTTACCGAATCATGAAGAAGACGTCGCTGTTCTGAGCGCAGCCAACCTTACCCAGGGAGGCTTTCTTGCTGTTCAGAGCACAGCCTACCTGACCAAGGGAAACTTCTTCGCTTTTCTGGGAGCAGCCTGCCTGGTCAAAAGAGGCAAAGAGCAGCCGGAGGGGGACATCTCCATTATTTGCGCTAGTGACAGTCTTCAAAGGTGTCCTGAGGCTGCTTGGCTGTTCTGAAAGCCTCCTACCACTTTCATCGTAACCAAGGGCATTGGGTAGCCGCCGCAGGCGACAGCTGGAGCAGATTGATGGGGCATGGGCCACCGGCCACCGCCGAAGGCAAAGCACCGCTAATGTCCTCAGATGTCGATGTCCATGTGTCCTGTGGAGTAGAGGTTGGTTGTGTGCTGTTGCTGAATTGTGTTCGGCGTTTGAAGGGAGATGGTGTTTTGCAGGGTCAATTTTCGGGTTCTGCTCTCTTCCAGCTAAGGACTGTATATTATATGTGTGCGGATTTTGACCATTCGTCGGCTCGTTTTTTCCTTTCCCGGTCTACCTTGGCTTGGGGAAAGGGGGTCGTTTTCTGCTACTAATTTTACCGGTAGGAAGCTCATGGGTGCCACCTGTCTTTTTGCTTTTTGTTGCCCTTGTTCCGTTTTACCCTTTGACAATGGACCTCAATTCTTTCACAAATTCTCATTATCAGTATTTTGCCCGCACACTTGGAATACCGGCAAGAGTCCTTAACAACTTTTTGCAACCGACTAGGTTAAATGAAGTGCAGCGTAAACTTGCTGGCTCTGTACAATTTGAAGGGTTGGCGCATAAATGTAAATTTGAAGCTTGTTATATTCTTTCCGCTTCCCATCCTTTGGTAAGCCGTGAAGGCCTTTCATTGAGCACCAGAGAACCTGGACAGGCCGCAACGCATTTACCTAACCTTCCACAGCCGGTGGCCCAAGCAGTCGGGCATTGGTCCAGTGGTGGCTCCATAACGGCCTGTTGAGGGTATGTGACAAGTCAAACTACGGCGTTGGGCGTGAGCTGGAGTGATGGGCAGAAATCGGTCACTGAGCACATCATCGTAATGCAGAATCACCCGGAAAGGTGGAAGCTGCGCCTTGTTAATGAATCGGCCTTGGCCACTATGACATTTTTTGCTGAAGCTACAACCTGGCTGACATGGCTTGGTGCAACACTTTTCTTGCTGAGACCATCATTCGGAGGCAAGCCACAGGTCGGGGGTTGGTCCCCAAATGACATTTAAAGGGGGTTTTATATCTTCCTCCGTTATCCGTGCCCCACGGAGGGCTTTGTGGCTGTGAAAAACAGTCATGTTGGATACCCGTGCCCAAACCGCACCTTTTCACAACTTGTACCAAACATGTACGCCGGAAAGAGCAGTCGGGTATGTGACTTTTCAGAGGGCAAGCGCAGGTGCGGACGGCGGGGTCACCTGAACCCCATGCAAGCCCCCTCGCCATGTTGCAGGATTTCAAAATATGTGTCACAACTATATCGCTGGTTAAATGCGTGTTGTTAACTATGCGTATCTATTTGCGCATACAGAGGCGAAGTTGCAGCTGTCGCGTGACACCAGGGGACAGCGTGACACCTTACGACATCCGCTGTGAGATCCAGCCTTGGTAGCCGAGTTTCTCATTTCTGCACCTCGGCCTATGAGGTCTGACAGGAATAACCATAATTAAACATACAGTCGATTAATTTGCGCTGTAGCGCGTAAAGTTTCCGGGACGTTCCAGAAACATCGGGCTGACGGACAGACAGACAGGCAGACAGACAGACAGACTGACGGATACGGGGTGACAGACTGACGGATACGGGGTGACTCTGGGGGCTTCGACCCCGCGACCTTCGGCCGCCCGGGGGGGCTCTGCTGAAAAACAAATCGGACAATATTCCATTCGACCGTACAGATCGTACTAAGTAACCCTCCTAGGCCTCGAGATGTCTTCTTCGCTTATCTTGGGCTCATGGCATGCTCATGCCTCTACCCATGGGAATAATGGGATGACGTCAGTAGTTCTCAATCTTTACAGATGGGCTTCCGCAACTTAAGAGCAGCCATGAAGGTTTCGAGTTTTCATGCATCTTCGATTTCCAGATGGCGCCGCCGGCTGAAAATATACAGCTCTGATAGATTCGATTTCCGTTTTAAATTTCGTCCCCCTTCTGATTTCCGTTATTTTAATGCGGATTACACTCTATATATTTAGAATTTTTAATGTATGTTCTTTTATTCAAGTGGAACGCATGTCTATCTCTCATTAGTCTAGTGGTGAGGATACCCCGCTTTCACCGGGGCGACCCGGGTTCGAACCCCTGATGGGAGGCATTTTTAACCGCACACGAAACATCGACGCCCGTTTCCCGACACCGGATGCCCGACGTGAAAAAATGGGGCACTCGATGTAAGAGTGTTGCTGAGATTCATATTGAGCTGTTAGGTGTGTAAGCCATATGTCGAATGTCAGTGTCGAATCTCAACAAGTAAAGTGGCCCCTATCTCTCATCTAGTCAATGCACAAGGAAATTGAAGCCCCGCCATGCGCCAGCCGCCGTTCATTGGTACAACTAATTTGTTAATGAGTCCGATGGCCTGGAAGAAAACAAGCATGATGACAACCGTACATGCAGTTGGAAGCATATTAAGTTGGTGCATGAGGTCAAGTGTAACAAGCGCGAGCTATCATGATTAGTTATATACCGTAGTCACGGACGTATTTCGTTATTTTCGAATTTCGTTGTTGCTTAAAAAGTCGCAGTTTTGGCGATTTTTTTGATTCGTTGCCCCTTAGCATGAAAAATTCCAGTCAAAAACATTTTCACGACTGATTTCGTTGCTCCTTGAAGAACGATCAAAATAACGAAATACGTCCGTGACTACGGTATCAGAAAATACGGGATGCCATAATGTGCACGGTGTTTAGACTATCAGTATGCAAGTCTACAGGTTTACAGGTTTTGGAGACAACTTTCCTACCGTAAGCGTCCTTTGCCTTCGCCCTGATTGATGTTAATTGGCTTGCATGGAATAACACGCGGTTCATTCATTACGGTAAGCAGCTCAGGGTCACGCAGCTTATTAACTTAATTACTAAAATCTGGAATTGTCGCATGTGTAGCATGTGAGTACCGATACCGTACAAATTACCCACACTTTCCCACAACCATACCGTTTTTATCGTGATGCTCTATGCGTTCCCACCTACCCCTGCAGGGGTACTTCGCCTACTCTCGCTAGCAAAGTGCCCGTCTCCATTTAAGAGGCTTCGCGGATTAACATTTCACAGGTTATGGCCCCTGCGGTTTATTTATTAACAACTATTTTTGAGTTTTTGGCTCCGCGGTAAAATATAGAGTACAATTAATTGCCTCATGCAAAGGACATCTATAGTAATGTCATATTTCCTTCGAACCGGTTTACCGGATTCTTAGGAAAGATGGTTAAGGCGCCGCATATCATTGCTTATATTAGGTCTTCTCTTAATCAGAAACGACGGATGCACCCTCTTGTGGTCGATGGTGCTAGGAGGTGTGCAAACTGCCAAAAGTGGATCGTGCGGAGGCCACGGGAGGCACAGTGGCTTTTGGTGTTCATGAGTCATGACCCATTAATGACCGTCATGATAATTTCTTGCACTCGTGCTTTCAATGCATGCATTATTTTATGATGCAAATCGTCAGCATTTGTCATGAGGAATGCATTGATTTAACTCTCATGTCATTAGTTTTTGTGCCACAAAAATGTCCAGCAATGTTTATTTGAAACCTTTTTTTGTGTGCCCCCCCTGCCCCCCACAACTTTGCCCCCTGATCTACCTCCCCCCTCCTTGGACCAAAACACATTTAAAGGCAATATTTGGAATGCTCTCATTAAGCTGTAAAACTTTGGAATGATGGGGCGTTTATTTTCTGCCACCCCTCGGATGTGGTTGAGAAAAAAGTAGGAACATGATGGTCACACTTCCAACAACCACTCACACGGCCAGAATAACTTATGCGTTCACAGTTACAGTGTATGTAGAAAGAAAGAAAAGTAACGCCTCAGCATGGCTTGAGGGATACATTTGCTTGGACTTTACAAAGTGTAAGGCTGGCCACCCAACCTTAAAAAACCTGAGACGCAAACACAGAAAAACAGCCCAGGTGTGCATGTGGCCCTAGTCGTGAGCAACAAGCACTCACACGACCGCAATCTGCCTAAAATGTTAGATGAAGGTCCTCGATTAAGATCTGAAAAAGAGCCTGTACCCCATCTCAGCATCCCTTTTAGCTAAAGCACACTACCACTATAAAGCCCACCTTACAGCAGCTGCAAACGTCTCCTCTTAAGCCGAAAGATGGCACGCAATCTGTAAGGGTTTCACCCTTCCCGGTCGTTCGGTAGTTAACCTGTCGACTAGACTTTCCTTCGGTAGTTAGAAGTTGAACGTTGATCTTCCTATGGCAGTTGAACCCTCTCGTGTCTCTCTATTTATACTAGGCCTTCTGCCTTTTTCCTTGCCCTAGTCTTACGAACTAGTGTGCCACCACTGACATTCTCCTTGCCCTAGTCTTACGAACTAGTGTGCCACCACTGTCATTTTCTCCTTGCCCTAGTCTTACGAACTAGAGTGCCACCCTTGGAATTCTACGTTGCCACCTCTCCGGCTCTCCGCCTCTTGAACGCTCTCTGATCCCAGCTCTCTGTGTCCATACCAGTCAGCCAGAACTTAGATCCCTTTCAACTGGTTTCCGAGCTCCGTCTACGATCCTTCGACCCTTCACCTTGCCTCGACCATCGACTCCTCTGCCATATCGTCACCTTGTCACCATCGCCTCAGTCTCTTCAGCACCCTCGTCATCTCTGCCTCCCTCGTCACCTCCGCCTCCGTCGCCCCATCTGAACCCCCGCCCCTTCGACATCTCTGCTGCCCCTCGTTGCCCATATTCCCTCGTCGCCTCTGTCACATCGAACGCATCTCCGCGCTGCCATGCGGAAATGTTTCTGCTCCTTCGAACATGGCCGCACGGCCAGTGTCTGCCCCCTATCCTCGTCAGCATCTGCCCTCCATGGCAGGTCCACCGCAACAAAGCGCTGAGTGGCGCTGCCCGAGTTTGTACTACCCGATGGCAACGATCTCAGAAACAGCGTGTACAACTGTTGACGCTTTCACCCTTGTCCCCATCGTCTTCTAGTCCCACCGTCCCATCGTCCTCGTCTCCCTCGTTACCCCTCGTCCCTTCGCCTCGCGGTCTTCACTGATCCGACCCAAGACACCACTGTCGTCTCCAGGAAATTCTTACTGGCTACCGCTCTTCGATTTTTCTGTATCTTTGACTGTCCTCACGACTGTCGACTTCCCATGCAGCTCCCTGCCGGCACATGCCCGCGGAACTCCATGGCTTGTCCGTCCACCTCAGCCTTTCGTCTCACGACCCTCAGTTCTTCCCTTCGGTTCACTGATCCCATCAAGTCTCCATCGTCTTCACCTACCTCATCCTCGTTTCTAGTGTCTTCCCCCCGAAATGTCCTTGCTGGCTCATGCCCTCCGATAATTTCGTACCAGTCGACTCCATGCCCTTGACACCCACTCATGTTCCATGCAGCTCCAGCTCATGCTGGATATTGCCCACCGACCGCCATGACATCGACACTCCTCCACGGTCTCTCTCCCGCCTCGCTCTCGACTACGTACCTTGCCCGGTTCTCCACTGTCCCCTACGTCCTTGACCACCACGTCCATGCCACACGCCATCTCCTCTTCGGCTTCTCCCATCCTCCCTCAGCACCCTCCCTCGTCCTCGTCCCAGCCTTACACCTCATACCTACGCCACTGTCCCAACTGTTCCTACTTCGTTGCTCCTCCTCTCCTCCACCATGCTCTTTATGTCCCTCGTTCTCTCCTCCACCGCCTCCTCGTCCGTCCATGATGCTCTATGATCCTTCTGCCCAGGCCTCCCACTGTCCCACAGCGGCGCCGCCGCGTACCGCTGCCATTGCTCTGCTAGTACGGCAGACTTGCTTGCGCATACCGTTGCCATTGCTCCGCTAGATCCGCGGCCTTGCTTGCTTTCCTAGCAGATTGCCATGTATGTGCTCTTGCATGAATCTGTTCCCTCGTGTTTCTGTTCTATTTGTTTAGGTCCTTTCCTCACGTGCCTTTCCTCAGATCTTTGCTCTTCTAGAATTGTCCTTTTTGCCTCGGGCATTAAGTCGCCGCCGCCGTTCCCTCAGCGTGTCCTTAGTCAGTTGTACTTGTGTTCCATTAAATTTTGCTGAATTTGCCTTGGTGTTTTTGCATTTCTTTACCCTTCTGGGTTTGTCCTCGGGATCTCCATCTAGATTTTCCTGTCTAGATTTCGACTCTCTGGGATATATCTACAATTTCAATTTCTGTAGTCCTTTGTTTTTCGGTCCTGAGTGTCCACTTGCCTTGCCTTACCTCTCTGAGTTTGAATGTTTAAAGTCCAAGTCTCCGAGGCCGTTCGACTCTTAGTAGGGGAGTTTGTAAGGGTTTCACCCTTCCCGGTCGTTCGGTAGTTAACCTGTCGACTAGACTTTCCTTCGGTAGTTAGAAGTTGAACGTTGATCTTCCTATGGCAGTTGAACCCTCTCGTGTCTCTCTATTTATACTAGGCCTTCTGCCTTTTTCCTTGCCCTAGTCTTACGAACTAGTGTGCCACCACTGACATTCTCCTTGCCCTAGTCTTACGAACTAGTGTGCCACCACTGTCATTTTCTCCTTGCCCTAGTCTTACGAACTAGAGTGCCACCCCTTGTAATTCTACGTTGCCACCTCTCCGGCTCTCCGCCTCTTGAACGCTCTCTGATCCCAGCTCTCTGTGTCCATACCAGTCAGCCAGAACTTAGATCCCTTTCACAATCTGCATAAGGAGACGAGCTGACAGGAAGCCAGAAAATGAGCTGGACGCTAAGAGGGCAAAGTCTTACCAGAAAGCATGGCCCCCACCCGAAAAGACACAACTCGCAAAGTAGCAGCCACAAGACCCAAACTACCAAGACTCCTAGAGGCCCTCACAACACAAAGCAAAACGGCAGGACATGCACAACCTAAAACCAGTGACGAAATCACAAAGGGGGCGAGATGGGGCACAGGCGCACAGCGACCCAGAGTTTCAATTTGATTGCACAACATATAGGGATGCCTCCCGGGGACCAGCTCACGTCGAACGGCAGAGGTCGGAAGTCATTTTCCAGTAGGGATCAGGGGGGCTTGAGAACTGAAAATTAGGAGACCCTCTCCTCCACTCCTCCTGAGTCAATAACATTACACCTCTGGGCCGTGCTCAAGAAGGCTTGGCCATGTGGGCACCCAACTGTCCCGTTGGGAGGGAAAAAACTTCACGTAAGAGGGAAAGAAGGAGACGAAAACAAAGGAAAGAAATACCCCCCCCAAAAGGAAAAGGCTGCCCGAAGTATCCTTGCCCCTCTCAAGCCTCTTCCTAAGGAAGACAAAAAAAAGCAACAAAACTAGGCCTCAACAAAGCGTACGACTTTCTCAACAAAAGTCAGAGCCTCCCATCCAAACTTGCCCCGGTACAACTGTTGAAAGTCTGTGGCGCCCTCGGGGGGGCCTGCCCAACCTGTCTCCCTAAGCCTCTCCTTCAAGCTAGAGCACTGGAAGCAGACATGCATCGCATCCTCCACATGCTCGCCATCTCCCCTTGTCCAACACTGTTGGCAGCACCGTCCGTCACGCTGCTGACCCCTGCGCCGTCCTCGAGTGTCAGCCGTGCTGACGGCGCCGAGCCGCAGCCTTAAGTTTGTGCGCACGCAAGCACACTCCCTTCGACAAGTGCGGCCCCTGGCCTGCGCCAGCACGGCGCCCGCTGTAGACTGAAAGCAGGTGCGGTAGGCCGCCGTATACCTGTGTTCAGTTGCAGGATCTCTGGGGTCTCCTCTGCCAGCTGCATTCATCAGCCCCGCTCGTATGCTGCATCAAGTGGCCCTAGCACCTCTGGGACAGATAGCGGTTGCAGGTCAGTCGTCGTCTGACACAGTTTGAGGACGGCGGAGCCCATCTACAGCTCCTCCAAAGCACCTAGCAATTCCCTGCACCAATTGCGCCCTCTGGTGCCCTGTTTGACAGCGAGCTCCATGTCGGCAGCCATGGCTGCGGCCATAAGTGGGCTGTCTTGCCGTGCTGTTGGTGCGACTGCGGCATTGTAGAAGCAAAGTACCGTACATGCTCCTGAGTATCACGGCCTCTGGAAATAGGATACAAGACAGAAGGAACCCTAACCCCATGAGCAGGCTGGCTCAAGAAACACTTAATCAGGAAACCTCTCTCCTCAGGATGAGTATCGGGCCCCTATCAAATCGATATCTAATGGGAGATCAAGTTTAAGTGCAAGACAGGGAGGTGGGCGGCAGGGGAGGCACCTGAGGTGTTGTAGGCTGGTAGCCGCCGCCCCCCCCCCAATGAATGAGTTTTGTGGTGAGATGATAGTACCCCAAGCTGGTGGGAGGGTTTGGACATGTACGGATATCTGTGTTCTGAATTTGCCACAAGTATGAACTCGCCAGGTGTGAACTTCCGGGAATCAACACCAAAAAATCGTCTTCGTTTACCAGACCGATTTAGCACATGTCTCTGATTGCTCGAGGTGTAATCTCCCCCTCGAGACCACCTGGAACCTCGCACATTCGGCCCCGGAACAAACTGACAACATTGTCCTTTATTTCTCGTCCGCCACGCTGCTGCTCTGCGATGCACCGGGAGATATGCCACAACTTTCTTCGCGGTCAATGCCGTTTCGGTGCATCCTGCCGTTTCCTCCACTCCGCTGCTGCCAATGCCTCGTCGTCCACCGGGCAGCAACCGTACGGCAACTCTTCTGCCGGAGGCAATGGCATTGATCGCGATAGCGGCGTCCAGGGCCACCAAACTGGATTGCCGTATCAGCCAGGCTATCAGCAACAGCAACACAGGCAGCCACAGCAGCAGCAGCAGCAGCAACAACAACAGCAACAACAACAGCAGCAGCACCCACAGCGAGCTGGTGGAGCGCCACAGCAACGAAACATGAATCTGCACCACGGAGGTGGAGTCATGATCACTGTGTGAAGGGCCATGCACCATGCACCATGCAGCATGCAGCATGCATAAAACACCATATACAGTGCACCCTCGCCATGCACGACGCTCGGTGCATTGAGAATGAAGTACCACACATTAAGGATCTTTAAATACGTTGTTGAGATTGCAGCGATGACAATCAGCCTTAGGCCAAGATGTCACCAAGACTGGGGAATACAAACCAAATTGGCGATTAACGAGGGTTTCTCTAGTACGAGCTGTATGCCTTATTTTATCTCTTTTGTGTCCAGTAGCACATGGCTCTGTTGTACCTCAGTTGCAACAGGGCCATCAGCTTTGTCCTTGCTTTGGGCTAATTCGGAGACCTGATATATGTGTTTTATATTAAAACGTGCCCATAGGCTTGCAGGCTGTCTCTATACTGGGTTATCTAGGGGCTGCCAAATAACTTACCCTGGTATTGTGCGCAGTGAAGGTGCATGCATTGGGGCCAGTTAGGTTTTGACTGCACCGTACTTCCGTATTGTACCAGCCAACCTTGCCTGGGGGGCATGTGAGGTTATATAGGAAACAGCGGCATGAGCTTTAGGGCCTGGTCCGCGCTGCTTGCCATTTAATTATCTGCCGCAACAGGTTCTGCAACAAGTTCTGTTAACAGGTTATGTTAATGCACTCGTTTTTAGTACCAGCTCAGTGTTGGCTTAGGAGGTCTAGGCTGCATAAACCCTTTACCTTGAACCCTGAATGCTCATCTTTATATACCAGCAGTGCTTTGGTCATAAGGCAGGGGTAGGGACGCAGAGCTACAAAGGGACTACAACCTTAACCCTAGACCCTAAACCGTGAACGGTAAATTCCTAACCCTGACTTCTGACCTTGAAATGCCCCTCCTTGCCTCCTGTCGTCCTCTGCAGGCAGTGGTGGCAACGCGGAGCCTCAGCTTTCGGAGCGGATGTGGTGGCGGGCGCTGCACCCTCCACACCACAAAAAGGTGAGCAGTGTGCAAGAGCATTCCTATCCTACTAAATTAGGCATGAGGCAGCCCCGAGAGGTTTCAAATGTCGGAAAACAAAAGGGAGGGGGGGTACATATACAGTATGTGATGGTAGATACAGCACTCCGCAGGATGTACTGAGTATGTCACAAACTGCTGATATTAGTGCGCTTGAGCTGCATTGATGGCCGTGATGGCCTGTTGCAACAAGCCCTGCTGCTCTGGCCAGCGGCTGTAGGCTGGTCCAGGATTGGTCCCCCTCTGCCCAATGGTGGCTGCCTGGCGGCCTGCAAATGGTGCTTAAGTGCACACTTGAAAGAACTCTTAGCCACTAAAATGAATGATTAAAATACGGTAGCCTGTGTCAGGAATGTACTGAAAAGGATGAGGTGCAGGGCGGACATGAGCACGGGCTCAAGCACCCTCTCACGACTCCTGAATCAGCAATCACCCCTGATCAACCAACATCCGACACTCCCCATCCACCGCATGGCCACCCGCCCATCCGCCACACGCCTTATGCCAACCGCCACTGACCGTGCCCAACACATGTGGGGGCATGGGGAGGCACACAGACACTAGCATGGGCATTGCGGGCACTTGCATGGACAGCTTGGGCATCAAAAACCATGCAGCATGCAGTCATGCACCACGTACCATACAATATGCACCATGCACCATGCACCTTGGCGTACCGTACATTAAGAATACCTTCCCGCAAAAATAAAGTGTGCGCGGGGCGTGCGATAGGCCGCATGGATTATTAACCAAGTATATTGGGAGGGGGGGGGTACCGATTACCGACACTGGGTGGAATCGGGAGGGGGGGGTACCGATTACCGACACTGGGTGGAATCGGGAGGGGGGGATACCGATTACCGACACTGGGTGGAATCGGGAGGGGGGGGATACCGATTACCCACACTGGGTGGAATCGGGAGGGGGGGATACCGATTACCGACACTGGGTGGAATCGGGAGGGGGGGATACCGATTACCGACACTGGGTGGAATCGGGAGGGGGGGATACCGATTACCGACACTGGGTGGAATCGGGAGGGGGGGGGGTACCGATTACCGACACTGGGTGGAATCGGGAGGGGGGGGGTACCGATTACCGACACTGGGTGGAATCGGGAGGGGGGGATACCGATTACCGACACTGGGTGGAATCGGGAGGGGGGGGATACCGATTACCGACACTGGGTGGAATCGATTAGACTGGATTGGAATCAGTTGGAGTGAATCGGAAGCTGGTAGTGCGTGGACGATCAAAAACAACAAATTCGGTCCTGCGGGGCTTGATAAAAAATGAAAGATCCGGGGGTTTTCATTAACTTGTGTCCTTGTCCTCCTGTGCTGTAGGGGTGCAGGTAGGCTATCATAATCTACTAAATACACATTTACTTATGCGTCATTGATGATTGACATTGTACTCATGCACTCATGCAGGTCCCTGGGGCTAAACACAGACACAAGTCCTCATTATGGCTTGTGTGGTATTGTCTTGGTCTCCCGCGCTAGTGCCTTATTAGTTCATCCGCCTGGCCCTTTCAGAAGAAAAATAAGCAGCATGAACATCATGTAGCACACGCACCATGGTCGTCTATGTACACCACCCACATGCCATGCCTGCAGGGTCCTGGGGTGATGCATGGTCATCAGCACCAACAGGGGCATCATGGACACCTGCCCGGACAACATGGACATCAAGGGCTGAGGGGACACACCTCTGTGCAGCCAGCGGGTGCAGAGGGCGACAATTCTGCAGACCGACCCTTCCGCATCATGTCCTACAACGTGCTGGCGGAAGCGTACGTGAGTGAGGCTTGAACCCGATTCGTGAATCCTAAAAGTCAGCGATTTGAACCTACAAGCTGAGTCTTGAACCCGAATGTGACACGTTTGGCAAGTGATGTTCTCTGGCACCCTTCACCAGCACATGCACTTGGCTATGTCGTCACCCACTGCTCGGCCCAGCCGGCCTGCTGGCCCCTTCCCTGGGCCTTTCAACTGACACCTTTGGTTCCCAGTAGCAATTCAGGTCTCTACCACGAGGTGCCCTGTCCCCTTGACCCTCACACTATAATGGAGCCAGGCTATTTACATTATGTATGGTTTCAGGGCACAGAACTTTTACTCATACTACCTGCACTTATCCACGAAATGTATTATCTATATTGGTACATGGCCACACCAGGATATATTAGAATCCTTCAGCTAAACTCAGGTGCATCAGGCCCCTCTGCCAGGGTGGCCGGTTGCAAGGAGCCTTACTTCTAGGGCATCCGGCCTTAGGCTGCTTCAGGTTTGGCCTCAATTGGTCCAGTGGCCGATCCTCTCGCACACATCATATTCATGACACACTTCAGGCACTCGGCTACGACACACTCCTGTATCCTGCAAGGCCAGCCGGGTGCCTGCCTTGGGTGTATTGCATCACCCTTTCACCCCCCTCTCACACATCACGCTTTTACACTTCATACACCCAGTTACGCTGCATAAGCGTACCGTTCGACCCCGGTGCACCTGGTGTCTCCTTGGGATGCACCAAATCACACCTCCCACACCTTCACACATATGACAAAGCAGGCACGTATGTGCGCCACATAACTCTATCCTGTAATGCTGGTGTGGTGCCTGACCTGGACACACCGCTTGCCTCTGATGGTGTGTGTGGGGGGGTCCCACCCTCTGTTAGATGGTAGTTCACACCTATCCTCTCACACACATCGCACATGTTACCCTTCAGGCCCTCGTCTACGCCTCCTCACTCTATCCTGCCACCCCTGAGTGGTGTCTCCCCTGGACGCACCGCCTGCCGCTGATGATGCGGGAGATATCACACTGGTTGCCAGACGTGGTCTGCATGCAAGAGGTGGACATGTATGAACAGCTGGAGCAGTACATGGGCAGCATGGGGTAAGTGTGGACCCTGTGTGGGAGAAGTGTGGAGGTGTGGGAGCGGGGAAGATGCATTGTGGAACAGAGATCTGTGGTGCGGATTCTTGTTTTCTCGCTGTACATGCCAGGTGTGTTGTGCATGCATGAGATTGTGTATGTGTGAACACATTGGCTGGTACGTGAACAGCTTGGTGTGGAAGGGGGAGTCGATTGTGGTGTGGATCATGTCCACTGCTAATGCGGTCGCCAGCTTCAGCCCACAATGCATGCAGTGTCCCGCCTGCTTTCCCAAGCTTTCCCCCCTTCTTTTATTTTGATCTGCGTCGAGGCGTGTGAGCCGTGGATGTGATCTGGACAGCTGGCCTTGCCGCGTTCTGGCAGCGCTTGTAACTTCTAGCTTCCGCCCACCTTCCGTGCAGATTCTCACCAGTTCCCCCTGCCCCCTCGTGTCCTCCTCAGCTACAAGGGAGCCTATGTTCAGCGGACTGGGGACAGGACCGATGGTTGCGCCACCTTCTGGCAGCCGCATCGCTTCCGTGCTCTGGACGTAACGCCGATCACGATGAAGGATCACAACCTGAAAGTGGGTGGAGGGGAGACAGTCACAGCAACGGTGAATGATCTGCGTACCTCCAGCAAACCCTTGAATTTTAACCCCATGTTTTGTAACCTCTCTGCTTTGTAATCCCTAGATTTGTAACCCCTTGTATTGTAACCCCTTGGTCATTGCCTCTGCTATGTAACTCCCAATTTCCTGCTCCTGATGGTTTGATAACCCAGGACAACGTCGCGCTGTTGGTCGTATTAGAGCAGCTGGCAGGCGGGCAACAACAGCAACAACAACAGCAACACCAGCAGCAGGGACACCGGGGGAGCAAACGCGACCTGCATGGCAGTGGCAACGGGAACGCTCGTGCAGCCGACGCTACCCTGTTGCAGAATGCCTCTAAGGTCCCTGGGGCAGGCTCGTCTGCCTCACCCTCTGAGCCCGCCTCCTCGTCGTCTCTGCTGCTGGTGGCCAACACTCATGTGCTGTTCAACCCCAACAGGGGAGACATTAAGCTGGGTCAGATCAAAGTGATCGTGGACAGGTGAATAAAAGCTGAATCGATTTAATACAGGGCATGAATCAAATAATCAAACATTCATACGTTGCGACGATTTAGAAAGGACAGCTCAAAGTGATTGTGTACATCTTAATCAATGCCTTTCTCTTGACCCCTCATCACGGCAGTTGATATATTCTGGCCTTCTGCTCGATTTATGCTAGCCACTTCCATGATGACAGCACCCCTATTCCTTACCGCCACCTCTCTCCCCTCACCCCATACCCCCTATCCTCCCTCCTCCCCCTATTCTCCTTCATACCCCTCATAACTCCTTACCCACCACACACCATGCACTCATCACTCCTCCCACCTGATTCAAACTTTACGTCCACCTTTGTCTAAACTCCCCCCTCCCCCTCCTCTGACACCTTACCTATCCCTGCCCCCCGTTCCCCGCCCCTCCCTCCGCACTCGAACTTCTGGTCTCACTCTCTCCTCTGCCTCTCCCCCCCTTCCTTCCCCTCTTCGCCCTCCCCCCTGCCACCCATCCCTACTGTCACGCCTGTCCCCCCTCCCTTCAACTCTACCTCCTCTTCCTCTTGCCCCCCTACCATTCAGTCCCCTCAAACACTCACCTCACCTTCCCCCCCACACCCTGACCCTTCCCCACACCACTCACCTCCCACACTCACCCATCATTGTTTAACTTTGAGCACGCCAGACCACTTTTGGAGCGGGACCGGCGGATAGCCACCCATCCGCCTGTTCGAACCACATATTGATCCACACCATGGCTGGTGGTCTGATCAGCAGGGCTTGCTGCACCAGGCTCGTACGGCCTAGGGCCTTATGTAGCTGTATCGTACCTGAAGCAGGCTGGAATGAACATTGCCCTCCACGTCCCCCTTCCCATGCTGACCCCTAAACCCTAAACCCTTCACATGCGTTAGGGTGCACCTGGAAGCAGAGGATGCCGCCAGCAAGACTGGGAAGCAGGTAATAGAAAGGGTGGGGGTATGAGTGTAGCACGGGTGTAGTACATGCATGACATGTACTGCATGTACCGCATATCAGCCTGATGATCGTGGTTGACTTAAGTGCGGTCCTTTGTTGTGCTTTTAATAGGGAACTGCCTGTCTTCAACTTGTACCGTGTTTTCCGCAGGTGGGCGTGATCTTCATGGGGGACTTCAATGCGTCCCCCGGCAGTGCGCTGTACGACTTTCTCGACCATGGCCACCTCCCTTTCGGGGCCCGGGAGCGCAGGCAGCTGTCAGGTGGGTGGTAGCTGATATGAAGCTGTATGTTTAGGGGAAGCTGATTGGAAACTGGCATGTAGGTAGAGCTATACTCGTGTCTCCGCCAAGATCATGCACCCTTTGAGTCCAGGGAGCACATGCAGCAATCAGGTGGGTGGTAGCTGATGGGAAGCTGCCTGATTAGCAGATGCTGATTAGAAGCTGGCATGTAGGTATTAACTACATAAATTGCTAAGATGTCTTCTGCTGATAAGCTTTTAGGTGTATGGTAGCTGATGTGAAGCTGCCAGGAGGGTGGTAGCTGATTTGAATCGGCCTGACAGGCAGTAGAAGCTTGGAAGGTGTCACGTGGATGGCAGGCCCCCCTCCTTCCCTCCTCCGATTGATCCCTTGGTCTTGGTTCATTCTCAACTACTATTTATATGTTTTGTGATCAGCCACAACTCACCTACGTGACGGCCTGATGCAGAAAGTTCTTGTTGGGCCGTTGGCCACAAACCAGTCGTGTGTGTTTTCATATCAGCTCACCGGTGGCTCTGCCTGCCTTCCTGCCAGCCAACAGAGGCCTGCTGCGCACCATATATATATTTTCCCAATTTCAGCCCCCTTGATTCACTTTCGGCTCCTTCAGGCCAAAGGGAGGACTAGGGAGATTTATGTCCAGCATGAATGCTCTCGTTCTTATATGAATGCCTTCAGGTCAGATGGAAGGCTACGGCTATCGGCAGTACCTTCATGACCTGCGGCGCGGCGCAGCTGCTCTGACACCCTTTGTCCGAGGCCCGCGCCCAGCCCGCCCAGCAACAGCAGCAACAGCAGCATCAAAGGAAGCCACGACAACAGCAGCAGCAGCAGGAACAACAGCAGCAGGGTCAGGGACAGCAGCAGCAGCAACAACAGAAGCAGCGGTTCCTCCCTCCCTTATGCCTCCTATCAGTGGCTACCGTCCCCTGCAGAGCTGGTCCGGCCCGTACCCTGCTGATGCCTACCATCCCTGGGCTATCACCCCACACCCTGGAGCAGGCGGGACACACACGACACCCCCAGACAGCCGGAACGCAGTGGCAGCGGCGGCGGTGGCGGCGGCAATGGCGGTGGTGGCCGCCCCTGCCACTGCAGACTCGAGCACCGCAGCAGCAGCAACAGTAGACATAGCAGCGGCGGCGGCAGCGGCCGCAGCTGCTGCCGCTGCGGCAACAGCTAGTCTTCAGGCCGGGTCTCCTATGGACGTTGACGCTATGAGAAGTCCCGCTCCAAGTCAGCCACCACAGCAGCAGCTGAAGGACTGGAATGTAGGCAGTAGCGCCGCTGGTGGTAGCAGCAGCCAACAGGGCGTGGTCGCCGACCCCATCGGCAGCCGACGCGAGGTCAGTGGATTTCAGGCCTCCTCTCCTTCTGGGCGGCGCTCGGCGCAGAAGTCAACCGTCCATGCTAGCTCTGCACTGGGCCGGCTGGGGTGGGACAGCGAGGCGCTTGAGGCAGTGCTGGGGAGCAAGGAGGCGGCAGTGAGGGTGGCGGAAGAGTCGGTCGCTGAGGAGAGAAGCATCCTGCGGCAGCTGAAGGAGCAGAGGGGGCAGCAGCAGCAGGGGCAGGAACAGAGGGGACTGCAGCAGCAGCAGCAGCAGCAGGGGCAGGAACAGAGGGGACTGCAGCAGCAGCAGCAGCAGCAGGGGCAGGAACAGAGGGGACTGCAGCAGCAGCAGCAGCAGGGGCAGGGGCAGGGGCAGCAGCAGGGGCAGGGGGGGAGGACTGTTTCCTGCTCTCATGGTCTAGGCCTCAGCAGCGCTTACCACGATGTCTTGGGCTGTGAGCTGGCTTACACCACCTGTCATACGCGGTACATCGGCACAGTGGATTATATGTGGTACACGCCGCAGGTACTGCCTGCGGGAAGGGCTGGTCGCGGAGGGGCGGATCTAAATGTAGATCCGTCGGTGCTCAGATCTGTTGGATCCATGGGTCGTGACGAAGGAGGGCCGAAGTCGAGATCTAGCGGGGATGGGGGCGGGGCTGCTGGTGGTGGCTGGTTATCCGACCTGCAGACGCAGCAGCAACAGCAGCGGGGTGGCAGCGGGCCGTCGGGGCGAGCAGGCGGGCGGGGAGGGTGGCGGGGTAGCGAGCCGCCAGCTGGCGCTTCCTCTGGCGGCGCAAAGGGCAGTATGAAGCGGTTGCGGGGCCTGAGGCCTTTGCAGGCGCTGCTGCCGCCAGATGCGCGGCTGTTTCCGCGCGGCATGCCCAGCCCCACGTGGCCCTCGGACCATGTGTCGCTGGTGTGTGACTTTCAGTTCTTTGACAAGGAGTAGCCACTACGAGATAAGGAGTTGTCGCGCTTGGATACATAGCAGAGTAAACTATATTGGAAGACATGGCTTGCCAAGTCAGCCTTGCATCTTTCCTCTTGTCATGGTCATGTCAGCAACTAGAGCCAGGGGATAGTAGCGCAGCTCTCCATGCCACACCTGCACCAATGCAGCCAGTTGCTAGGGCCAGGAACTGATATTGCTATGTAGAGGAGAAGACGTGGGCAGTGTCAACCTGCATATTTCCCTGCACGGTGGGGATGGACAGGGTTGTTCATGATTTCATTTGTTTGCAGCTTGCTACTCTGCGTGGTTGCTTGCCTGGGGATGGTGATTTGATGTTTGGATTTTAGCATGGAGAAGGTCTATGGGGACCTCCGGGGCCTGGCTGATTTCTATTCTTTTATGTCCAAGGGGTTTGCAATCACCAGTCCCATGTGCCCTCTAGGTATCCAATGGACTGGTAAAATCGGGAATTTGAAGTGCAAATCAAGGTAGATCCATACTTGCATGCTTAACCGGTACATCCTCCGTCACATGCCTGAATGCATGAGACCACCAGGTCCCTAAGCCGGTTGATAGGCGTCGTGCCTTGCATCAATCGTGATGATCCGCTGCAATGTAAAGTATGATGTATTGATGTTGGCCTGGCGTTTGTTGGATATGTTATTACGGTGCGTGCATGCCGTAAGGGAAACTGACAGTCTGGGTGAATTTCTTGTGAAGACTAAGCAGGGGGGGAACCTCGTGTTTGGATGCCTATTAGTGGTGTCATGGTGTAATGCAGCCCAGCTGACGGCACACATTGCAAAGGAGCTTTTCCACGTGGCTGGGCCTTTTGAATTTTTAAACTTCACTTGAAATTTTGAGGTGTGGGGGGGGTCCGATCGGGGGTGCGAGGTACACCAAGACTTGTTCCGGAGCCGGGCCTTCCCCAACCTGCGGTACTCCGATTTCCCAAAGTTTTACAATAGTATCAAAAGCTCAACTCTGCCACTGCAGCTGGCGGCGGGTGGCTCTATTGGTGCTGCCACTACAGCTGGCACTGCTGCAGGTTGCAAATGGGGTAGCGTGAGAGGCAGTTAACTCTTCCTCGACGATGGCAGCATCAGGCTCAGCTGACCTGATGTTTGGGGTAGTATTGGAGAGCCTTGGCATCTTCTCAGTCGTAGCCACAGGGTCTGCTGACCTGCTAGCTAGAGCAGCTTCAAATACCGTTGTCCATGACCTGGGAAGAGATAGTGGGGGAAGGCTATGTCCCCTAGGGGCCTGGCGGTTGAGTAAGCAAAGGAAACACTGCAACTATACTCTACCTGAAGGCCAGCCCCAACAAACTGTTTACAAACCCCAAACATACAGCAATGCAATACCCAACTTCACCCCTGCACCTGAGCACCTGACACCTGGGGGCCTTGAGGACACCGCACACTGAACTCCCACTTGCTGCCGGTCTATGAAATTAAAGAAAATATGCACCCTAAAAACTGTGTGACCCCGAACCTGTCTCAAACGTGATTTAAATTTAACTAACACGCGTGAGCCCATTACTTTCTCGTGCAGAGGACGGGCAAATTACAAAATTGGGGCTGTATGTCCCCCCCACCCCACACAAAGCAGACAGTGAAGAAAAAATTGTGGAGTTTTTCAGTCTAACAGAGCATCACAGTTGATGCGCGGGACATGTGCCCGTATACCAGTACAGGCACTGAAAACGCTTGGACAGCGAGCGAAAACCAGTGAAAACCAGTAGTCTGGCCAGCCTAAGAATTGAGTTCAGACGTTACTGTTGAGGTCACCAGTGTCATACTGCATCTATAGGGCATCGTTGTCGGTGATGTCACCGCATGGCCACACTCCTACACATCCACCCTCGAAATGGCTGGGCAGTCACAACTGGGAGACCAGAAAAAGCTAAGGGAGCTGAAGCAAGCCAGAAAAGTAAGAAAGGTTCAAAATGCTGGGTAGAAAACAGTGTGGTCGACGAAGGGGAAGCAGAATGAAAATGTCGCAACAGCAGATGTCAAGCATCTACTCGGGCCGCTGGCTGTGGGTCCGTTTAAGTTTGGTCCAGACTTCGCCAAATCGTCCCCGTTGTGGCTACCCAGAGGCATGTGAGAGGAGGCCTGGGGTAAACTGACATAAATACTACCCAGTAAAAGTCAGATGGGCTGTACCCTGCAAAAGGTACGTACAGCCTGCAGTATGTGTATAGGTGATTATTGTGCGTGTGGATATCTCTCCTTGCTGCTGCAAAAGCACTGCTGCTGCTCTGGGGGCCACAGAGCCTGGATATGAACATGATCTGTTCAAGATCTGAGCTCATTCCTGGGGCAGCGTCTCCTCCTTCACATGAACAGCATTTCATTAATGTTTTGGGTGAGTGGCGGTGAACCTCATATCTCGGATCCAGATCTGGGCAGGCATGCCAATCTGATGTTGGATCTAGGACTTGAGCTTTGCATGTAAGCGCTGCCAGTGTGTGCGATGAGGGGAAATATCTAGATCCTGTTCAAGCATACGGGATCCCGAATGAAGCGCTCAAATCAGTGCCAAGAAGCCATCCTGTGTTATAGGAGTCCAGATCTTGAAAGGCTGGCTCGCAGAATCCGTCAACCATGGAGCTGTGCAAGGTGAATCGCGGCGGGCTGCGGATCTAGATCCGATCTCACGTCTTGTTCTTGGTAGATCTCAGATATTGAATGAATCGCCCGTCGGGTCGAATAGGGTGCTCCCGTGTGCAAAGTAGGACTTTCCGCTGGCGCGCATGCTCTCCTTCCTCGCTAGAAATCCCTCTTGAGCACGCTGCCTGCAGAGTTGGGGACAAATGGACGATGAAGCTCAAGGTGGAGTGTTTAGGATTAAATATCTAGCGGGCAATCCTACCGGGTGCACTGCCTGCAGAGGCAGGGATCATCGGGCCTGGGTTGAATATTTACCAAGTTAGGGGTTGAGGTCAAAGGGTAAAGGAGTTTAAGAGTCCAGGGGGTCAGATCAAGTATAGGTGGTTCAGGTTCCATTTCATAATAGGGGAGGCAGGTGAATGCTGAGGGCTTCCTGTAAACCCAAAACACTGGTTCATGATTGTATAGTAGGTTGGGTAGACTGGGCGATGACTGGGTTCGCAGTATGTCGGGAAGTCAAGGGCTGCTATGGTGTCTGGTGCATGCACCTAAAATCAGCAGATTCGACAAGGCCAGGAAATTCAAACCAGAAAAGAAAGATGGACAAGTGCTTTAACTGCGCAAACTGTTCCTAAAGTTGACGCATTGCTAGTGCACCAACAACCCGAAACAACAAACAAAATCAGAACCCATGGACCTGTCGAACCCACCCACCCTCATCTCACCCCTGTTCACCGAGAGTGTCCCAGCTGCATTTCAGCTCATACCTGATCTACTGCCGGCAGGGTTTGCTGCTGCCGGGGCCTTCAGCCATGGGCTGCTCAAATATGGGTCCCGATAGGCCCCCTGATGGCTCCCCTGTGGCCCTCCCAATGTGCGTTCATCCACTCCCTTTGTCACCAGCACTGCATCCCACTGTCTGACCCACCTGGATGACGAGGGCAAGCTCATACCTCCGGCATCACCCCTCCCTAGCGGCCGCATGAGGACGGGGGATGAGAGCCCTCCACTGCCAGATCTCCCGCGACCGATAGGGCTGCCTCCGGCTGAGCCGCCGCCCATGCTGACGCCGGATTCTCCCCTCCCCAACAGCAGCTGTCCCACCCCGTCCCCTGACGACCGCGAGACAGACCGCGGCAGACTCACACTGCCCCCGCCATCTGCTAGGGAGGGCAGAGGTGGGCGATGCGGAGAGGGCGAATCTGCAGCCGCGTTCAACGCCGCCGCCGCCGCCGCCGCGGCTGTGCCACCCACGGGGCTGCCCAGGGGCGAGCCCGGGACTCGGCAGGTCACCATCAACGAGGACTTGC
Organism: Limnomonas spitsbergensis; assembly: GCA_037349105.1. Lineage (NCBI taxonomy): Eukaryota > Viridiplantae > Chlorophyta > Chlorophyceae > Chlamydomonadales > Limnomonas > Limnomonas spitsbergensis. Next base: position 768,964 of record JAYJMM010000062.1, read on the forward strand.
TCCTCGACGGCGGCGTCGGCCGTTTTATGACCGGGCTGTTGAGAGGGGACACGTGTTTAGCCTGCAGAGAGAGCAGGGGACCCTCGGAAATGGTGGCATCAAAGGGCGTCCACTTCGGGGAGGAGGGGGAGACAGGAGGCCGAGGCACGCCGCTGCTGCTGCGTATCTCGCCCACCCCGCTGACAACATCGCCTTTCGCAGCCGCAGCCGCAGCTGCCGCCACCGCCGCCGTTGCCTCCCTGCGCAAGCTCTGTTGGTGCACGAGGTGACTCTGCTGAATCTGGTACCTGAGCGACGTTCCTCCGGTCGGGGAACCACCGCCCAAGCCGCCGCCAGTGATGCTGCCGTTCATGCTGATGCTGAGGCCCGTGAGGACCCTCCTTGTTGGCCGCAGCGGACAGGCAAAACCTCCGTCAGACTTGGGCCGCGGCGCAAGAGCGACCGTAGAGGGCAGCAAGATCTGCGGTGGGGGCGAGGGGCGCAGCTGCAAAGCCGACAGCAGCTGAGGTGCGCCGCGGCCGCCGGCGCCGGATACGCGATTTGCAGGGTCTTGCGTCACCGTCGCCGTCAAAGCTGTTGGTTGGCTGTTGAGGGGCGAGCCGGGCGGTGAAGGCGAGGTGAGGCCGAAGTCCATCGCACCTGGAGCAGACCCCTACAGGTCAGGGTCCAGGGTGCAAGGTTTAGGGTCAGCGGTCAGGGGTCAATGAACCATTGTTCAGTGTCCAGTCTTTTGGGTTCTGGGGTCAGAGAACTAGGTCCAGGGCTCAGGGTTCATGATTCAAGGTCATAGGTTTCATAACTAGGGAATGCAGATGGGTGGATTAAGATGGTGCATGTGGTGAATGCAAAAGAGCCCCCACCCCTGAACCTCAAACCTGCAAGCTCCATCCTTAAACCTGAAGTACCTAGCCATAAGACCTGATTCTTCAGCCCTCAGCTCTTATTCGTGATTCCTGATCCCTTAACCACGTTTCCTGACTCCCAAGCCCCAGGCCCTCGATCATCACCTTCTCATCCACGTCCTGGCCTGACCACAGATCCTACTCGATTCTCAAACACAGATTGTTCTCTTGAGTAACAGTAAGACACTTATACGTTTCAGTCCTTATCCTCACCGGTGCTCTAATCACTGGCCCATTTCGGTGTTGTCCCGCGCTCATCTGTGCCGCCAGCATGCGGTTTCGAGCGGTGGACGGAGCGGCGCCCGCGTTTGAGGGGCTCACTGCTTCGATTGCCGCGGTCGCAATGGCCGCCATCTACAGGTGGAGACATCAGGAAGGGAAGGGGTAACAACAAAGCTGGCCACTGCATAGTTTAGGGGGCTTACGCTACATTTCAGCTAGATTTCAGCTGAAATCTGAGAGGTCCTGGTGCAGCAAGCCTTGCAGCATGGGCCTACGGACGTAGGCCGGTCAAGGTTTGGTCACCATCGGCCCATAGGTGGCATGAGGGAGGGGATGTTTAGTGAAAAGGGTGAGCTGGGGAGGTCAGAGAACAACTTTATTTATAACAACTTTTTATAAACTCCCCTGGACAATGGAATGTAGCCTTTTCAGCGCAATACTGTAATGATTTATATGAGCATAGCAGCCTGTTCAGCCTGTTCATGGTCTTCAGGGAGTAAATGTTCAGTTTGTTCAGTCTGTTCCAAGGTGTTCGGGGTGTTCAACCGTTCAGCCTGTTCAGCCTGTTTGGGGTGTTCGAGGTGTTCAGCCTGTTCTGTCTGTTCAGCCTGTTCAGGCCTTTCAACTCATTTACTTCAGCTCAGCTTATTCTGACCATGTTGTCAGCAGCTGCTGGCGGTGCATCGTCGTAGTTACCTTGGTTGCCAGCTGTTGCGCCATGCTGCCGCTCCCGCCGCCCACAACGTCGACCACCGCAGGCAGCTGCTGCTGGGACTGCCCGAATGAAGAGCGTATCAGCGAAGCCCGCATGACCTCCCGGCTGCTGAGGGAGGCGCCGCTGGATCCGGCAAGCTGCAAACGACCGGCACTGTCACTGCCGGCCGCCGCTGAGCTGGCTCCGTTGCCTGCAGAAAGAGTAACAACCAACCACACCACACAACGTCGGTTGATTGCAATTGTTTCAGGATCAGGGGTCCTCGGCCAATAGCAGCGCAAACATGGCAATCAGCAGATGCCGACCATTACTCTGGACCAGTACGGCAGTGCCCTGGTGACTTCTGGGTTTTTGGAATTTATGGTGACCTTTTTATTTTCTAGCTTACCGATTCTCATGCTTTCTCTGTTCCTTTTGTTTACATGCAGTGTGGCCCTTCTAGAACAGGGCATTGGGTGGGTGTCTAAGTTTCAAGCCCATGGGCGAAAGTCACTCACTGCTCCCAAGCACAGTTTTCCACCATTCGGGCAGCGCCATGCAGAGAAAGCGCAGTCTGTCGCCATGCAGAACGCATTCTACATGGCATATCAGACTGTGGGGACCTGTCCGCAACAGAGACCGCCCCGTTAGAATGACAGCAGCAAATGCCACGTCAGCATGGTAATAGCTGACAACCTAGAGACGTGGCTATTTTTTTAAAGCCATGGGTTACCAGCCATTCGCTTGGCACTGGCAACGCAATAGCTGTTTTTATCTCCATCCAGAAACGGGGCTTCCTTAACAGGACAGACTCGGCATGTTCAATCGATCTCAAATCTGCCCATGTCGAATTGTCGAGTTGCACATGCGGCTGAATGCCCCTCTCTAGGCCGGGCCAGGCCGGGCACGCGCGTCAATCAGGCAGGCAGTCAGATACCGGCTTTCACTCCTTCTGTCATACCGGCAGTCTGGAGATTTCATTCGTATTCACGCACTTTGAGTGCTTCAACTCGTGCATGCTTTTAATTCTGCTGCCGCTTAGCCTTCAACCACCCGCAGTGTCCCAATTTGTCATGCATAAGTAGTTGATCAGTCATGTCGAGTTGCTGATATTGGAAAACTGTTTCGATGCATCGTCCCACCCACCTCCCCGTCCATCACACGCACCCATATGCAGCTACGACGTCGCCTTCTTTCCTGGCCACTGGGTCTCGCACGAAGCACCACTTGAGGGTGGCGATTGTTCACTCAGTAGGAATCTCAACACTAGAGATGAAGAATTCTAATGACTCTCCAAGGGGATGGAGGGTGACCAGAAATGCTCCGCACGTCACATGAACGTGATACGGAGTACGGTAATGTTACTTCGTCGGCCTTAAAACGGAGTTCCTTCCTTTCCTTTCCAACATGGCAAAATGGCCGACACCAATAGAGATCGCGTCGCGTCGGTCTAGGTGTATGAACTTTGGGGACTCTGGCTCGCCTGCGTCTTTATACGGACGTACAGTGAAAGAAAGAAAGAAAACTCCTAAGCGTGGCTTGAGGAATAATACGGGATTTTAAATGCCGTACACCGGGAGACAAAAACCTGGTGGTTAAGGAGGGTCGTCAAGGGGTACCGGACAATAATGGGCAGGGGAGTTTTCAAGATGGCGACGTTGACGAAGGATGTTTATATGGCATCGTATGGTATGCTTGGTGAGACGGCTGGGGACGGAGGAGATGTCGTGTTTGGAGACACCGAGCATGCTGAGGATTTATCGGCAGGACGAAAGAGGAAGCCTGCGGTTCCCAGAAGGATGATATGTGTATGAGAAGACGGAAGGCGGGGAAGGATGAGGGGGAGGGGGCACGGTCGGCGTAGGATCAGGTGGAAGGGCAGGATGGAGAACGGGTGCCAAGGAAACTGTCCAGCAGTGATTATTTTAAGGCGTGGTATACCACGAATTGTGGTAAAACGGGGGGGTAATCGACCCTGGCCATCGTGGTAAAATCTAGGTCAGCGAATTTTGCAATCGTGACAGGTCATTTAGTCAAACTGCCCTTCAGACAACCATTCCGACGCGAAGATAAGTAAAAATTCGAAAGGCCGTAGCGATGGCGTTTGGAAATGTGTTAGGGGCGCTGAGACGAATGCCTTTCAAGGCAGGGTTAGCAGGGTCGTACTTCGACGAGGGCGAATTGCGATAATTGCGAAGGGAGTGGCTGCAAGATCTCGGCTTCAATGACAGCATAAACAAGTTTACGTGGCAATGTAATTTCTGTAAAGTGACTGGCGAGACTTACAACAACGTGATCGTAGGGCACGAATCAATGTTTAAAAAAAGCCATGTTTAAAAAAGGAAGAACCTAGCCCAGTACAAGGACAGGCAAGCAGCCAGGCAGACCTACAGCTCCACAGCTCATACTCGTCATGCATGGTCCCGGGGTCGGTGGAGGAGGAGCGGATGTTCTCAGCCATGAAGTACATCAAGAACCCGCAGCGCAACAGGCTGGAGGCGAAGCACCGGACCATGTGTGCTAAAGCCTTCCACCACCCCAGGGTCACCCTTGAGCATTTCCCCTACAAGCAGGCCATTAGGGCGTGGCTAGAGCAGAAGGCTCGCAGGAAGATCCAGTAGGCACTGGGCAAGGAGATTTGTGACACTCTGGCCTAACATTGTTGTGACCCAGAATTACGAAACAACACAAACAGTTCCAATGATCCAATAAACACTAGGCATTTGAACATTTGATGTTCTATTTCAAGATTGTGATGAACCGAATTCTGAAAATAAAGCATTTTCAATGAAGAATTCTTATGTCTCGCGTCAGACTGTTTCTGAACTTTGGGGGCTTTGCCCCCGAACTCCCACGGGGGGGTGGCCCCTGAACCCCCTAGACCCCCATGGCGGGGGGCGGGGCTCGGGCGCCCCCCCGCACCCCCCCCACCGAGGCTTCGCCTCGGATTCAGGGTAAATCTGCTCATTTAGAAAGTCCCCAATATGGAGTCATGGCAAAATGAAGGTTCCTCTTTATCCTTAAAATACACACTGCTGTCCAACCATTATGTTTGAGGAGAAGGATAAGTTGTAAATGTTGTTCTGATTTACGGGCATGGCATTGTTCGAAAGAATATTCAGAGGTGTAACCGACTTCAACTACGTGTACAGTGCAAGTCCTCTGGAGGCGAGATATAGTTTGTGAGCTAGAGAGTTGATTAGCGCGGTAAAGACGAAGGAATTCGGAATGTGGGAGACCTTGGACAATAAGCAAATCCGGTCGAAGTTCGTCACAGTAATCAAGAGGAGCCTTGTAGGGAGCCATTAGCAATAGCAGTTTGGATGATGCAGACAGCTTGGTTGTGTCGAGCAATGTAGGATGCGGACATGGTGGAATGAGCACAACCGCCTAAAAGATAGATGGCCAGGGTTATCATTGGGATGGGAGCACATGGGACAGTGGGGGGTAGTGCGAGTGCCTACAGCTGTTTTGTAAGGGCGGTTCATATGTATGGCTGTAGATGCAGTCCACAGGGTATTGGTGCGTGATTTGAGGACGGATGTTGCAAATACCACTAAAGGGCAGACCCATGTGCCATAAGATGGGAAGGTAGGAGGCGAGGGCAGAGGCAACGAGGACTTACATGCGGACATAGCGCAAGGGCAGAGGGGGAGAAGTAGGACCATCTGTTAGAAGGGGGCAGTTTTGGGACATGTGTTCCTTCAAAGAATGGGTAAGGTCTGATGCAAACCACGGTTCGTCCGTGTCATGGGGGGGAGGAAGGCATGGCCATGCATGTAGGTGTGCGAAGTGTTGGACATCTGAGGTGCATGTGAAGTCGCACTGGTCGGGGGATTGGAGGGCGAGTGCAGCACCCTTATCTTCGAGTTCATTGCCAATGATGCCGATGTGAGATTTGACCTTGTACATGTGAAGATGGTGGAGGAGGCATAGCCTTGTAAGGATAAGAGCACGAATGTTGAGGAGAAGGGGGCGTGCTTACATTCAAGCAAAGTGTGCGGGTGGCGAAGGGCCTTTTGCGTATCATAGAGAGAAACCAAGGAATCTGAGAAAATGGTAAGATCACCGGTGTGGTGTAAGGCGGCATGAGTGAGGGCAGCATGGATGCCAACAAGCTCAGCCCGTGTAATAGTGTTGGTTTCAGCCCGGCCATCGGGGTGGATTGTGTATGTCGTGGTGTCGTGAGTACAATAGAAGGCCGCACCCGTGGCTGTGCCTTAGCCAGATGCTACCCAGAGCATGGTAGAGCCATCGGGTGCGAGCGCGGCTACGAAGCCGAATAAGGCGATTCACACCTGACGGACTGATGGGGGGGGTCTTCAAGGCAAAATTTGAAATCCACCGCACTGCAAGCATCACGACTTATCATGATTTTCGCCATCACAAGTTAACAAGGCTTATTTCCTCAAAACTTTTAGATGATTTAAAAAATTGCGAACACAATGTCTGCTGGGTGGTACGACCAATCGTGGGGCGGGCCCGCCCGGGTGGGACGGGCCAGCCGCGACGCAGCTGATTCAAAATGCGGGCACTGAATAAAACCTTTATTAACATGAATGGGTGTAAGGTGTGAATGCGGACAATTGTTTTTAAACTCCAAGAAGTGGATTCGGACATGAAAGCACTAATAATGAGTGTTTTCACATACCGTATTTTAGTTTGGACTTGACAAAGTGTGACGCTGACCGCCCAACCCTTGAAAACCTGAGACGCTGACACAAAAAACAGCCCGGTGTGCTTGTGGCCCTCATCGTCGTATGTAAAAAGGGCAAACTTGAAGGGCACACGACCAAAGAGCAGTTCATCTCCGCAATAACTCATCCGTAAAGAAATTAATTTAGGGGAGGGGGGGGGGGGGGGGGGGGGGCAGAAAAATGTCACCCCCCCCATCATGAAATAAGGGGGGCAGAAATGGGGGGGCAGAAAACAAGTCAAACCCCCATCATAAAAAAACGAATCGACCCCAGATTGGCAACCAGGCCCCCCGCCCTCGCGTCTCCAGAACCCAATAAAACGTTCATTTCTCTTTGGTCAAAACACAGAGTTGCCGGGTACCAAAGGGGTCTGATCCCATCAGCTGATCAAGTTGCTTCTCATGGTATCAATCAATCTCGCTGGTAATCAAAAATCAAATTTTCATTGAAGAAGAAAACAGCGAGCAGGCATGGGTTCCAGCCCGGGATACCAATCGCCCACCTACCTACCCTGGCTATAAATCAAAATGCTCCAGGTACAAGAGAATCCAAGGCAGCACGCCATCTTATAACTGCAACTTGGACGTGTGCCCCTTCAGCGCCTTTCCCGTGTACTTCTTATTGACCTCCTTGCCCACCGTCCCTTCAAACTCCTCAAAGTTGATAGTGTATTTCGTCACCTCTGCTGCCTCTGCCAGCTCCTGACTAGGGTGGGCTGACTCCATGTGGTCTAGGAAGTGGTAGCTCCAGAAATAAGGACGGGTGGTGCCCTCAAGGCCTCAACGCTCTTGCAGATGGTGCAAACCACTGGCCTGTTTGTGCAGGGATGGATGGCAGAACCCTCTCGGAACCCTCTTAGGCAGCTGCAATTTAAGAAATATAACAGTGTACCGCAAAACGGGATAGGGTCCGCGCACCCCTGTTGAGAAGTAATATATCAAATTCGTTGTGTAGGCAAAAAGTACCATACTCGGCGCACACGCAGCTGATTTTTTTAGATTTGTTGATATTTGATGCCGGAAAAGCTACTCTGCGCAACCCCCCAAATAGTTGATAATTATTATTCCGTTGCGCACCACTCCATGCACCTCAATAAAAAAATTGGCAGAGTCAAACCGGTTTTACGGTAATCGAAAGCAACCACTGGGATGCAGTCCACTCCAACAATCAACTGGGATGTAAAGAGTGGAACTACCGTAGTATCAGTCAGTTTTCGGCAGAGCCCCCCCGGGCGGCCAAAGGTCGCAGGGGCGAAGCCCCCAGAGTCACCCCGTATCCGTCCGTCCGTCCGTCAGTCCATCCGTCCGTCAGTCAGTCTGTCAGTCTGTCTGTCAGCCCGATGTTTCAGGAACGTCACGGAAACTTTATGCGCTACAGCGCAAATCAACCGGCTGTATTTATTAAGATTATTTCTGTCAGACCTCAAAGGCTGAGGTGCAGAAATGAGAAACTCAGCTACCAAGGCTGGATCTCACAGGGGATGACGCAAGGTGTCGCGCGACAGCTACAACTTTGCTTCTCTATGCGCAAATTGATACGCATGATTAACAACACTCATTTTGCCAGCGATAGAGTTGTGACAAATATTTTATTTTTTGCATCATGGCAAGGGGGTTCGCATGGGGTCCAGGTGACCCCGTCCGCACCTGCGCCTACCCTCTAACAAGTCACATACCCGACAAGTCACATACCCAACCGTTTTTCGTGCTGCGTAGCAGCACCTCTGATTACTTGTCGTTTTATATTGTTTTTGTTTTTTGTTTGGAAACCTTCAAATCAACAAAATCACAGTTTCGTTTTAGTAAGTCGTTTTTTAGAGGGGAGGCTGAAATTGTGTACGATCACTGGTTCATTTTTGGTCTAGAACTACTCAAAACTGCAATCACTGGTTCGTTTTTGTCAACAGCCCGACAGCCCGTGCCTTCGCTCCAGCAATTGACTCAGTAAAAGTGTGCACATAACGACAGCATTTCGATGCGAAAGGAGCGTGTTAGCGAAAGGAACGGCGCTACTCTTTGAATGGTGATTGTTTTGGGGTTCGGGGCGAAAACATTCGTTTCCTTGGTTCGTTTTCGTCCTGAGGTACGTATAATCGTGGAAATCAACCTTTCGTTTTCTTGAAAAACGATCAATAAAACGAAATCGGACTGATACTAAGGTTATGGATAGAAAAGAAAACGCGCATACCCGAATTGACCCCGTGGAGTAATAATTGTTGTTGGCATGCACGTAGTGTGCTGCGCACGCTAATATTAATTAAAAAATCGCCGCTGCGCGGACTGTCAGTCGTCAGGGGCAAAACAACAACCGGTGTCTCGGGGTGCGCAATATGATTTAAACATCGCAAATCTAAAAACGCGTGCTAGCGTGCAACTTTTTGATTCGACATCCGTTCATTGATCCTTGTTAAGTCTGATCAAGTCTGTCAAGCATAACACTACTGGTGACTCAGATGAGCACTACCGGTATCTAGCAAGAATCCTCAGTTCAAGGCAGTGGGCCTCCTCCTCCAGGGCCTGGGCCCCTGGTAAGACACGCGGAGCAGGAACATGAGGAGAAGGAGGAGGACTGCCGGTATGAACGGGCCTGTCGCTTAGGGGGTCGGATAGTCCCCCCAAACAATGGGTTTCGGCCGGGAAGTAGCCTTTCCACTCAAAAAGTTCGACAGAAAAAATACGAACTTTCCTTCCGTTTTAAAAAGCTAAGTAAGTCCTTGACGCCAGTAAAACTTTTCGCGGTGAAAGACTCCATCCAACGGGTCGACTGCGGTTGTCGGGGGGCTCGTCCGACCCCTTCAATGACAGGCCCCTTCCGGTGTGCTGAGTACTGCTGATCGTGTACTGTTATTCCATGCATCAAACGAGGGTTTTTACCAAGTTTGACTGTCCTGGCTTAATAGTGTTGCGCATACCGAAATTAAAATTATCGTACCGTAACTGATGCACGGCGGTATATGAAAGTTCCTGCAAAATTTTGGGCGCGGCGCGGCCGTTCCTAATTCATTTTTTGCTGCGTGGAGAACATCTAAACTAAATGAAATGTCTTGTGTGGAGTCTATCCGGTCCTACGGTAAAGTTAAGTTATCATATGAATAAGGTTTACATGTTGTTTCATGGCAAGGATGCCCTAGAAGGGCTCTGAGCTATCAACCTCTCCTCAACTACTATTTCCACCGTCTTTCGGTACACCGGTAGCTTGATTTTAATCCATGAGAATGCACCTTAGCTAATTATCTAATAAATAATTGAATGGAGACCGAGAGTTCATGCATGCCATTGACGTGAATTCAATTATTGACCCCTCAGAGGAACCAATGATGACCAAAAAGCGGCTGTAAAACAACGTAGGCATGGTGGGCAGGGTTTTCACCGGCAGATTTGGCATTGTGCAATGTACCACCAAACCTACCGTCGGCCCGAGGCGCGTGCTCATGCTGATGCAGAAGCATGATGCACACCACTGCATCATGGCAGTGATGACACTCAGTTGCAAGAAAGACACAATACCCTGCCCTTCTGGCTGTCAGCATGAAGCGCATGCTCTGGCCAATGCAGATGCAAATATACCATGGCTTCGTGGCACCCTTAGATGCAGCGCACGACGCCTTGCTATTCTGGCAATCGGCACGAGGCGCAAGCTTGCTCCGGCCAATTCAGGAGAGTACATACATTTTCCTCATGGCCATGCCGAGTTGCAGTGCACATAGACTTGCCATCCTGTCATTTGGAACGAGAAAGCTTAGGATGCTTTTTGCCCCGGCGTATTATTCAAGACGACAAAAAAGATGTACAAGTCGTTGCCCCGGCCTATTATTCAAGACGCCAAAAAAGATGTACAAGTCGTCAGTGTACGGCTACACAGTAGATTAAAGACACCAAAAAAGATGTACAAACTGACCAGCAACCGACCGACGTCAACCAGTCCTCGCTGGCCCTCGCTCGTCACCGCGATCTTAATGTTTAACATCTACATCGCTGGCGTGGATAGCTACTTACTGCTACCGTGAGTCGGAGTGTGAACAGCGATGACTGCCAGGCAGCGTGCCTGCTACAGCTGACAGTTGTGATTCGAACTGTGTTCACACTCGTCACTGCCAGGAACTACATATCGTTAAAACAATGCAGCAAGCGTTCGGCAAGTGACAGCGACAATGACAGCTGCGATTCAAAATGTCACTCGTCACATGCGGTCGTTGCTGCTAGAAAAGTGTCATTGTTGGCACAGCTTCCCTGTCGTAAGGTTGCTCCGGGTACCCTGACTTACAGGTTTTAACAAAGACGTCCACATATGAAGCAGTTCAGGCTTTCGACTTGCATTGTTCGGACTTCCTGTTAATGAGGTCTCACGACCGCACCAAGCGTTCGCTGCTAGCCAAGTCATCTAAATGACGTCACTTCAAAAGAACTCGGTTCATACCTGGGCAGACCCACCGATATAAAGTCCCCCCCCCCCCTCCATAATCGTAGATAGAGCCGGGGCCCATAACCACCATTACACGCTGTGGTCAGTGTACGGCTACACAGTAGATTAAAGACGACAAAAAAGATGTACAAACTGACCAGCAACCGACCGACGTCAACCAGTCCTCGCTGGCCCTCGCTCGTCACCGCGATCTCGTTGTAGTAATCTTAACATCTACATCGCTGGCGTTGATAGCTACTTACTGCTACCGTGAGTCAGAGTGTGAACATCGATGACTGCCAGGGAGCGTGCCTGCTACAGCTGACAGTTGGGATTCAAACCGTGTTCACACTCGTCACTGCCAGGTCTGGCTTCGATTAATGCTGATTTGGCTCGATGTCAGTCGCATGTCTATTCGCTGCTAATAGCTATATATCTCTAAAGCAATGCGGCAAGCGTTCGGCAAGTGACAGCGACAATGACAGCTGCGATTCAAAATGTCACTCGTCACATGCGGTCGTTGCTGCAGGAAAAGTGTCATTGTTGGCACAGCTTCCCTGTCGTAAGGATGCTCCGGGTACCCTGACTTACAGGTTTTAACAAAGACGTCCACATATGAAGCAGTTCAGGCTTTCGACTTGCATTGTTCGGACTTCCTGTTACAATGAGGTCTCACGACCGCACCAAGCGTTCGCTGCTAGCCAAGTCATCTAAATATATACGTCATCAGCAATGTCTGCAAACACTTAAACTGTGCGTCCTGCCGAACCCCGCACCTTGACGGTGGCGTATGACGCATACGCATTTAGCTCCGAGACCAAAGGGTCACTTCAAAAGAACTCCGTTCATACCTGGGCAGACCCACCGATATAAAGCCCCCCCCCTCCATAATCGTAGATAGAGCCGGGGCCCATAACCACCATTACACGCTGTGGTGCCGTGTAATGGAAAGAAAGAAAAAAAATCGACTGGGCGTGTCTTTAGGAATACGATGCTTGTGCACCGTACACCATCAAGAAGTCAGGATAGGGGATCAATGAGGGCCCAATTCCACCTGCGCCTCGCCGGGATTAATCCCGGTGTCAGTTTTTCTGGTTGGAAACAGAGGGCTGGGGAATACAGCAAATGCAATTCCACTTGAGCACGCGAGATGTTCGGGTACGGGCGAAACCAAATCTCTTTACATTACAGCCTGTCAACCAGCCTCTGTGCTTTGTGTGCTGCTAGGCGCTGCTCTTGTGTTTTCTTTTCTCGTTTGCGCTGATCTTTGCTCTTTGCGGTGCTGTTTGCGCTTCTCTGCGCGCTGATCTTTGCGCTGATCTTTGTTCCTTGTGCTGCTCTTGTCTTTGCGTAGCACTTTGTGCTGTTCTTTGCGCTGTTCTTTGCTCTGTTCTTTGCTCTGTTCTTTGCTCTGTTCTTAGCGCTGTTCTTTGCTCTGTTCTTTGCTCTGTTCTTTGCTCTGTTCTTTGCTCTGTTCTTCGCTCTGCTCTTTGCGCTGTTCTTTGCGCGGTTCTTTGCTCTGTTCTTTGCTCTGTTCTTTGCTCTGTTCTTTGCGTTGTTCTTTGCGCTGTTCTTTGCGCTGTTCTTTGCGCTGTTCGCTGCTCTGTGCGCTTTGTTCTTTGTGGTGCTCTTTGCGCCACTCCATGCGCGCGCTGATCTCTGCAAAGGCGCCTGCAAGATCTTTGCCGCCGTCAGACGGATTGTCAGCCATGACGAAAGAGATCGTGGAGAAAGAGAGATAAATTGAACGAGATGAATGAAACGAATTACGCGCGCGACTGAGAGTGATAATCAAGTGATGAAATGGAGCCACGCCTCGCTGTCACGCTTATCCGTACCCGGCGAGGCTTGAGTTTTGCATCGACCCCCCTGGGCACGATGCAAAAATCATGCCTCGCCGGGTACGGATAATGGGTGGGCAGGATCCCGAACACGATCCCGAACACTAGTGGAATTGACTTTTGTCTAGCTGGCACTATTTTTCGAGTTCCGGACACAGGTGGAATTGGGCCCTCAGCATCACGAGGTATTACTAGGTAGGAGATGGGATCTGGAGCGGCGTAGATCGGAGATCCAAACGCCCACCTAAGAGGCGATCCACACCGGGTCGGATTGGTCAGATTGGTCACTTTCGCTCCGAAAGTGGCATGGGTTCGCTTCGCCCAAACAACCACTTTGGGGCCGGATTGGCGACGCCAACTAAATATGGCATTTTGAGCCAGATTCACTTCGCGTCGGCCACTTTCGCCAGATTGGCAATTTCCGAAGGCCATCTGCCTTCGCCCCTATATTTTCCCCTTCACCGTCCTGCCGCCTCTTTATCCTGTGACCGAGAGCATCCGTAGTTATGGTTACGCCCGATGTAGAAAGGGCTAATGAACGTGACCGATAGCAGACGGAGAAGGGTGCGGAGAAGGCACTGTCGAATGAGGAACGGAAGGCGAAAAGGAGGCTTGTAGTCGAGGTGTGTCCGCGTGTCAATGAGTTACACCACTGGGCCCAGGTGTGTGTTGTCAGTTCGGCTTACTCGCCTGGTGCTTAGGCTAGGTGATGATGAACATGCTATCAAATTGAGACCAAGTGGCTATATGCTGCAGCAATGGTCATCAAGGCACTGCTGAAGAAAAGTGAGTTGGTTTTGCTATGGCTCCATGCGGCTCTGCATGGAATCTTACATGAGTCCTGGCAGCAGGGCACGCCTGCTGCCCCAAGCCACGGCCATAGGCCGGGATGTATCTGAATTGGACATGTAAAATTATTCCTAGCAGTAGGGCATGCAAGCTGCACCAAGCCATAGCCAAAGGCCGTGATGGATATGTATTGGACATGTAAAATTAGTCATGGCAACATGGCATGCCTGCTGCACCAATCCACGGCCATAGGCTGGGGTGTATCTGAATTGGACATGTAAAAGTATTCCTAGCAGCAGGGCATGCATGCTGCACCAAGCCGCCACGGCCATAGGCTGGGATGTATCTGAATTGGACCTGACACATGTTGGAGATAATCGGTCCTGTACGGCATATACTGAACATATGCAGAAGGGAGGTTTGGTCCTAGAAAAGTGAAGAAATCAGATGTCCTATGCAAAGCCCACGCTATCCTGCCTGGCGCCTCAGAGATGTCAATCAGCAGTTCAGTCAGGACGGCCCAAACAATGACGGCGATCAAAATGGTACGATGTAGACTCGCGACAACAACTAGTAGCAATGGAAGCAGGCAATCAATAGAATGTCCCATCTTGGAAGTAAGAGGAACACAATTTCGCTACTTTGGAGAATATATCTGGTGTGAATCGGTGTCCAGCGGTCGGATTGGAAACGCGAGATAGCGGGCCCAATTCCACCTGTGTCCGGAACTCGAAAAATAGTGCCAGCTAGACAAAAGTCAATTCCACTAGTGTTCGGGATCGTGTTCGGGATCCTGCCCACCCATTATCCGTACCCGGCGAGGCATGATTTTTGCATCGTGCCCAGGGGGGTCGATGCAAAACTCAAGCCTCGCCGGGTACGGATAAGCGTGACAGCGAGGCGTGGCTCCATTTCATCACTTGATTATCACTCTCAGTCGCGCGCGTAATTCGTTTCATTCATCTCGTTCAATTTACCTCTCTTTCTCCACGGTCTCTTTCGTCATGGCTGACAATCCGTCTGACGGCGGCAAAGATCTTGCAGGCGCCTTTGCAGAGATCAGCGCGCGCATGGAGTGGCGCAAAGAGCACCACAAAGAGCAAAGCGCACAGAGCAGCGAACAGCAAAAAGAACAGCGCAGAGAACAGCGCAAATAACAGAGCAAAGAACAGATCAAAGAACAGCGCAATGAACAGCGCAAAGAACAGAGCAAAGAACAGAGCAGGCAAAGAACATAGCAAAGAACAGAGCAAAGAACAGCGCAAAGAACAGAGCAAAGAACAGAGCAAAGAACAGAGCAAAGAACAGCGCAAAGAACAGCGCAAAGAACAGCGCAAAGTGCTACGCAAAGACAAGAGCAGCACAAGGAACAAAGATCAGCGCAAAGATCAGCGCGCAGAGGAGCGCAAAGAGCACCGCAAAGAGCAAAGATCAGCGCAAACGAGAAAAGCAAACACAAGAGCAGCGCCTAGCAGCACAAAAAGCACAGAGGTTGGTTGACAGGCTGTAATGTAAAGAGATTTGGTTTCGCCCGTACCCGAACATCTCGCGTGCTCAAGTGGAATTGCATTTGCTGTATTCCCCAGCCCTCTGTTTCCAACCAGAAAAACTGACACCGGGATTAATCCCGGCGAGGCGCAGGTGGAATTGGGCCCAGCGTGGGTTCACTTCGACCAACTGCCACATTCAGTTCGCCGGTGTGAATCGCCTCTAAATTAAAATTGTGAAGACCTCTGTCGGACGAGAGAGAGAATCCATGATTGCGCCCTAAACGATTAGAAACTTCGTGATTTGAAATTTACAGCGTCATCATCAAAGCTGACCCTAGTTAGCCTCTTCATCATCATCTGCATCCGCCATGGCGCACCTCTATCAAATCTCGGCCAAGCCCTTGCAGAGTGCCGCATCAAGAGCGTCAACAGGAGCAGCAGCGATGTTAGGTGTACCCTCTGGTTTCATCAGCGGCAGCTGCAGCATCGTCAGGGTCCCCAGGCAACAATGTTTCAGGAGCAGCAACAGCCTTCCTTCAAGGCCACACCCGCTGTTTCTACTGCGAGCAGCCCATCGCACGCGGGACGAGGATACACAGCCTGGCTTCACAACTCAATACGATAAAGCCATGACCATGTCCGAACTTTATTCCGTCGAACGCCCTGAGCCGATCCCGCTAGAAGAGCACGTGCAGCGGCAAAAGAGGAAGGATACGGCGGAGATCATTGAAGTGAGCATTGTTGATACTGTCTCATGTGCACATATCAACCTAAGAGCCTTGTACATGATGACGGACAAAGCAGCTGCCTGGGGAGGGCCAGGGTTGTTCAGCAGCTCTTGCAGGGCAGTTGTGGCAGATACATGGATAGGGACAAGTGAGCACGGTGGCTGCATTTTAAAACGTTTGAAACAGCACAGCTTGGGCCGAGGGTGGGGCAGGCATGGCAGGTGCGTGGGTGGTGCAGGGGGTGCGCATTGGCTGCATCGCATGACCGGCAGGCCAGAAAGAAGGTAAGGCATAGCACAGCTTGGACAAAGCGTGGCGAGGCATGGCAGCTGCATGGTTGCTAGCAGGTGCATGGAGCGGCTGCATGGGCTGCTAGCAGGCTGCGGAGAAGCTGCAGGTGCATCGTTGAGCGACTGAAGGGATTGGCTTGCATGAGCAATGGGGCGTACACATACATGCACGCATCACGCGTGTCAAAGATTAGCAACTTGCATGTAGGGGGTTATGAGGGTTTGAGCGTTCAGGAAGATGCAATGTTAGCCGAGACCGAATCTGCACCATTACTATGCGTTGGCCTACCGTAAACTTGCTTCGTCTCTGTGCAAGAAATGGATGCTTCAATGTGTTCCATGTACCAGTATCATTAATCAAACCCTACCGTGATTTAGGTAAAATCCCAGCAACTGCCATGGAGGAGGTGGAATGAATCCCAGTCTGGGAACTGGAGAAATTTCTGACACAAAAACGGAAACAAAAATCGGGGGGGGGGGTATCGAGCACTTGGTCCAATGGCTGAATCCAGGCTCTTAGCAGGCTGCATGGCTGCCGGGAGATAGAACCCCTGATGGGACTCTGATGATACGCACAGAACTATGTTGCTGAACTGAATCTGGATCCACTGGAATTGACCGCTCTCAAAACCCGCAAGCGCAAACAACAGCACCAGAAAGGTGTATGAAGTCTTCCTTAAAAACAATCCTAATCCAGCAGTGGAGGATTTCACCGGCTCACCGCTGCACTGGTGAGAGGGTTTGAGCAACACGCGAATGACAAAAGTCATGTTGCCCGGGAGGAGCTCCTGGAAGGAAAGCATAGAGGGAGTAATATCGATCATGCCTTGCTGCCCAATGCCATGTACACTGAGTAACGTTCCTTGCCGTCTCTTGTTTGTTCTGCAGGCTGCAGTGCGGAAGGGCAAGAGCGAGGCGTTTGTGCGTGAGCGACTGCAACAGTTGGACGCCTTGCTGCCTGACCTGATCAACCTGCACAAGCTGAAGGCATCAGACTGGTGAGTGAGAGGCTAGTGGGCTGATGTGCTGGCGCTGGTCTAGGATTTAGTGTGGGAACTGCTGACTCAATACAATGAAGTGAGGAGCAGTGGAATGGTGAGGCGTGGGCAGCATCTATGCCGTCTCCATTATTGGGTTATGGCTCGGTAATAGCATGGGCACCAGCCCCCACCTGCGTTGTTTCATTGACTCCGTTGCCCCAAGGGGGCGTTGTCTAATGTCTTTCCATGGCAATGGAATCCCTATCCCTGAGCTGGCTTGCCTCTGGAGTGCTGAGGCTTCTGAAGTGCCACGCATAAGGTTTTCTCTGATGCCAAGGGGGGCATGGGTGGGCTCCCTTTCTACAGGGTTTGTGCATGGAGGGCCATGGAAGGCCGATCTTAGCCTTGGTACACAACAATTGAAATGTGAGATATTCATAAACAAGGGTACACATTTCGTTCTAGTTGAGGATTTAATTTTATATTTCACCCTACAACCATGTTTAGGGTGATCGTTGTTAGGGATATGGGCGCTGTAGCCGCCTTGATCCCCAGAGTCCTCGTCGTTGGCGCGCTGTCTCTTGGATTCCTGGGTCTGCTGGCTCAAGGAGTCCCTGGCCTCGAGCAGGGCTGCACGCTTGTCCAGGGTGTCCCTTATTTCTGGCGGTCGATGCATGCTCCAGCCTTGTTGAAGTGGGTCGATCCGAGCCTGGCCGGATTCGAAGGCATTAGAAAGGCCTCACACTCGATGCACTGCAGCTTGGCCAAGTACGGCCAGCTGCCTGATGGGTCCTTCTCCTCATTTGCCACCTGGCAAACTTTCAGCTTGTTCCACCACGGAGTTCTGCCTTTATCTTTCATGTCGATGAGTTTCACGTAGGCTTCTTGGGGTGTGAGGTCTTTACATGTGAGTACGGACTGTCGATACGCGGGGGTAAATTCGTTTCCATCACTGTCGAATGCAGCCCAGTCGTCCATTGAAAGCGAGTGAAAAAGAAGAGACGAGAACGCTGATGCGGCGTGGATTAACGAGCGATTGTGCACTTCAAAGCATGACGAGCGCTTCTAAAAGTTGATTATATACGGCATGCCGTATATACGCTTTTCAAACATATACGCGTATATGTTGTTCAAATATACACGTATATACGACGTATATACGTATATACGTATATTTCCATATACGCCAGCCCTACTCATCAGTGATGTGGATGTTGTTGCTGCCGTTCCCTACATAGCCCCATACCCTCATCATACAATCGCACTCTACTTCCCCCCCCATTTTCTTTCTTTCATGTGGTATGTTGATGTCCATCATTGATATGAATGTTGTAGCTGCCATGTTTGAACACCCCCCCCCCTCTGTTCACACCCGCCACAACCTTCCACACGTTTCACACCTTCCCTGTGTGCTTCAGGGTGACTGTCATCAGTGATGTGGACGCTGTTGCTGCCAAGCTGGTGGCTCTCAAAACAGTTTTCCCGGGGGCAAACGCATTCAAGGTAGGCTTGCTCACACTGAGGGCATAGAATAAAACATCGAGGGTGGATCCATTTCCCCAGTGGTCAATGTGCTTAATGTGTGGATGTGTTCAAGGTGTGAATACTGGTATAGAAGAAAGCCTCGAGGGTGATTCCTTGTTCCCAGCGGTCAATGCGCTCAGGTTGTGAATGTGTTTAAAGTGTGAAAACGAGGGGAAAACTGTACGCTGGGTGCTGCATTCCACGATGCCAAATCTGCCGGTGATAACTCTGCCCAAAGAAGGACATAACCTTGGGTGTGGATCCTTCATCCAATGTCCTGGAGGGACAATGCATTCAAGGTAACTGCGTCATGTGCTTGTGGTGTTCTGCTGTGCACAGGGGCAAACACGCTCTTCGTGTGTGTGTGGATTTATAATGCATGTGGATAGCTGTGTGAGCTTTACTAGTCCACTGCTGTTACAGCCATGTTTCGGGGTGCCGTGCATTCCAGGTGAGCACCTGTTTTTGTGTGGCTCAGCAATCCTTCATCCATCGTTTGGCTACCCCCTGGCCTCCGACCGTGGTCTTATGCACGGCCTGTCTAGCTGCTTGGGCCTACGGGGCCTGAGGCCAGTCCAGGCTGGGTCGCAATCAGGCTGCTCACAGCGGAGGGCGCCCTGCTGAAGGTGGCCTTGTTGTCGAAAAGTAAACAATCATTATGTGCGTATGTAGATTGTAGAGTGAATGCGAATGGTAGGGGCGGACTGGCCTGGAGGCTGTTCATCAAGCCACATGTTCCCGGGGGGGTAGGTGTTGAAGGGTGGTCAACACTGCTCTTGATTGTTGAAGTTCGATGGAGCCCCGAGGGGTGGATCCCTGTTGCTATGGACCTATGCCATACGGTGTGCAGATGTGGCATTCGATTTGTTCCTCGTGAGGCAATTCATGCCAGATGAGGCGATGCGGATGTGCAATGCATGAGGATGGCGAGGCGGTTTACATTGCCGGTTTACAGAAGCCATGATTTGTCCCTTTGGTGGCGTCCCGCCTGCCCCATGGTTCCTCAAACCCACTGGGGGTTCCACCTTCACCCTAAACCCTACAGATGCCCACAAGCTACCCCTTTACCCTGCATCAGATGCCCACCAGGTGGCCTCCCACATGCATGTATGCTCAGGTGGACCTAGGTAACTAGCCCCGCAACACCTTTTTTAAACCCTTCACCCTCCATGTGTTGCCCCGCAGGTTGTGTCCCGCATGCCCCGCCTGCTCCTCAAGCCGACTGACCAAGTGCGCAGAGAGGCGGAGGAGGTGAGCGACTGAGCGGAAGATAAACATTAAGCACGTCCGGGGAGGATAGAGGTTCATGCACTCTGAGAAGGCCATTGGTGAATGATTACCGGATAGTATTTTAATCAATGAAAGAACCCGAGGGAGCAAGTAGGTCATAACTTCCTAAATATTGCGCCCTGCGAAAGCGAGTGGTAATTACAAATACGCTTTGATGCGACAAAGGCATGCACTCACTCCTGCTATCCCCTCATTCATGTTGTCTACTAACTCAGGTTGCCCACGCCTCTGTCCTGTTTGATGCCATCCCCTCAAGTCACTCATTTTGTCCTTTCCCCCAAAGGTCCGTTTAAAGCTACCACATCCACTCTCTCCAGCCCCCCCCCCCCTTAGTCCCATCTGAAGCTGCATCATCCACCCACTGTTGCTGCCTACTCACTCATGCTCGTCCCTATCAGATCATCTTGATACTGTCAAGCCTGCCTGATCTTGACTCCGTGACTGAGATGGTCTATTCCGCTCATCCCCCCCTCCTCCCCTCCTCCCCCCCCACTCAGTCCCGGTTGATGTTGTCGTCTCCTTCCCCCCCTCTCAGTCCCGATTGATGTTGTCCTCTCCTCCCCCCCTCCTCCTCTCCTCCCCCCCCACTCAGTCCCGGTTGATGTTGTCCTCTCCTCCCCCCCCTCTCAGTCCCGGTTGATGTTGTCCTCTCCTCCCCCCCTCTCAGTCCCGGTTGATGTTATCCTCTCCTCCCCCCCTCTCAGTCCCGGTTGATGTTGTCCTCTACTTCCCCCCCTCTCAGTCCCAGTTGATGTTGTCCTCTCCTTCCCCCCCTCTCAGTCCCGGTTGATGTTGTCCTTCCCCCCCCTCTCAGTCCCAGTTGATGTTGTCCTCTCCTTCCCCCCTCTCAGTCCCGGTTGATGTTGTCCTCTCCTCCCCCCCTCTCAGTCCCGATTGATGTTGTCCTCTCCTTCCCCCCCTCTCAGTCCCGATTGATGTTGTCCTCTCCTTCCCCCCCTCTCAGTCCCGGTTGATGTTGTCCTTCCCCCCCCTCTCAGTCCCAGTTGAGGTTGTCCTCTCCTTCACCCCTCTCAGTCCCGGTTCATGTTGTCCTTCCCCCCCCTCTCAGTCCCGGTTGATGTTGTCCTTCCCCCCCCTCTCAGTCCCAGTTGATGTTGTCCTCTCCTTCCCCCCCTCTCAGTCCCGGTTGATGTTGTCCTTCCCCCCCCTCTCAGTCCCAGTTGATGTTGTCCTCTCCTTCCCCCCTCACAGTCCCGGTTGATGTTGTCCTCTCCTTCCCCCCCTCTCAGTCCCGGTTGATGTTGTCCTCTCCTTCCCCCCCTCTCAGCCCCGGTTGATGTTGTCCTCTCCCCCCCCCCTCTCAGTCCCGATTGATGTTGTCCTCTCCTTCCCCCCCTCTCAGTCCCGGTTGATGTTGTCCTCTCCCCCCCCCCTCTCAGTCCCAGTTGATGTTGTCCTCTCCTTCCCCCCCTCTCAGTCCCGGTTGATGTTGTCCTCTCCTTCCCCCCCTCTCAGTCCCGGTTGATGTTGTCCTTCCCCCCCCTCTCAGTCCCAGTTGAGGTTGTCCTCTCCTTCACCCCTCTCAGTCCCGGTTCATGTTGTCCTTCCCCCCCCTCTCAGTCCCGGTTGATGTTGTCCTCTTCTTTCCCCCTCTCAGTCCTGGTTGATGTTGTCCTTCCCCCCCTCTCAGTCCCGATTGATGTTGTCCTCTCCTTCCCCCCCTCTCAGTCCCGGTTGATGTTGTCCTTCCCCCCCCTCTCAGTCCCAGTTGATGTTGTCCTCTCCTTCCTCCCCTCTCAGTCTCAGTTGATTTTGTCCCCCCCCCCTCTCAGTCCCAGATGATGTTGTCCTCTCCTTCCCCCCCTCTCAGCCCCGATTGATGTTGTCCTCTCCTCCCCCCCTCTCAGTCCCGATTGATGTTGTCCTTCCCCCCCTCTCAGTCCCGGTTGATGTTGTCCTCTCCTTCCCCCCCTCTCAGTCCCGGTTGATGTTGTCCTTCCCCCCCCTCTTAGTCCCGGTTGATGTTGTCCTCTCCTTCCCCCCTCTCAGTCCCGGTTGATGTTGTCCTCTCCTTCCCCCCCTCTCAGTCCCGATTGATGTTGTCCTCTCCTTCCCCCTCCTCTCAGTCCCAGTTGATGTTGTCCTCTCTCCCCCCCCCCTCTCAGTCCCGATTGATGTTGTCCTCTCCTTCCCCCCCTCTCAGTCCCGGTTGATGTTGTCCTCTCCTTCCCCCCCTCTCAGTCCCGATTGATGTTGTCCTCTCCTCCCCCCCTCTCAGTCCCGGTTGATGTTGTTGTCTCCTTCCCCCCTCTCAGTCCCGGTTGATGTTGTCCACTTCTTTCCCCCTCTCAGTCCCGATTGATGTTGTCCTCTCCTCCCCCCCTCTCAGTCCCGGTTGATGTTGTCCTCTCCTTCCCCCCCTCTCAGTCCCGATTGATGTTGTCCTCTCCTCCCCCCTCTCAGTCCCGGTTGATGTTGTCCTCTCCTCCCCCCCTCTCAGTCCCGGTTGATGTTGTCCTCTCCTCCCCCCCTCTCAGTCCCGGTTGATGTTGTCCTCTCCTTCCCCCCCTCTCAGTCCCGGTTGATGTTGTCCTCTCCTCCCCCCCTCTCAGTCACGATTGATGTTGTCATCTCCTTCTCCCCCTCTCAGTCCCGGTTGATGTTGTCTTCTCCCCCCCCCCTCTCAGTCCCGATTGATGTTGTCCTCTCCTTCCCCCCCCTCTCAGTCCCGGTTGATGTTGTCCTCTCCTTCCCCCCCTCTCAGCCCCGGTTGATGTTGTCCTCTCCTTCCCCCCTCTCAGTCTCCGTTGATGTTGTCCTTCCCCCCCTCTCAGTCCCAGTTGATGCTGTCCTCTCCTCCCCCCCTCTCAGTCCCGGTTGATGTTGACCTCTCCTTCCCCCCCTCTCAGTCCCGATTGATGTTGTCCTCTCCTTCCCCCCCTCTCAGTCCTGATTGATGTTGTCCTCTCCTTCCCCCCCTCTCAGTCCCGGTTGATGTTGTCCTTCCCCCCCCTCTCAGTCCCAGTTGATGTTGTCCTCTCCTTCCCCCCCTCTCAGTCCTGGTTGATGTTGTCCTCTCCTTCCCCCCCCTCTCAGTCCCGGTTGATGTTGTCCTCTTCTTCCCCCCTCTCAGTCCCGGTTGATGTTGTCCTTCCCCCCCACTCAGTCCCGATTGATGTTGTCCTCTCCTTCCTCCCCTCTCAGTCCCGGTTGATGTTGTCCTCTCCTTCCCCCCCCTCTCAGTCCCGGTTGATATTGTCCTCTCCTTCCCCCCCTCTCAGCCCCGGTTGATGTTGTCCTCTCCTCCCCCCCCTCTCAGTCCCGATTGATGTTGTCCTTCCCCCCCTCTCAGTCCCGGTTGATGTTGTCCTCTCCTTCCCCCGTTCTCAGTCCCGGTTGATGTTGTCCTTCCCCCCCCTCTCAGTCCCGGTTGATGTTGTCCTATCCTTCCCCCCCTCTCAGTCCCAGTTGATGTTGTCCTCTCCTTCCCCCCTCTCAGTCCCGGTTGATGTTGTCCTCTCACCCCCCCTCCTCTCAGTCCCGATTGATGTTGTCCTCTCACCCCCCCCTCCTCTCAGTCCCGGTTGATGTTGTCCTCTCCTTCCCCCCCTCTCAGCCCCGGTTGATGTTGTCCTCTCTCCCCCCCCCTCTCAGTCCCGATTGATCTTGTCCTCTCCTCCCCCCCTCTCAGTCCCGATTGATGTAGTCCTCTCCTTCCCCCCCTCTCAGTCCCAGTTGATGTTGTCCTCTCCTTCCCCCCTCTCAGTCCCGGTTGATGTTGTCCTCTCACCCCCCCTCCTCTCAGTCCCGATTGATGTTGTCCTCTGACCCCCCCCTCCTCTCAGTCCCGGTTGATGTTGTCCTCTCCTTCCCCCCCTCTCAGCCCCGGTTGATGTTGTCCTCTCCTCCTTCCCCCCCTCTCAGTCCCGATTGATGTTGTCCTCTCCTCCCCCCCTCTCAGTCCCGATTGATGTTGTCCTCTCCTTCCCCCCCTCTCAGTCCCGGTTGATGCTGTCCTCTCCTTCCCCCCCTCTCAGTCCCGGTTGATGTTGTCCTCTCCTTCCCCCCCTCTCAGTCCCGATTGATGTTGTCCTCTCCTTCCCCCCCTCTCAGTCCCGGTTGATGTTGTCCTCTCCTTCCCCCCCCTCTCAATCCCGGTTGATGTTGTCCTCTCTCCCCCCCCTCTCAGTCCCGATTGATGTTGTCTTCTCATCCCCCCCTCTCAGTCCTGGTTGATGTTGTTGTCTCCTCCCCCCCTCTCAGTCCCGGTTGATGTTGTCCTCTCCCCCCCCCCTCTCAGTCCCGATTGATGTTGTCCTCTCCTCCCCCCCTCTCAGTCCTGATTGATGTTGTCCTCTCCTTCCCCCCCTCTCAGTCCCGATTGATGTTGTCCTCTCCTCCCCCCCTCTCAGTCCCGGTTGATGTTGTCCTCTCCTCCTCCTCTCAGTCCCGGTTGATGTTGTCCTCTCCTTCCCCCCCTCTCATTCCTGATTGATGTTGTCCTCTCCTTCCCCCCCTCTCAGTCCCGGTTGATGTTGTCCTCTCTCCCCCCCCCTCTCAGTCCTGATTGATGTTGTCCTCTCCTCCCCCCCTCTCAGTCCCGGTTGATGTTGTCCTTCCCCCCCCTCTCAGTCCCGGTTGATGTTGTCCTCTCCTTCCCCCCCTCTCAGTCCCGGTTGATGTTGTCCTCTCCTTCCCCCCCTCTCAGTCCGGTTGATGTTGTCCTCTCACCCCCCCTCCTCTCAGTCCCGATTGATCTTGTCCTCTCACCCCCCCTTCTCTCAGTCCCGGTTGATGTTGTCCTCTCCTTCCCCCCCCTCTCAGTCCCGGTTGATGTTGTCCTCTCCTCCCCCCCGATCAGTCCCGGTTGATGTTGTCTTCTCTATCCCCCCCTCTCAGTCCCGGTTGATGTTGTCCTCTCCTTCCCCCCTCTCAGTCCCGGTTGATGTTGTCCTCTCCTTCCCCCCCTCTCAGTCCCGATTGATGTTGTCCTCTCCTTCCCCCCCTCTCAGTCCCGGTTGATGTTGTCCTTCCCCCCCCTCTCAGTCCCGGTTGATGTTGTCCTCTCCTTCCCCCCCTCTCAGCCCCGGTTGATGTTGTCCTCTCCTCCTTCCCCCCCTTTTAGTCCTGGTTGATGTTGTCGTCTCCTTCCCCCCCTCTCAGTCCCGGTTGATGTTGTCCTCTCTCACCCCCCTCTCAGTCCCGATTAATGTTGTCCTCTCCTCCCCCCCTCTCAGTCCTGATTGATGTTGTCCTCTCCTTCCCCCCCTCTCAGTCCCGATTGATGTTGTCCTCTCCTCCCCCCCTCTCAGTCCCGGTTGATGTTGTCCTCTCCTCCTCCTCTCAGTCCCGGTTGATGTTGTCCTCTCCTCCCCCCCTCTCAGTCCCGGTTGATGTTGTCCTCTCCTTCCCCCCCCTCTCAATCTCGGTTGATGTTGTCCTCTCCTCCCCCCCTCTCAATCCCGGTTGATGTTGTCCTCTCCTCCCCCCCTCTCAATCCCGGTTGATGTTGTCCTCTCCTTCCCCCCTCTCATTCCCGGTTGATGTTATCCTCTCCTTCCCCCCCCTCTCAGTCCTGGTTGATGTTTTCCTCTCCTCCCCCCCTCTCAATCCCGGTTGATGTTGTCCTCTCCTTCCCCCCTCTCAGTCCCGGTTGATGTTATCCTCTCCTTCCCCCCCCTCTCAGTCTCCGTTGACGTTGTCCTCTCCTCCCCCCCTCTCAAGCCCGGTTGATTTTGTCCTCACCTCCCCCCCCCCCTCTCAGTCCCAGTTGATGTTGTCCTCTCCTTCCCCCCCTCTCAGTCCCGGTTGATGTTGTCCTCTCCTTCCCCCCCTCTCAGTCCCGGTTGACGTTGTCCTCTCTCCCCCCCCCCTCTCAATCCCGGTTGATGTTGTCCTCTCCTCCCCCCCTCTCAATCCCGGCTGATGTTGTTCTCTCCTCCCCCCCTCTCAGTCCCGTTTGATGTTGTCCTCTCCCCCCCCCTCTCAGTCCCGGTTGATGTTGTCCTCTCCTTCCCCCCTCTCATTCCCGGTTGATGTTATCCTCTCCTTCCCCCCCTCTCAGTCCTGGTTGATGTTTTCCTCTCCTCCCCCCCTCTCAATCCCGGTTGATGTTGTCCTCTCCTTCCCCCCCCTCTCAGTCCCGGTTGATGTTATCCTCTCCTTCCCCCCCCTCTCAGTCTCCGTTGACGTTGTCCTCTCCTCCCCCCCTCTCAAGCCCGGTTGATGTTGTCCTCACCTCCCCCCCCCCCTCTCAGTCCCAGTTGATGTTGTCCTCTCCTTCCCCCCCTCTCAGTCCCGGTTGATGTTGTCCTCTCCTTCCCCCCCTCTCAGTCCCGGTTGACGTTGTCCTCTCTCCCCCCCCCCTCTCAATCCCGGTTGATGTTGTCCTCTCCTCCCCCCCTCTCAATCCCGGCTGATGTTGTTCTCTCCTCCCCCCCTCTCAGTCCCGTTTGATGTTGTCCTCTCCTTCCCCCCCTCTCCCCCCCCCCTCTCAGTCCCGGTTGATGTTGTCTAGCCTGCCTGACCCCGACTCCGTGATTGAGGTGGTCCCGGACCTGGTGGACCCCATCACCCTCACACGCTCACTGGCAGCACTCCAGGCAGCCATGACGGGACAGGACCCAATGCAGGTGGGGTCATGCCACATACACCAGGAAAGGTAGAGGACCGAATGTAGGTGGGGCACGAGAGAAGGTGGGGGAGGGGGGGAGGAGAGGGGAGGGGAGGGGAGCCATGAGCAGGGGTCAGGGCAGGCATGATGGGGAACGACACAATGAAGGTGGGTAGTTCATGGTAATGCAGTAAGAGCAGGGACAAGGGCGGAAAGGGTGAGATAAGGAGCTTGGATGTGTGGGCAGTCGTCGAAAACACATAAGTGGCTGACGGAGTGGCCATTTCCTTTGTCGCTCAAGCCTTCCCCAAGTGGGCGCCCTGCTGCGATGGAAGGCAAGGGACAACGCCCCCCTAGAAAGCTGACAGGAGGAAGAATGAAGCCCCTCTTGCGGAGTGAGAGGTAAAGGAGCAGTGCCGCTAGGGGCTCATGAACCTGCTGTCATATTCAGAATTCAAATATCATTTGTTCACTTTGGGCAATTTCATCTGATTACTTGCGACCAATACTTGCTTATTGCACATGGTACCTGAACCACCTTAGAGTGGCCACCAGGCGGCCACCACTGGGCCACTTTGAACCTAACTTGACCGGCCTACGACCGGTGGCCCAAGCAATTGCATATGGGCTTGCTGCACCAGCCCCCTCGGCCCTAGGCCTTAGTCTTGGTGTTGCAGGAGTGTTGCTGAATCTCCCTGGAAGATTCATGGATGTTGCTGAATTGTAATTTCAGTTATAATATAGTAAACGATGATAAGGACCCTCAATGCATTTTCTGCGTCCTGCTTGTGTCCCATTACGGTACTTGACTCTGATGCTAAAATACCGAGCAACAGCTTAAACTCTGACTTTGATGGACTTTCTAAGATGTTAACGCGATTATTAGTTGCCTCTGACATTTATTACGTTGCTCTGGTAGTCAGGTCAGAGATGCAGATACCAGTATTGGGGAATACAGTTATTCAAAGATGCCCAGGTTCCACATGGGGCTGCCATATTCATAATTTGACCATACACAACATTCGATTTGCTTCCTTATGTATACAAACGGCCCATCACGCTTTTTGATGTTGCGCCCATCACAATGACGGGTACCGGTATTGCCTCGTTATTGCCTCATGGCTTTGTGATGTTGCACAGATCCTGGCCAAGACGCCCGAGGTGCTGCTTTCCATTGGCGGCGAGGCTGACATGGAGGACAGCGCCGAGTATGGAGAACTGAGCACTAAGGATTGACAGTGCCCAGCAGGGGGCGCCCAGTAGGGAGAACTAAGCAATCAGATTTGAACGGCATGCAGCCTACATCATGCTAGCACCTCCTTGCAAGTACTATAAGAAAGGCTTGAGGCTGTTGCGTGGGTCTAGACGCAATAAAACATTTACTAGCTAGGGGAACTAGGGCTCAAGAATGGTGCGGTAAGTTAGGACGGTGGTGGGATGACGTAAGGACACATGTAGCATAGAGGACCGAGCAGGGTAAAGGATTGAACGGCATGCAAGCACTTATTCACGATCGTAGGGGAGCGCAAAAGGGCTTAATAATGGGCTGACTCGAGGGCAAGTGTATACAGCAACGGGCATGAGGGAGGACTGAGTATCAAGGAGCCCTGGCCCATGTACTGCGTTGTTTCCTTGATCCTCCTGGATTTTGCGTTGTTCTTTTGTGCTTTTTAGGGTGAAGTGTCACTTATGCTACTTACGTGATACTACATGTCATGGTGTGGCTATCGATTTCCGTTGTTTCCCTCCAGGTAAGCTGTGCATGGGGCAAGTAGCTTCTGCTATAATAGACACTACCTGTACTGCCAACATCTCAATGACATAACACCTCTGGGCCCTGCTCTAAAAGGCTCGGCCGTGTAGGCGCCCAACTGTCCCGTTGGAAGAAAAGAAACTTAAGGTAAGAGGCAAAGAAGGAGAAGAACACAAAGGAGAATTACCCCCCCCCCCCCTCTCAAGCCTATTCCCCAAGAAGGCAAAGAAAAGCAACACATGTAGGCCTCAACAAAGCGTACAACGTCCTCAACAAAAGTCAGAGCCTCTCATCATCCAAGCCTGCACCGGTACAACTGTTGAAAGTCTGTGGCGCCCTCCGGGGGGCCTGCCCAACCTCTCTCCCTAAGCCTGTCCTTCACGCTAGGGCATTGGAAGCAGACATGCAGCGCATCATACACATCCTCGCCATCTCCCCTTGCGCAACACTGTTGGCAGAACCGTCCGTCACGCTGCTGACCGCTGCGCCGTCCTCGAGTGTCAGCCGTGCTGTCGGCGCCGAGCCGCAGCCTTAAGTTCGTGCATACGCAAGCCACTCCCTTCGACTGGTGCGGCCCCTGGCCTGCGCCAACACGACACGGCGCCCGCTGTAGACTGAAACCAGGTGCGGCAGGCCGCCGTAGACCTGTGTTCAGTGGCAGGATCTCTGGGGTCCCCTCTGCCAGCTGCATCCAGCTGCGCCCGCTCGTATGCTGCATCAACTAGCGGTAGCTCCTCTGGGACGGGTGGCGGCTGCAGTTCAGTCGTAGTCTGCCAGCATGTAGGGTGCTTTATAGCAGCCGATGAAATATGAGGTCGCTGACTGGAGTCGAGTCAGGTGCCAGCCAAATAAAAAGTCTCCTTCAGGGTGGCAGTGGGGCGTTACGTCAGCGTGTGCTCAGATAACTGCTCACGACAAACCATTTCCACGAATGCATTGATTAAATAGGGCCTCAATTCCTTAACATGCTCACAAATTCAAAAAAGTCAATTTGCTCTACTTAATGTCGAATTTCTCGAAGCTCCGACCCATTCTTCACACACTGTCTTCCCAAGCAATGGGCCTCAATGCCTCATCTACTCATGACAAGATTTCACCGAACTCCGATCTATACTCCGCACTGTTCTCCAGGTGCGCCTCTCCACCCAGTGCCAGGACCAGCTCAGGTGTCGTGTACAGGACCTGGGGAATGAGATCGACAGCATGCTTCAATTCAAAAGTTCGATTCCCAATTTATGAAGTCCAAATGGGCCTCCCCAGATTCTCCCCAATCTCCAACCAGACCCAGCTCGATATTCAGTGTTGCACACAGGACCTGATGGATGAGGCCATGTACAGCATTTTAATATTTAAATATTACGAACTTGCGTTCCGACCCTGTGAGAATTCCTGTGAGTGTAAAATCATGGATCTTGCGTACTGACCTGATGTACGAGAACCGCAGCAGTTGCATTTTTCATCACAGTCATCACAGCTTTTTGAATACGGTACCGTTTTGTTATTCAGTTCCGTTTTATAAATTTCGTTTCCCCTAAAATACCACGACAATTAAAATAATTTCGATTCCACTTTTATGGTTCGTCAACCTTACTGAACATTAAATTTCACATGGCTTCATTTCCCTCATTTCGAAGGTTTCAAAGCTCAAAACGTAAGAATATGTTACATGTGTCCCGGAAAGGGCCCAGCAAGTACACAAACCGTTAAACCAGATGACTATAAGCCCCGGGGCCACACACGACAGATCTGAGTTATCATTTAAGGGCTCAGAACTTACAACCAAACATTAATATTGACATTCAAACATGTTAAACTACAAATCCCCGACACAACATTCCTAACATAAGCGGCCACTACTTGGCCCTCCTCAGTGCCCTCTCAGCGTGGCTCTTGAGGGCAGACCTCTCCTCCAAACGGGGGCTCACGAGGAGGAAGCCCACTGAAACTGAGCAATCCTACTAGACGGTGCTCATCTGATTCACCAGCAGGGTAATGTTGGGCATCTTGATAGCACTTTGCAAGGATAAGAAAAAACGGATGTCTAACCAGTTGTGTGCTTACCCGTCATTTGCCGTTAAGATTTGCGAGTGTGCTTTGCCATTTATAATTTGTTTACCCTTTCAGTGACGCAATATTAAGGGAAATAGTGATTCGTTTCCTCTTAAATGTAGGGTCAAAAACAAAACTAGAGTAACAAACCAAAAAACAGACGTAAAAATGCATCGTGTCAGACAAGGAACGCCGTCTTAGATGAGACCAGAAGCATTTAATGTCAAAAATCACCAGTATAGCTTTTCATACTTTATGGATGAGGTCCACAACATACTGGTGCACCACAACATTTACTTCAAAAACCAAATGTGGTTTTTGAAGCACTACAATTCCCGAGAACAGCAACATTTTGGGGAACCACTGAGCGGCCGCCACAGGGCTGATGGGGACCAAACATTGACCGGCCTACGTCAGGAGGCCCAAGCATAAGGCCTTACTACACACGCCGGACAGGAATGGAGCGAACTTGAATAATCCCCATCCATCCATGACCCACCTGCATTGGGTCCTGTCCCGTTATTGCTGCCTTGAGTGCTGCCAGTGAGCGTGTGAGGGTGATGGGGTCCACCAGGTCCGGGACCACCTCAATCACGGAGTCGGGGTCAGGCAGGCTAGACAACATCAACTGGGACTGAGAGGGGGGACGGAGGAGAGGACAACATCAACCAGGGCTGAGAGGGGGGGAAGGAGAGGACAACATCAACCGGGACTGAGAGGGGGGGAAGGAGAGGACAACATCAACCGGGACTGAGAGGGGGGGGGGGAGAAGGCAGCATCAACAGGGGCAGAGAGGGCGGTGGAGAGTAGGAGGTAGCATCAGTCATAGAATCAAGGTCGGACAGGTTCAACAACATCAAATGGTAGTGAGGGGTGGAGGAGACATATAGGGTGAGTGGACTGTAAAAGTGGACGATAGAAGTGAGTCAGGGTACAACAGGAGTGAGTCAGGGTACAGCAATGCGTTAAGAGCAGGAGGGGACAACTCTATTGAGGGGAAGGGACAGCATCAACCGGGACTGAGGGGGGAGTGGACAACAGGGCTGACTGGGCAGCTCTAGGCAAGCAAAATGCAGCATGCAATACTTATAAACAAGATGCAAGACGCACTTGGCCATGGAATTGAAGGGTCTGGGAGAGGGCCGGGCTTAGTGTTTATATCAGTGCGTGTCCGTCCACCTGGGGGGGGACTGCCGAGCGACCAGACGCCACTATTGGGCTAAAGGACCAAATTAAGACTGGCCTACAGCTGGTGGACCGAGAAAGTGGGCTTCCTGAAACCTTGCAGGCCGTGCTGTACCTAAATTTAAGCTGAAAAGCTCTAAATAAATCTTGTCCTGATGGCCGGACGGTACTGGACAATACTGGTGTGCAACATAAACATGATTTCTTCGTTCTTCCAGAGTTCCTTCCTTTCCATGTCGAAACGGGTTTATGGCTGGGCAAATGCCCGGCTGGCCGGAGCCAGGAACAAAACAAGCCACTGGATGGACATCCTGATGTTGCACCAGTATGCAGGGCAGACCAGGTTTACCAGGTAAGGCAGTTGGAGCCCATATCCTGTCCCGTTTCAATTCTGATTTAAGAACGGCTTGATACAGTGTGGTGGGACCAATGTCCCTGAACCAGGTGCCAAAGCTTTGCCGTTCCCTTTTGCCTGCTCCATTCCTTCACTGCACCGTTCCATTTGACCGTACTGTATTTTCTCACCTGCCAAGCCTGTTATACATACGTGGTAACAAAAATGCTGCGCTGTTACCGGGAGTGATTTCCATGTCATGTTTTATTTCCCCGTGTGCTGTACGAGGGTACTGACGTCACGAGCGTCTTGTTGAACCCGGTCTGTTGACTTTAAAAGTGTCCGAGGCACTCGGGAAATTATCTGGCATTGAGACGGGGATTCAAATAAAGTAAAGTCCAGCCACAGTATTTTGACTTAAACATAGTTTGATGTACTCGAGAGTCAATCTGACGTTGACATGAAGGTTCAGGAAGATAGTAATGGAGGGAATGCATACGGTACAGTATGATGATATGATGATATGAATCATATATAATATATTCATTTGATCAGTGTTCCTTTTTCCGCTACCAGTCTACATTCGGGAGGCCGCCCTGCGGCCCCCACACGCCCAATTGAGACCAAACCAGGACCGGCCTGCAACTGGTGCCCAAGGCAGTTTGGCTGGCCACATCTGGGGCCACTGGCCAGAGGTCAGAGTGTAGCTGAAATGTAGCTGAGTCGTGAAAAAATGAGCAATGGATATGATGTTGTGCAACAGTGTGGTCGGAAGAGGACGGTCAAAAGGAAATGAGTGTGACGTTGAAAGTACCGTAAGAAAAGAGAGGAAAGCTGAGAAGATAATCGTTGAATGTATGGTGCATGTATGGCGCATGAAAGATGCACGGAATACAGGGTACGATGCTGAGGGTTTTCAGGGTATATGGGGAAGGTGCAGGGGAAGTAAGGGGAAGTGCCCGTCATTGTTTATTTTGCTCCGTCGGCCATGAGCTTCGGCCACAAACCGCGCTGCTCCCTCACTCCCACTCGGCAAGTAAGAGTAATACTAACGGAAGTGAATACAAATAATATGCTGAAAAGCCAGCACAACAATAAATAACATACCAGTATTTGGTTCCGTTTTGTATGCTTCCGTGATCCTGCCAAAGAACGAGGGGTACAGTTGAGGTGCATAATAGATTAATATTCTATGGCTGGGCTACTGGTGCAAGAGGCCCTGCTGCTTGGGCCACCAGCCGTAGCCCCAGGTTGGACCCCAATGGTGGCTGGCCAGCGGCCTGTCTAAGGCGGCCTGGTACACACAACATCAAACAGCCCACCCTGTCTACACAACCCTTTTAAATAACGAACCATGAACTGTGTTCACTTCTTGAACGCACAGGTCCCTGTGAACTAAACTTGACAACAGTAGTTTCCCTATCTAGCCCACACAGCCACACCTAGATTGTTAGTGTGTCGACCCATAGCACCTGACTGGAATGTGTTTCCTTCCAGAGCCCGGCCCCCAGCCCCACCATCAGGGCTTCATTATGTATTCCTAGAGTGTACTTATAGGGGGATGTATTTAGTGGTCGCACCTCCGTGCCTCTCAATCATCAGCTGGTCCTTTGGTCTATCTAGTGGCCCAATCTCTACAGCACTTGCCTCCTTAACACTATTTGAATTGTTTGGGGGTGTGTGTTCAGGGTGTCCACTTATCCAGGAGGTGGTTCCCCCAGCCTTGAAAGAGAAAAGCATGCACATCACCGAGGAAGGAGAGAGGTCGGGAAGAGACAGAGACCCCATGACACTCAGGCCAACCACTAGCCCTCTTGCAATCGAGTGCATGTTTCTGATGAAGGCTGCCCCGTGCTGTCCGCCCTACAATCCACACTTATTCCCACCTTCAAGTCGGCTTCACGGGAACAATGTTTTGAGGGCAGGTGTCTGGCACAGTGCGCCCTACCATCCACACCCACTCGTACCTTGAATGTGTTTGCCCCCGGAAACACTGTTTTGAGGGCCACCATCTTGGCAGCAACAGCATCCACAGCACTGATGACAGTCACCCTGAAACATGAAGGGAATGGGTGGAGGCCTCGACGGTGTAAAGATATTGAAGGTGTGGCAGGTGTGGCAGGTGTGGAGGGTAGAAAAATCATGGCGGCAACAGCGTCCACTTCACTGTTAACAGGCACCCTGCCACACGAAGGGCGTTAGAGGGAGGGCTGATGCAGTTTCTTCATGAATGGTATGGACTGATGAGGGAAATGAGGATATGTTTCAGGGAATGAAGGGTATGAAGGTTATGGATGCTTTGGGGAGTGTGGAGGGCATTGCGGGTATCCCCGCACCAGTCTGATGCCTTGAGTTTGTGCAGGCTGATGAGGTCTGGCAGCAAACCATGCAGCTGCTCCAGTCGCTCACGCACGAACACCTCGCTCTTGCCCTGACGCGCAGCGGCCTGCAGTGGGCATCAGACAGGCTCAGAGGCCTCGTAAATCGTTTGACGGGACACAATGCACACAAAGTAGATTAGACAGCAAGGCTTCCTAACCAGCTGATACAGCTGCTATATCACAATTTTATCGCTCTTGCCCTGACAGGATGCGCTTGGAGATAAAATAGCAGGCATGGCACATGCAGACCAAAATAAATTGATGACTACTAGGCATTTCCGCAAAGGTTTTTGAGTGCTGGGTTCACGCTGCAGCAACGACTGCCGGTGTGGTGTACAGACCATGCAAGACGAGTCTCAAGAGGACCATGCAAGACGACCAGGATAGCGGACCATGCATGCAGACCCATCCAAAGATTTTGAACTAACCGTAACGCGAAATCGCATTTTGAAATCTAAAATACGCACCTATATGATATCGGCCGTGTCCCTACGCTTGTGCCGCTCCTCGTGCTCAGCCAGGGGTGTCATAGGCCTCGAACCCTCTTGATGCAGCAGATGCCGGCTGCGAAGCTGCAACTCCGAGACTGCCGTCATGGGATCGTTGACATTGTGCACCGGCGTGGCACTACTTCCTGTTGCTGCTGAGTCAGCATCGCGATGATCACCCTCGCCGCGCATGAAGCTACCCGACACATGATTCGGATTTGGGGGTGAAGATAATGGTAAACATGCTCGTTTTATTATCAATGTCAGCCGTTTACGCCGAGGGAGGTTCCTGCCAAGCCGGGGCCATTGGAGATCAAAGGGTGCCTCTGCTTTTTGAAATCGCGGTTGCTGCCGTAGTATATAGCACCGCCACCTGGTCGTGCCCACAATCCAATCACACGTGCTGCATGGCATGATGCTGCAGTTGCTGCGCCGGGGGCAAAACCATGTGCCGGCCAACGGCCGCATCCGCGGATGCATCCGGTGGCCGAAGGAGCAGCTGACCGGGGACCAAACCCAAAATCTACGGCCGGGGCCCCTGGCTAACAGCTGCAGCTGGCACCTGGCAGCACCCGGACAAAATTGCCGTGTAATATAGCAGAAGGAGGGGCTGAGGGCCTTAGACTTATCAACGGTGTGAAGCCCCTGTGACAGAGGCCCAGCGGGCAGAAAAACAACTCACCTAACGCCGAGCTTGCCCCTGACCTGACTATCGTTCATGGCGGAACACTTTTGAACCCTGCCTCCCTTTCTGACACATATCCCAACCAACGGAAAGAGTTCGGTGCCCACAAGTTGGAGCCTTTCTTGAGCAGGGCTCAGAGGTGTGACATGTAAGCTCCCCGAAGTATCCGAACTCAGCCTTGGGTCCAGTGCTTGTTAGTGCACACCAGACCTCAAATGGCAGGGCGCTAGGAATGCACCACTGGGGGTCAACCTCGACCGCCCTCAGCCCACGCAGCATGGCATGTATCACGAAGTCACGAGCCCCCCCAGCGATGCAGCGAATGCACCTAAAATTATCAAATTTTCCGTACCTCACACTCGGGGCCTTTTCAATGCTCTCAAATACGTTACATTTTGCAGGCGTGTGTATTTAAAGGCAACAACACACTACAATTTGAATCATCAGGCATCAGTTTTGAACGCTTCATGCCATAGGTTGGATGAACGCGCCTTCAAATACATAATTGATTGCGTAGGGGAACTCGCAAATACATCACATCAACAAGAAGGGGCTTAGGACAAACAGGATCCCCTCCAGATCAGTCCTCCCATCACCACATCCGCTGCTCTCCGTCAAAAAAGTGAACGATGCTTGCTGTACTACGCATATATAGACACACCCATTCCACATTGAACATGCCATGTAGACCCCACATCATAGCGCGTAAATAATATAATCACACATGTGCATACCATTTACACATGAAAACCGTTGTTTGTCTGTGAGCGATGGCCCTCACCCCTCCCTATTCACCTGCGCCATCATCTGGACCATGCCATCATCTTGTCACCCCCCCTAGCATCTCGAAGACGCCCACAGCAATCCCTCTCCTTTCGCAATGAAATCCACAGTAAATTTCGGCGTCCAAAGAGCAACTTGGCATGTGGTATACCGCCCCCCACGGACGACAAAATCTGCTTAACAGCGGATGCACTTCCTCTCTACTGCACACAGCCGGATCTTGTGACTGGGGCATAGCTGTTAGGAAACACATTGGTCGCAGCTGTCATGCGAGCTCAACAAAACTTCGTACACAAGACAAAGTGCGAGGACAAAGCTGCAGCTGTCATAAGTTGTCCATACCGTTTCTAACGCCGTTCTGAGTTTTGCCTTGCCGTACTGCAGCTCATGCCTTTGTGAGCTGTCCATACCATAGTCCGGTGATTTTAATATCCTTGGGAGGCTTAGCGCCCAGATCCGTGTCCGAGGGCTGGATGGACTCGAACACGCCCGCCACCTCCCCAGTCCCAGGATCCACCTAACAACAAAAGGGGATGAAGATTCCAGGGTCAGGCAAATACATCACTTGTGGCCCATTTGCACTGGAGGGCTGGATCAACTTGAAAACCTCAGCCAGGTCTCCCGTTCCGAGTCCAAACAAAACATGGCCAGGTAAAAACTTGATTGGCAGCTAGCTGTTGGTTTCACCTTTGTGAACCAACCACTTCAACAGAAGATCACACCTCGCAATGGTCAGCAGCACAAGGCATAGTGCTTCCGTCAATGCCAACCTAGGGGATACAGCGGGCATCCAGAACCTGATACATTCTTGCTTCCACCCCCCTAGCATCAAGGAGCGGGGATGAGCAGGCCCCCCAGACGGCGCCACAGACTTTTACAAGTTGTACTAGGGCAGGGACGGGAGAGATGCTCTAGCTTTTGTGGTAGACGTTCCAGGGGTTAGGGATTCCTAGGACAGAACTTGATCTCCTTTTGCCTTTCGTGCGACCAAGCCGTCAAGCAGCCAATCCGTTTTTGGCAGGGTCCAGAGGGATCACGTCATTAACCCGTTCCCACCCAACACTGGTTCACACCTTTGCGACAGAGAAGACAGCACTGCCCTTGAGCGCTCCAGTCTTCTTGATGTTCTCCTTCATCAGCTCTTCAGAGTCGGCGCGAGCGGGCAGGGCCACTGCGTTATCATAACCAGTGGACCCACCACGTCCCTGGTAAGAGGTGTAGAGGAGGACGGAAATCAGATAAGAGTGTCCAAGTATTCCAAGAAGCTCTTCAAGGTGGCAGTGGCTGCCAGCTACCTGATGGTGAACAGGAGAAAAGCCACGAGCTGGCCACCCATCGTGTGCACTCTGAACCCCATGCCCAGCTGATGCAGTACAAGGCCTCCAGTCAAGCGTCAAGGCCTTCTCACTTGTGTTCCTTAGCCACGGACTGCGAGGTCACCATAGGTCCCTCGGCCGCGAAAAGCTGTATGATAACTAATACTGGATCATCTGGTGGAGGGCAGCCCAAGCACCGTAGCTCACCTTGTGAGTCAAGAAAATAGGATTCGAGGAAACAGGGCACACCGAGTACCCCAAGCAGCTGCCCGGCATGCAAGTGGCTGCCGGTCTAGGATTCAGGGTTGGTTCTTTGTTCCTCACCTTGGGGTCCAGGAAGGATGATCCACGGTATGAGGGCACTACAAAATCCCCGGAGAAACTGTCCAAGGTGCCTTGGGCCGCCAGCTGCTTGATAGTGAACAGGAAAGCCACACGCTCGCCACCGGGCAACTGAACAGTCACGGGGGCATAATCGATGCCGTCCTCCTCCTTGAACAGGACAGAGCCATTGCCGCCAACTTTGAAGTCGGCAGTAATCTGGAAGGGGGAGGAGGAACAAAAGGCTTCATAAAAGGAGGTAGAGGGATACTAAGTCAGTCTAGGCCAAGACTGTAGGTTTGCGACTTAAAAATAAGGGGGGAGGTCAAGTCAAGTCCAACTTCATTCAAATATATTCATCAGGATTGTAGTAGAAGCCCTCCTAACATGGTTTACAGAGGCCACATGGAGTATGAGCTGGTGACTTACGGAGTCCAGGGTGTAGGTGAGGCGTGTCATCAGCTTGGTCTTGACAAACTCGGACTCTCCTCCCTTCTTGACCGACTCCTCCTTCACAGTGAAAGAGGTAGGCTCCATGCAGAACTTCTCCAGCTTGTAGTTGCCGGCCTGAAGCTCCTAATGGGCGGGAGAGACCAGACCGATGATGATAGGTGCGGTGGCAGTCCTAACACACTTCAAATTATCAACAGGCTTCTGCCTCTTCTTTGGACGAGAAATGCGTCAAGAGTGGATGGACACATAAATACATGATCGAGAGTTCTCCCCAGAAGCGGACTGATTCTTGACTGCCAAGAAAATATGCAATTTGAACTTCCTGGCCTTCCAGCAGACAAGCGCTCAACAGGGGGGCAAAGTCATAATGCTGACTTCGGTGTTCAAGGAGTGTTCAGGCAGTGTTCAAGGAAATACGCACCAGATCGGGAAATGCTGAATTGTACAGAAAATAACAAGAGGGGGCAGGTCTAGTAGATTTGGCACATCTCCCGGGTGCTGCTTCGCCCCCTGGAGCACTGGGGGTGTTGGCACCGCCGGTGCCCCCTGTACCTGGCAGGTCTACCACAACAAAATCACTGACCTTCAGGTCGCTGGTTCCACCCTCCAGCACCGAGCAGGTGTTAGCCACACCAGTCCCCTTAACCTGAAGGTAGGTCAGGCCTTGGAGCTCATCATAGGTGAGAGCATTGGCGGACTGCGAACAGGACAAAGAATGCAGGAGAGAATGATGAGCACTATGGCGAACAGAGCACAGGATGAAGAAACAAGTGGGGAATGATAAGTGAGTGGCGCAGTGCCAACATGAGAAAGGAAATAGGATAGGAGGGGGGTGAAAGATTTGCAGTTGTAGAGCAGTTGTAAAGGGGGAGGGCAAGACTGCATACGTGGCGAGCGATCTGATAAGAGAGGGTCATTTCGATCTTTCAAAAGCCAAAACAGCGATCCAGCCATACATTCCCAATGAGGATTTGAGACGCAGTGCTTAGGCTGCCAGTCGCTATGTCTATACATCAAGAGGCCGTCAAGGCACTGTCGACGGAACTAAGCGCTTACCCCGGCAATGAGGGTGGTGGCAGCAAGGGTTGCAGCGGCGATGTGGCCAAACGCTCCCTTCTGGGCCCGGCACACGACCTGGGTCCTGGACCTGCACGCAAGTTGGAGGGAGGAGGGCGATGTTCAGGGCGCCGGTTCAAACACGTTCGGCAGAGTCACGGTCGGAGCCCTAGGGATAGACTACAAGATCGCCTCTTGTTTATGCAGGCGAGAATAGAAAAAGGGCAGAAGAGTTTGCGTGCTTCGACGCGATGTATCTACCAGCTGAAATCATAGCAGGGTGTCATGTCATGCACCTGGTGGCCTGGACTACAGACTTGTTGGCAACGCGCATCGAGACGGCCATTGCCGGATATGAACTTGTGTGCGGTAGGAGATAGGGACTGAAGTGCAAGCAGGGACTTCACGTAGCTGTAAGAGATCGGTTAGAGTCAGAAATCTTGCAACAAACCAGGGTTTAGGAATTGTGACTTTTCACATCGCGGACCACATCACTTGTCACGAAACCGCTCAAACCTGGGTCTCAAACCACTCAAACGTTGCCAGGACAGACAGGGCATTATATCGGCACTTAGCCACACATTTCGTATTTGACGTTGCAGGCGGGTTATTGTCCTCATAGGTCACCTTGACGAAGCCTTCTGCCAGCCCACGGCCAGGGCACGTTGGCATGTGGCCATGTGGGCAGCCAGCGTCTCTTCATTCTTTCCTTCCTCCAATTTTCCCATCGTCGGACTGATCTCTTTTCCAACATTTTCCCTTATCTTTTCAGTGACCACTCACTTTCTTCTCCTCCCTTTCCTTCCCTTTCCTTTTCTCCCAACCTAACAATCGGGTACCCATGCAGCCAAGCCTTTTAAGCAGGGCCCTGAGGTGTGATGTCATGAACCCTCGGTACCTCACATCACCCAATCAACACCCCCCAATTAATTGCTCATAACTTTCCTCTCACCCACCTGAAAACTGGGCCCCCCATGCAGCCAAGCCTTTAAAGCAGGGCCAAGAGGTGTAACGTTATCCTCCTGAGGGCAGGGTCGCCGTGTACACGCCGCAAAAGCCCGATGACAACCGTGCCTGGACCAGCCTATGGCCGGAGGCCCATGCAACATGGCTAGCCATGCAAGAGTCCTCTGGCTGCTGGCGGGTAGGTCGCTGCCTGCAGCTTACCGGTAACGGTAACTAGGCCACTAAATCAAAATTGCAAATGCCCTGCCTAGTGCCATGCTGGCGGTTTATTTATGGTGCGTCATGGCCAGGTAAAAAAAAACGATGCACTACGCTTTATTTTCATCGGCATTATCATTTAAATGCCATGACTGTGGGGCCGCCTGGCCAGCGTGGCATGAGGGTGATCTGTTTTGTGTAAAACAGAGTTCCCAGCATTTGTATTTACCACGTCCTTCACAGAATTTTCACGGCACTCTGACCATCTCATGTCCATTGTATCATTTCGGGATGGAAAGATGGCCAGGGGTATCACTGTTTGTCCTTCTTCGAGTTTTACCGGGGAAAGCTCGGGTGGAATGCCCTGGGCTTTTTGCAAGACGTGGTAGATATCGTTGAGGCGTAGACGTTCTCAGAGGCTGGATCTTCCTATGCCTTTCCTTTCCAGCCTTATGTCTGTCCCTTAACTTTATTTCCCACATTTCCTTTTTTCTGTTCCTTTTAGTCAGGCGCCCGCGCGTCCGAACCTTTTCGAGCAGGGCCCAGAGGTGTAACGCCATTGGCTCTTTGTCCGCTCGCTGTCCTAGTTTATTTTGTTCGCTAAAATGTGTTTTGACATCTGTCCTAACGTATGCAAAAATGCGATGTCCCACTGGACTGTCAAAAATCGCAAAATAACTGATGAAAGGGTGAAGGTAACGGTGCAAGGAGTCCTTGCGCAGTTTCTTCACCTTTTAATTTGATCAGCGTCTGGAGGAAATCCATGCCATTGCAAGAAAGTTATTGAACAGCTGCACCAAAAAACATTGCAGCCGCCGCTGCAGCAGCACTAGCAGCAACAACTGCCACACATGGCTGAACGTTGTTTCCGTCTTTCCTCCTAACTCTTTTTAGTTAGGCGCCCACGCGGCCGAGCCTATCGAGCAGGGCCCAGAGGTGTAACGTCATTGACATGGCTGAACGCATGGCCCAGTAGAGGCCAGTGTGACTCAGCTGGAAACCATCAGCCGCCACAGCAGCAGCAAGAAGATGGAGCAGCCCTTGCCCCCCAAGCTGACCCCCGCCAGCAACGGGAAGCGGCATCCCAGCCATAGGATGCAGTGCTGCTACAGCTGGCAGTGTGCACCTGCCTACTTGCAGAGGCCATCAGGACCCCCTGCCCCTGGCCACGTGCGCAGCCCCATTCCTGCCCCCGCAACCACCCCCGCCATCGCAGCAGATGGGACAGTGTGAGAGTGGGCTATATGCCACTGAGCAAAGGGCACTCGAGTTGTAAGGGTCGGATCGCTCCGACTATATATACTGGTGCTCCACCTGCACACCTAGTACCTCTTACAGACAGGGCGGGTAGATCCAGCTAGGCACGGCCAGGTAAGGGAGGGACAGGCATAGTATGACCTCCTCCTCAGTCGCAGGGAACGGAAAAGCCGGAGGGCCGAAGCACCCTGCAGCGGTTTGTGATTAGCCACTCTCAACTGCAACGGGTTGTGCGGCTCTGACCTCAGAGTCACTGTCAAGGTTGCCCCAATCCAGGTGAACGCCGTGCTTAAATTAATGCGATCGTTTGATATGTCAGGACTTTGGTGAATGTGATCATCGACGTGCTTGTCACACTTTTGGTCCGAGGACCCGGTGTCGAGGACCATCGATCGAGGGCATCCTATTGTACCGACACCGGTACCGGTACTCTGCCTTGCTTCCTCAAAAGCCACGCTTCGGCTTCAACTGTTTTTAATTTTCTCCTAATCACTATTCATGTCGACTAATGGCAGACCCGCATCGCCACAAGACGTGCGCGTTGCCGGCCTCGGCTTGCTGTCCGCTCTCCCGGACGAGCTCATCAACCTGGTGCTGATTGCCGGTGGCATACTTGAGGAGGCCGATATGGCCAGGCTAGCTTCATCCTCGAGGGTGCTCCGTGTGCTTTCCTGTGAGGATGCGTTGTGGACGGAGCTTTATTTCCGTAGCCACGAAGGCAGGATCGTTTACCAGGTGGTGCAGGGTGTGTGTGTGCTTGGGAGGGGCGTATGGGAGGAGTGCATGGGAGGGGCGTATGTCTGGCTTCTTGCTCCAGGGTACTGAGCGTGCTGGTCTGTGAGGATGCATGGTGGACAGTGGTTGGAGGGTGCATGGGAGAGTGCATGGGAGGGTGCATGGGATTGGTGCATGGACGGGTGCATGGAAGGGGTGCGTGAGAGGGATGCATGGGAGGCAGTGCACAATCCACGTCCTACGGCGTTTTCATTTATTGATTTGTCTCTGCCCCATCAGGCCAACTGGCGTCAGAGTGCGCTGCACATGCTGCAAGACCGCCTGTTTGGCGGCACGCCCACACGGATGAATGCGCCCGGCAACGCAACATCAGACGCCCAGACAACGTCGACCGCTGCCCCCGCTGCTGATGCTGTTGTAGCATCTGACGGCCTGATTGGCTGCACGTCCATGCTGCCTATCCTGCAAGCGGACGCATCGTCAGACGCCCCGCCTGCGCCCGCAAGTACAGGCGCCGTGACATCAAAAGCCTCTTCTGCGGCCAATAATGCGACGGCCCCCGCTGCATCAACATTGCGGCGCCTTCTCCCCTCCCTTGAACCTGATGCAACAGCAGGCGCTGAAGCAGCGACACCAACAGAGGCATCAGCAGCAGCAGAAGCAGGGGGGACAAAAGCAGGGAGGGAGGCAGGAACAGTGGGAGCAGCAGGAGCGGAGGGGCGTC
The DNA here is from genome assembly GCA_037349105.1 of Limnomonas spitsbergensis. Taxonomy (NCBI): domain Eukaryota; kingdom Viridiplantae; phylum Chlorophyta; class Chlorophyceae; order Chlamydomonadales; genus Limnomonas; species Limnomonas spitsbergensis. Next base: position 812,070 of record JAYJMM010000062.1, read on the forward strand.
CTTACTGCCCTGACCTGCACGCCATCTCCACCGCGTCCCTCCCCCTGCTTTCAGTTGTTGGCCTGTACAGTCTTTTCTTGTACAAACGGTGGCTCAGGCGCTGTATGGACGTGTCTGGCTTCCAACCCTTTACACAGCCCACGATGAGCAACAGCCGTGGGGCGCCTACAACTGCTGCTGCAGGTACCGCCGATGAGGCTTGGACTGCCATAGCAGGTGTCCCTGAGGGGACAGACGCCCGGGCAGCAGCAACAGGTGCAGTGGCAACAACAGCCCCCACATCAGCATCAACATCAGCAACAGAACCCCCAGCTGCAGCCACAGGCCCGTCAGCTGTAGGAACAGCAGCAGCCGCAGGGACTGCCCATCAGCTGCCGTTGCGTTTGGATGTGAGGCATATGAGCCCAGAGGAGTTTGCCTGCCAGCTGGAGGTACCGTGCCTGCCTGCAGTCCTCACTGGAGGGATGGAGGAATGGACCGGTGAGCTGTCAAGGGGGAACAAGGTGAAGAAGAGGAGGATATCCCTTACTTGCAGGCACTTGGTCTAGTGGTGTCACTCACAGGGTTTCAAGCCGCTGGTTCAGGGTGCAATGTTATCATAGTCCCAAGTCTCCAAAGGAAATAATAAACCCTTGCAAGTAGCCGGAGAGAATTTGACGGTCCAAAGACCAACATAGGTAAGTATGCCTGCTGCCTCAGCCATATCCGGGGGTTGCCTTGAATGCACCCCAGGGCACATTGCGTTATCAATTCATTTATACGGCGATGTGCATCGGACAGTGAACTGATGCAATGCAAATCTGGGTGACTGGGCATGAGAGGGACTGGGGTCTGCATGAAAAGGGGGGGAGGGAACTGGGAGATTTTTCTAGCCCAGGTGGCCAGGTGTCGGGCCTTTGTCTGCAACCGGTTCTAGAAAACAGGCTAGGAAGAGCCATGGAGGATTGGGGGCAAGGGCGGGGGGATCGAGGGACAGGAGGCGGCGGCGGCGGAGGAGTTGTAGTTAGCAGTTGAAGTAGTATTAGTTAGGAGACGGAGGTGTGTACATCCTAGCTGGATATCCCTCTTGCCTGCCAGCCGTGTGAGGGGGGGTGATGGAAGGCTGTCAGGCTGAGTAGGGGAGCAGTGGAATAGGTGTACAGGGGTCTGTAGGACAAGGGACATGCTTCTTTTGCTTTGCTGCCTGCATGTCCCTTGCCTGCCGACGGTGATAGAAGATTGGGCGGCTGAGGTACCAACACTCACCCCCCCCCCCCCCCTGAACCCTCAAATAGAGATTGAGGGTTCGGGGAGGGGGGTGAGTGTTAGGGTTCAAGGTTTATGGCGTGTGATTTTGAAAAAAGCCCATGTTGGGGCCAAGGCCTCGTCTGCCCAATTATAATTGTAGGTGTCATCAGTCAGTTTGTCTGATTGTCTTGGGAAGGACACCCCCTCCCCTCCGCTCTCCTCCTTCCATTTCCGCTTCTGTTGGCCCTTGGAGTCTCGATTACAGATGCAACGTCACACTCCTCCCCTCTATATGCATAAGTTTGTCTGGCCACCTACCAGCCCACTGTCTTGTATTGCAGGTTCCTCTGTCGTTTGAATTGCTGGTATACTACGCCTTCCTCACTTTTGTACCACTCATGCGCCTCACTGATGTATCAAGTCCTAGCAGACAAACACTCATGTACCACACGTTTTGCAGATTCTGCTGGCTGGTCGTTTGAGTCCCTGGTGGAGAGGCTGGGGGACACTGGCTTCAAGGTGTCCAAACCCACAGGGGGGTCGGCTCTAATGACCATGTGCGACTACTTTGACTACGTGAAGGTGTGAACCGGGGGTGTGAATTGCGGAATTTCTGAAATACGGTGCAATTGCACATCACTGGTAATATTAAGGGTTCCAAAAGTTGCGGGGAGGGTGTCCCTTAGACCCTGCGTTCTAAGTACGGCTGCACAGTAGTGTGTACACAAGTGGAACGCCGGCTCGCAAGGCCATCAATGCACACATCATGGACTACTATGCTACCTATTTCATGCCTATTAAGCACAAGTTACTCTGATGAGGAGCCACTCTTGCGTCTACATGTCTCTAACACTCACACTGCTTTCCATGCTCCCGCTGTTTCACCGTCTGTCCAACCCTGCCGACTACTCCAGAGGCAATCTGATGAGGAGCCGCTCTACATCTTCGATGGCAATTTTGCCGAGACTGCCCCTAGCCTGCTGGACAACTATTCAGTCCCACACGTGTTTAACCAGGACCTGCTGAGCCTGCTGGGTGAGACAGTCATGGTATAGAAGGGTACAGGCAGCTGGGAAGTTAGGGTTTAGGCAGTTTCGGCTTTAAATGTCAGCTCCATACATTCTTCACTATGACCAGCTGAGCCTGCTGGGTGAGGCAGGGATCCCAGGTTCAGTGTGAAGGGTTTAGAGTAAGAGGCTAGGCGAGCAATCGACCATTCAGGTGGGGAAAAAATGAAGTAAATATGTATGCACACAAGTGTGTGTAATATGGCGGACGCCCATTTAGGCCAAAGCATGGGATATGGCCCAGACGTGTTCCACCCGGACCTGTCAGGTGGGGCGGACTGGGAGGGGCACCCTGTTTATTGAGGGTGCTTCAGCTACAATTCAGCTACATCACGACCTGTGGTTGTAAAGAACTGGTTCCGCAAGCCCTGCTGGCCTGCTGCTTGTTCCATGTGCGATAGGTTGGTCCAGGTCTGGTTCCCATTGGCCCAGTGGTGGCCGCCTAGGGCCTTCCAAAGGTGGCCTGATGGGCACGAAACCAGGGGACCTAACTCAACATTGGAATGCCAGGCTTAGTGCACGCTTGAATGATAGGTTTCAGCCATGCATATGTTTGACCCTGACCTGTTCGGCCTGCTGGTGAGACAGACTTCACGGTACATTGGCTAAAGAAGAACTTGGTGTTCAAGGTGGGAGGAGGGGGGGGACTATTCAGCCAGTGTTTTCGACCAGGATTGTTTGCACCTGCTGGGAGAAACGGGGAATCACAGGGTTTAGGAAGTTTGGGCCTAGGGTTGGGGGTGGGGTCAGAAGTGTGAAATGAAGTTTCTAGGCCACCTTCCAGTCCCACACATGTTCCACTTGCTGGAACACTGGACGGTTAGTTTGGGTAAGGCAAGGATTGTATTTCAAGCTTCCAAAACTGTCTCTGTCTAATACTGAGGAAGGGTTTTGGAAATCGATATCGGGTGCAAACCACCATCTGCAAGCTACCGGTAATATCTCCCCCCTCACCGTTGGCTGTTGGATGATGCCAGATCTGGTCAGAGCCCGCTCCACACATGCAAGGATCCCCCCCCCCTGTCACCTCTCTCCCCCTCTTCCCTTGTGTGAGTCCTTCTCGCCCTTACTGTCGTTGGCTAGTTGCTGGTGCTAGACCCGGTCAGAGCCCACTCTCCTCCCCCCCCGTTAACCCTCTTCCCCTTTCCCCCTTGTGTAGGTCCTTCTCGCCCATACTATAGATGGCTGGTGGCTGGTCCTGCCCGGTCAGGGGCCGCATGGCATGTGGACCCTGCCCTCACCTCCGCATGGAATGCACTGACACACGGTAGGAGGGGGGGGGGCAGTGGGGAGGAAAGGGAAAGGGTAGGGGGGGGGGGGTATTGGGTGGATGGGCTCATGGGGTACTGGAGTGAGGCTGGTTGAGGTATGTGGGGGGTGGGTGTGAGAGGCGGGAGGGGCAGGGTAGGTAGGGGAAGCAGGGGGGTGGGAATAAGGGATGGTAGTTGGGTGGTAATGGTTGAGGGCAGCCAGACAGTCCGTGCTGTGAGGACCCAGCACTCCCCTGTACGGGACATGGTCTCACCCCTGGGAGAAGGAGGAGGGGAAGGAGGCGAAGCAGGGGACACCTGAGGGTACGGCGGTGCGTGGTATGTTGTTGGTTGATTCAGGTTTACTTTAGGGTACTTCATCTTCATTTCAGCTTCACTCCAGCTCGACCATTGTCCTCCCCTTAGCTACGTCTCAGTCTGCGGCTGTGGGGACCTGTTGTAGCATGTTCTGCTCACTGGTTGTAGGCGGGTCAAGGCTTGGTCTGTTTAGCCCAGCGGCCTGCCAAGGGTGGCAGGGTGCACGCGGAAAGAAACAAATCATTGTATGGGGGGGGGGGGACGCTCCCTGGTCAGTGGGGGTAGGGGGGGGGGATGAGCTCCCCCTGGCCAGTGGGGGTAGGGGGGGTAGGGAGCTCCCCCTGGCCAGTGGGGGTAGGGGGGGTAGGGAGCTCCCCCTGGCCAGTGGGGGGGGGGGGGGGGGGGTGAGCTCCCCCTGGCCAGTGGGGGTAAGGTCAGGGGGGGAGCCCCCCCTGGCCAGTGGGGGTAGGCGTGGGGCTGGTGTTGGGGTGCACTGGTGCGGGAATTAACACTTTTCTGTCTGCTATGTGTGCTGCATTTATAAAAACTGGTACATGTGCTTGTACAGCTGCTTGGACCCAACTCCTGTGTCCTGCATCAGGTTGCTTGTGTGGTTGTGTAGGGTGCTCCTGTTCTTTTCAGATCAGCGCTGCCCCACATAGCCTTTCTAGAAGGGGACAGTCATATAGCGCGTGTAGGAAACCTGTAAAGAGAAACAGGTCTGTCACATCCAAACCTGTTGTGATGCCTTGCTGGCTTGCAAATAAACATAAATGCAAGTATTAACCCAATTCAGATATATCGTAGCTGAGGGGCCGTGGGCAACAAGGAGGGCGTGGCAAGCAGTGGGTGGGGGATGGGGCAGGGGGCGTGCAATCTCACTGTTCATTGTCGTGTGCAACATATTTTTTTTGCCTGGTGACTCCTGATGGACCCTAGGCAATCCAGCCTGGCCTCACCCTAGGCAATCCAGCCTGGCCTGACTCTAGGCAATCCAGCCTGGCCTGGCCCTGGCATGGGCCTAGGAAAATTGGCTGAAACGTCCCCAAATACAGAGCCCCCCCTCAGACATACGGACACACCCTCTACCGCCTCCTGGTATATCCTCCCCCACCTCATGCAGAAGGGGCCCAGAAACAAAACCTGGTCGCAAGTGCTGGGCGCTGTATCCCCCCACACGTGGTCCCAAGGGGTTTTTAGGGTTTTTGCCTTGAATGCCAACCCCTGATCCCTAAACCCTAAAGTCTAATCAGGTCGCAAGCGCTGGGCGACTGGGCGCTTTACTCCCCCCCAAATGTGCACCTCCATTGTGTTTTGCCTGAAACAGAAAGCCCTGACCCCGTTAAACCCCAATCTCTAATCAGGTTGTAAGTGTTGGGTGCTGTACCCTCCTAATATGATCCCGCATGAAGCCGTGACACAAACCCCAAACCCTAAACATCAGGTCATGAAACGTTTCACAGGTCGCAAGCGCTGGGCGCTGTACCCCCCGAATGTGGTCCCTCCCGCCGTCTCTCTCCATTCCAATGAGCGGCTGACTTCACTGCAGGTGGGGGGTCAAGTCACACTTGTGTGATGACCATTCACGTGTGTAGTCAATACATATAAGTGTGATATATGTTATTACTCTTACGTTCTGATCTCCCAGTGCACAACTTCACACTTACTACCATCACACTGCAGGAGCCGATGGAGGGCTTCCACCTGCCCATTCATGCATGTTCACACATATCCACACTTCCCTTTGCAGGCTCTGCCTTATGTGCGCCCTCTGTTGTCTGTCCACATATGTCCACACGTTTGCATGCATATCCACACGCTCCAACACTTCCCTCTGCAGTACCTGCTGGAAGTGCCCCCAGTCTCCGCCCACTTATGTTCACACAAACACTTCCCTCTGCAGTGGCTGCTGGAAGTGCCCCCCAGTCTCCGCCCACTTATGTTCACGCAAACACCCCCCTCTGCAGTGGCTGCTGGAGGTGCTCCCCCTGCTGCCTCCCCACCAGCGGCCGATTGAGTTTATCCAAGAGGCAGGGGAGGTAGTCTACGTGCCTGGAGGTGAGTGTGTGTGTGTGGTGGTGGGGGGGTAATCCTGTTTGCGATCTTGCTTCGTGTGGAGAGGGCCTCTGGGTAGTTGAGGCCTTCTGGCTGCTAGTGTGCGAGCTGTCTTTGCGGGTGGGGGTCTGTCTTAAGGCGATTTCTTCAGCCTTTTTTCCTCGTAGTGTCCTAGCAGCTCCTTCTCTGGCTTCCTGTCAGGTTTTGGTCTCCTTCTGTTGGTGGTTTGCCGTTCCGGCTGTGGTGGTGGCGTTTCGCCTCCGCTTCTGTGTGGGCTTCTGGTGGTATAGTGAGATCTAGCTAGAGGGGTGTATGGCCGTGGAGTGCATTTTTCCATACCTTAACCTAACTTTTTACGCATTTTAGTGCCTATACCGGTTTACGGGCACATGTCCCATGCATCAAATGTGATGCCCCGTTGGACTGTAAAAACTTCACTCGCGCATGCGTTTTTGCGTCCGTGTGCATGCTCGTTGTTTGTGTGCCTTTCCTGTTCCTGTTCTTAGCTGACGAGGAGGGCCACATGCTCACCCGGTCTGCTTATGTTTTGTTAGCTTCCGGGTTTTCTTGGGTTGGGCGTTCGGCCTCACACCTTGATAAGTCCAAGCAAAAGAAAGGGGCGTAAATTAAGGAAGCCTTCCACTTTGGCCGCAGTATGAGAAATGGCTACCATGGAGTGTTGGGTGGTGTATGTGCCTGAGGGGGGGTGTATGGGGTGTATGCGTGTAGGAGAGGGGGGGGGATTCTGGTGGCTGCAGAGGTGGTGTATATGTCAGGAGATAGCCGGGCTTTGGAGAAATGGGGAGGGGGGAGGGGGGAGGTGAAGCGGGGGAGTAGGGTTGAAGTGATTTGTTTCCAAGAGGCTTGAGAGGCATTGCATGTGTAAGGGAGATATTGGGGTTAAGGGGGGGGAGGGGGAGGGGTGAAGTGGTGGACAGCGAGGGGTGTGTGAATGTGTATGTGGGGGGGGTAGAGTTAATCCAAGGAACGAGAGAGCTGGTTTTGTGCCAGGAGGGCAGTGTGTGGGTGTAGGGGGCGGGGGGTCAGTGGATCTCAAAATAAGCAGAGGAAATTACGCCCCGCAGGATGGGAGGGTTGAGAAATCAGTGCAGCGTGGACTGAGGCCGCTTCCACACCGTTACCATTGAACATTACAAATAGTGGGGGGATGAGACCAAGCAGGAAGCTGGGTGTGTGTGAGTGGGGCGCAGATGAGCGCTGTGGGGTTGGGGGGGGGCAGCGGTTTACGCGCCAGGAGCTGATGGCCGGGGGGGTCTTGATGAGCGCAGCGGGGCAGGGGCAGTGGGGCTCAGGGTGGATCCCCTCCCCTTGCCTCCCTCTACTGACCCTTTCCTGCCTGACCAAGCCTCAACCTCCTCTCCTCACAGGCTGGTGGCACTGCGTGTTGAACCTGCAACCCTCGGTGGCCGTGACACAAAACTTTGTCTCTCGCGCCAACTTCCAACGCTGTGTCCGCGAGATGGCATTCGGCTTGTCTCACTTCCACACAAATGTGGAAAAGTACTTTTCTCCGGAGGTGCTTTGTGGCTGGGCCAAATTTACAGGTGAGGCATTACAGGATTGTTTGCGTGAGTTCGAGACCATTTAAGGGGTGCTGCTGATCGGCCACCACTGGGCCCATTGGAACCTAAACTTGACCAGACTTTAAGCAGTGGCCCAAGCAGTATGGCTTGATGCACCAGCCCCCCATTTTTAGTTGAAACAAATCTGGGTGTGTGCCAGCGAGGTTGATGAGGAAAGTGCACGAAGAAGGGGGGGAAGGGGGAAAAGGAGGGGGGGACAAGAGGGACAGGGGGGGGAGGAGGAAAGCCTAAGTACGCTCCGTGTCCAGGCGGTCGCCTGGTTGGCCACAATACTGGGAAGGTCTCATAACCGCAGAATGCTATTTCGTGCACGCCACACCATCTTTGCGTGACTATTGGGCTGGTGGGGACAAAAGGGGTGGCCGGTGCCCAATCGTCAAGATGTTCCTCGTCATGACCCCTCCGCCACATGCCAGGATAAAATGTAGCCAGATTCAATCAGCAGGAGATAGCTATCGCACTAAGTGCCAGTGTCTGCTTTTGCGTGCCAACTTTATGTGGAACTAACCGTTTTCCAGGTTGGTGACTTAGCCCTAAATCCTTACCTTAACATCACATTGTTGCCATCAACTCTTAACCCTACGCTATACTCCCAACCCTGAAAGTACACCATGAACTTTCAACCCCAAACCCTTGTCCCCCCCTTCAGCAGACCCAGATTCGGCAGATCCACACCGAGCAGATCTACATCCTCATACTTCCAGCAGCCCCCACAACAGGCAGAATGGCCCTGAGTGTGACACTCCGAAGGCTCGGCTCAATCCGAATATATGCCTGGATCCTGATCTAGATCCGGATCCGCATGGTCCTGCCCTCGTATCAGCCCCTGGCTATGCCACCCCGACAGCCAGCAGCTGGGCGCTGGTTGCTGGCGTGCTGCTGGTGTGGAGGGGATGTGTGCGGATACCTGCTGCTGCTGCATCATCTGTGGAAGCTGCTCGGAAGCTTCTGGATAGCGCCCGTCTCTGGCAGCGCAACAAGGACCTGGGCCACTGGCTGCGACGGGTGTGGGAGAGCCACCCTGACCTGAGGCCTGAGATCAAGGTAGGGGTCGGAATTTATTAGCGTTATCTGACTTTGCGGTGGCAGATGTATGTTGGGGGGTGAGGCTCCGCCTTTATAGATATAATGGGAGTTGAAAAGGGATATAGGATTCCCAAATAAGAAATACGACGTACCAGTAAGCGTAACACACATTCGGAGGGACCCAACCAGCTGCCGAGATGAAATTAATTAAGTGAATGAGTTATTGATTGGATACGATCTGTGGTTTAATCCATGACCCTCTAGGCCTATGCCAAAATAATGTTGTAAACACTTGTCATTGTGTGTGTGGGAGGGGGGGGCAAGCCTCAAAGCCTTACTCATATATGTCAGCCCACTGAGCTGCATGATGTAGCCTGTCAAGCGTCGACCAAAGCTTTCAATACGGCTCTTGCGAACCGTATTGTAATATGCGCCGCCCCCAGCCTTTTTTCCTTCACCCTCCACCCGTCTCCTCCCATCGCAGGCTTGTCTCAACTCGTTCCTGAACCTGGATGTGTGGCATGCGGCCCTGAAAGCAGTCCTCAGGTAAACTCACGCGGGCAACAGATGTCTACTGTCTAGTCCACTGCAGGGAAGTGGCCCGTGATTGTTGGCCATGCTTTTAGCCCTCCTGAGTACGCTGCCTAGGCTGGATGGTATCCGAGTCTGGGGAATACAGCACGTGTTATTTGAGGTGTGTGCGAGCCCAGCAGTGGTGGGAGCGGTGCCCTCTGGCTGCCTCCTCAGTGCACCTTACCGGCCCCATGCGGCGGATGAATGCCATGCATGGGCATGTTGATGGTTGCGCCATCGGGATCAAGGGCAGAGCTTACATGGGCTAGGCTAGCGGTCCACCCTTATAAGGCACCCTGGTCATCTGCCCTGGTGTAGGCCTAAAACCAGCGGTCCTTATGCGTGCCATGGTTATATAGACCCAGCCTATGCCACACTGCTTCATAAACACTCACACACCTGCGGGGCGTAGGTTTGTTTCCTAAACCCTGACACACCTGCGGGGCGTAGTTTTATTTCTTTTCACAATGTGGTTTTAATGTGCTTACAATGTGTGTTATGATATCCGTCTACCGGCTGCGAATCATTTTATGTTTTCTACAATTTACTATCAAGTGGCCGTCACCTTGTGAGGCATCATTGAGCTGCCGAAGTTCATCTATAAGGGGAGCACATAGTAGTCTATGGTAGCTGTAACCAGGTGCGTCTTTAGTTGTGGCTGAGGGAGCCTGTTGCAGCATGCCCTTCTGCTTGATGGTACGGGCGATGCATGTACTTGGTCGCCAGGGGCCCAGCGGGCGCTTTCCACCGGCGCTAGGGCTGGGTGCACAATAAATAAAAAGTACCCCCCACCACAAATGAGGTTCAGCTGAACATCTAGTCGTCAGCTCCGGCAGACTCCTGGATGAGTTGGGAGGCCTTTTCAATCCATGCCAGAGGGTGGGCAAGCGGATCCAGCTGTCGTAGGGGATCAGGTTGCCCCTGGACCTAGGGTCACATGTTCCCTTGAATCCATGCTGTGGGTGGGGGCGGGACAACATGTTTGGTGGGGGGCACACACCCAGAGATCGTTGGCCCTGCTATTCTCATTGGCCTTAACATTCACTCCTTCACATTTTGAACTCTTCGATCATGTGTCTGGATCGTTTCCATCAGGGCTCTTCACAAGCGCCCAGAGGGTGTTGGAGGTGGCAGGACACATGCTGAGCACGCAACGGACACCAACCTTGCGGAAGATGTTTCCAGACCATACGCTTGCCTTGCGGAAGCATCCAGACAGCTGGATGCCAGCCTGTCGGAACCTTCTGACCCCACTGTCGACAATCTGACAGCTTCTGTCCTGGACTTGATCCCCGTGTGTGGTTCCAACAGCTTGGTGTTCCTGTTGCAGCAGGAGGGCATCGCTGTCAAGTTCTTCACAGATGAGGTGAGCAGCCAGCAGTACAGGGGAGCAGTACAGAGTGGCAGTAGCTGGGGTGTAGCTTCACACCTCATTCCTTGCAGCAGGGGGGTGCCCCCTTTCAGCTATATATACACTAATTGTGTGTATGAGCTGTGCGTAACGGAAAGAGGAGGATTGGGAGAAGCCAGGAGGCATGAGTTATCAAGACAAGTTGTGGCCTCTAGGCAAGCTCACTGTGTTTTCCGAGTTGCGCTGTTTCCTTGATTCCACCTTTCCTGCACTTGTCCCTCAAGCCCCACCGAGGCCACTCGCAGCCTCACTAACTGATGAACATGAGTACATGACGCAACTTGGATTCATTGAACATGTGCGACATACGACATATTGAATCGGCATTGTCCAGGACCCTGCTTTCAGATCTGCGGGATCTGCGGGATCTGCGGGAGGTGCGGGATCCATCAAATGTCTAGGATCCATTGTATGTACAGGGTCCATGGGACCTTTAGGATCTGAACTGGGAGGTAAATTATGTCAAATCCGTGCACTCTGCAGGACCCTGCCCTTGGCGGCCTTCTGGATGCTGTGGCGCCTTTTCTGTTCAGCGACCGCCTAGGCAGCAACATATGCATCAGCTGCAACAGCCCTTGCATCAACAGCTGCAACAGCACGAGCAGCGACAGTTGTATCAGCCCTAATGCTGCATCCTCAGCCACTGCCGTTGCCGGACTCTGTTTGCCTCCAGACGGGCTTGATCTAGATCCGGTGGCAGATCTGCCCTTACTCTGCGGCTTGTTGCAAGTCCTTGGATGCGAGGAGGGGGGCCTGCCTGTTGCATTTGGCCCACTGGTCCCGCCTGTCTTCATGGACTTATCAGGCGCACCAGCAGTCATGGACACGCCAGCCGTCCTGTCCGCCGTCCCGTTCACTGTCCCTTTTCTTGTCTCCAAGATTTTGCTGTCAGGGAGGGCCTCAGTCACCCAAGAGCTCAGCAGCGGTCTAGGTGCGCCCTCAACGCCCAAGCCTTGCCCTCGACCCTAAAACCTACACCAGGGACCATGAACGAAGGGCATAAAACTGCCCAGCGTAGCTATAGGGATATGGCAGTGATGAAGGCATCATCCACCCGGGTCCAAGCCCTTGGAATATAAACCTGTAATGCATAATTGTAGGTATGGGAATGTGTATGTATGAAAGAATTTAAAGGGTTGCACATGCGCTCAACATGCGCTCAACATGCTATACCTCAGAGCTTGCCCTTCCATGCCAAGAAGGAGCTGGATGAGATGACCCCCAAGGTCACAACCACCTCAAATCTCCAACAACCACCTCCAACCACCTTTGACCTCCCCCAACCATCTTCAACTGCCTCCAACTGCCTAGGTGAGAGCAAGAGGCTTGGCGTGGCAGCAGCGCTCGGGAGGGACTTCGAGCAGATGCACCTAGCAGGGCGGGCCAGATAATCTCGCACCTTTCTCCCTCACAGCCATGCTGCTGAGGCACCTTGTGCAGAGGGGTAGGCAGGAGCACTCCCTCCTCCCGCTGCCCTCAGCCTTGCTGTGGGGGAGAAGACACCTGATGTGTGAGAGGAGGCATGTGCTACCCTATGACTTGCTCCTTGTTGCCCTGGAGCCCTTATGCCAGGGAGGAGACCTTCAGCAGGAGGGTTGCAAGAATGCAAGTTCATATTTAGCCGTACACTAAACCTTGAACATCAATTTCATTGGGGGGGGGGTACGGCCACTCTTTATCTGGCAGTTACCCTCAATCCATACTTCCAAAGTCAATAATTGGCGGGGGGCTGTGCACAAGGCAGCCGGCCTCATAGTATGAAAATTGTCACTTACCGACACGTGGATGTGCCTAGCGAACACCTCATTGGGGATGCTCTCGTCCACAATCAGCATGGGTAAGGCCAGTCCGGCTGCGATCAGCGCCACCATGTCGGCCTCAACCATATCGTACCCCTGTCCAGCCTGTCGAGGAACCTCCAGTGCGTAACCCCATCCTTTGTAAACCTCCCAGCAACCCATTCGGTTGTGGTCTCCGTCATGTCAGGCTTCGTGAATGCCCATACTCTGTTTGATTTTAAATGCTTCGTGGCTGCTCCTATTGGTATTAACGCAACTGGCGAAGTGGAAAGAGGTGTCTCATCTTGGTTCGCCATTTAATGCTGTGGAATAATAAGACAGCGTGGTCGGCCGTCATTAGACCAGTCTATGTCAGGCAATACGACGTACCGACGTACCGACTGCTACGTTATCGAAGTGACTGCGGGCATCGACGGTTTAAAACACGGCAAGGCCAGGGCATCCCACCCAAGCTTGCCCCGGTACAACTCTTAAAAGTCTCTAGCACCGTTCGGAGGACCTGCCCATCCCCGCTCTCTAAGTTGATCTTGCACGCTAGGGCATTGAAAACAAGCATGCAGCGCGTCCTCCACATGGTCGCCGTCTAACCTAGCCCAACATCGCTGGCAGCACCGTCTGTCATGTTGCTGACCACTGCGCCGCCCTCTAGTACCTCTAGTGTCAGCCGTGCTGACGGCCCCAAGCCGCAGCCTTGAGTTTCTGCGCACGCAAGCACACTCATTTCGGCTAGTGCGGCCCCTGGCTTGCGCCAGTGCAGCACGGCGCCCGCCATAGACTGAAACCAGGTGCGGTAGGCGGCCGCGAATGGACCTGTGTTCTGTGGCAGGATCTCTGGGGTCCCCTCTGCCAGCTGCATCTAGTTGCGCCTGCTCGTATGCTGCATCAACTAGCGCTAGCACCTCTCTTACATGCAGCGGCTGTATGACAGGTGCTGTTTGACGCAGTTTGGGATCGGCTGATCCCAACTCCAGCTCCAGCAAGGCCCTCATGACCCCCCAACTGGCAGCGGACGGAGGTAGCCATGCATAAGGGTGGAAAAGGCAACTACTTTGAGCTGCCTTTTCTTTTTGTGGGGGGTATTTCTTTCTCATGTGTGTTTTCTCCTTCTGTCCCTCTTACCTTCAGTTCCTTTCCTCCCAACCGGATAGTTGGGCGCCCATTACGCCCATGCGGCCAAGCCTTTTTGAGCATGACCCAGAGGTGTAATGTCATTGACTTAACTATGATTATGCCATAAGTGTGTCACTGGCTTATTAATATGTGGTAAATAAGCTTCATGATTGTTTATACAAACGTTGCAACAACATGAGTGGTATCCCGTTTAAAAATCAAGCCAACAGAGCCAACAAGAGCGTGCGTTGCAAGGGAATGCAGCACGAAAATGGCGTCAGATGAGAATGGATTCCATCACATGAGGATGGCGTGATGAAACTGATGACCCCGTGTTGGCAAAATTATTCCAAGGCTCTCACCGTGTTATGTTCATTTAAAGTGGACCTTCTAGATTAAACACCGCATGCAGCGAAGTCGACCTCTCGTTTCTGGCTGCCATTATGAGTGGATACCCAACTCACATACGGTGCAAATCAGAGGCCTATGACGTCCATGGCCTTATGGTGATGCCATGTTGCTAGGTCAATGACGTTACACCTCTGGGCTCTGTTCATAAAGGCTCGGCTGCGTGGGCGTCCGACTAGTCGGCTGAGAGAAAAAGCAAAACTAAAGAAGTGGTCCATGAGGGGGGAAAGCGAAAAGGGGAAAATAAAGTCAATGGGCAGGCAAAAGGCTAGGAAGAAAGGTCAGAACATGGTTGCCTCTGAAACGTCTACGCCTCAACGATATCTACCACATCTGCCAGAAAAGCCAGGCATCCCACCCAAACCTGCCTTGGTACAACTCCAGGAAATTACTAGCACCGTTCGGGGGGCCTGCCCATCCCCGCTCCCTAAGCTGGATCTGCACACTTTGGCATTGGAAGCAAGCATGTAGCGCGTCCTCCACATGCTCGCCGTCTCCCCTAACCCAACAACGTTGGCAGCAACGTGAGGCATGTTGCTGACCGTTGCACCGTCCTCTAGTGTCGGCCGTGCTGTCTGCGCCAAGCTGCAGCCGTAAGCTCATGCGCACGCAAGCACCATGTCGCTAGGTATGACTCTCAGAAAACTACCAGCCTCACCGAGCTCATCATTATACGGCAAGCCTCACCAACCCTACCGCACTCAGGCTAGAATGCTTTTGTTAGAACCTCATGTAAGGACGTACGGTTACGGCAAGCCCCACCTGCCGCACTCTGGACTATGATGGAACACCTCTGGTCCATGCTCCAAAGACTCAGCCGGGTGGGCCCTTGACTGTCTGGCCGGGGGGGAAATAAACGTGAAGGGAAGTGGAGAAGGGAAAGAAACATGAGGAAAGAAGAAGCGCAAGACCACCCCACAACAATGGATGTCTGAAGAATCCCCAGTCCGGCCGTCATGAAACTAGCCCTCGACATGGAGAAAAGACAAGAACGAATCGAGTTGAGCAAGGTAGTTGGCCATGGAAAGGGGAAATAAAGTTAAGGGGCACACAAATGGGTGTGAAAAATGCTAATAAAAAAAGCCCAAGCCAAAAGTCAGAACATGAAGCCGAAGCCAGAACCCAAAGCCAATAGCCCAAGTCAAATGTCAGAAGCAGAAGTCAGAAGCCGAAGATAAAAGTCAGAAGCCAGAAACCAAAGACAGAAGCCGATGCCCAAGTCAGGGCAAGGGCAAGGGCATGGCCCATGCACATGAGTTATGTGATGTGTGCTTCCACCACATATCCTCACAAAGCACCCCCATCCAGTCTTCACTCAGGCACATCGTTCACCTTGAGGGTTGAAGGCTGGCTTGAATCACTTGAACGAAGCGGCTGTGACATAATCACACCCCTATTTTTACCCCGCTCTTTCACACGGTTGTCGTTAGGGTTGTCATGCTCTCATTTGCTTTTATTCGCTCTTACGTCAAGGGGCGGGGGTCGGCAGGACGCATTGTTTTCACAAGCATCACTCCCTTTCAGCTCGCAGCATGGAGGAACTAATAAAGGAAAAGGGCCATAGGGTTGGCGTGCGAAGTGCAGCACTGGGACGCTACCAAGTTGCCAATATTGGCAGTGTACTGTGCAGCATCGGGACGCTACCGGGGCAAGATTGGCAGTGATATGTGCAACACTAGGATGCTACCAATATGCAAATATTGGCAGTGTACTGTGCAGAATTGGGACGCTACCGGGGCAGTAGAGGCAGTGCAATGTGCAACATTGGGACGCTACCGGGGTAGTATTGATAGTGCAATGGGCAGCACTGGGACGCTACCAAGAGGCATATAGTGGCGATGTACTGTGTCGCATTTGGACGCTACCGGGGTAGTAGAGGTAGTGCAATGTGCACCTTTGGGACGCTACCGGGGTAGTATTGGCAGTTCAATGGGCAGCACTGGGACGCTACCAAGATGCCAATAGTGGCAATGTACTGTGCAGAATTGGGACGCTACCGGGCCAGTAGAGGCGGTGCAATGTGCACCATTGGGACGCTACCGAAGTAGTATTGGCAGTGCGATGTGCAACACTGGGACGCTACCAATATGCCAATATTGGCAGTGTACTGTGCAGCATTGGGACGCTACCGGTGCAGTATAGGCAGTGCAATGTGCACCATTGGGACGCTACCATGATGCTCATATTGGAAGTTTACTGTGCAGCATTGTAACGCTACCGGTGTAGTATTGGCATTGCAATTTGCACCATTGGGAAGCTTCCGGGGCAGCATTGGCAGTGTAATGTGCAGCACTGGGACGCTACCAAGATGCCCATATTGGCAGTGTAATGTGCAGCATTGGGACGCTACCGGGGCATTATTGGCAGTGTGATGTCCAGCACTGGGACGCTACCAAGATGCAAATATTGGCAGTGTACTTTGCAGCATTGGGACGCTACCTTGGCAGTACAGACAGTGCAATGTGCAATATTGGGACGCTACCGGGTTAAAAATTGACAGTGCAATTGGCAGCACTGGGACGCTACCAAGATGCCAATGGTGGCAATGTACTGTGCAGAATTGGGACGCTACCGAGGCAGTAGAAGCATTGTACTGTGCAGCATTGGGACGCTACCGGGGCAGTAGAGGAAGTGCAATGTGCAGCATTGGGACGCTTCCAAGATTTCAATACTGGCAATGTACTGTGCAGAATTGGGACGCTACCGGGCCAGTAGAGGCAGTGCAATGTGCACCATTGGGACGCTACCGAAGTAGTATTGGCAGTGCGATGTGCAGCACTGGGACGCTACCAAGATGCCAATATTGGCAGTGTACTGTGCAACATTGGGACGCCACTGGGGCAGTCTTGGCAGTGCGATGTGCAGCACTGGGACGCTACCAAGATGCCAATATTGGCAGTGTACTGTGCAGCATTGGGACGCTACCGAGGCAGTAGAAGCATTGTACTGTGCAGCATTGGGACGCTACCGGGGCAGTAGAGGAAGTGCAATGTGCAGCATTGGGACGCTTCCAAGATTTCAATAGTGGCAATGTACTGTGCAGAATTGGGACGCTACCGGGCCAGTAGAGGCAGTGCAATGTGCACCATTGGGACGCTACCGAAGTAGTATTGGCAGTGAGATGTGCAGCACTGGGACGCTACCAAGATGCCAATATTGGCAGTGTACTGTGCAACATTGGGACGCCACTGGGGCAGTCTTGGCAGTGCGATGTGCAGCACTGGGACGCTACCAAGATGCCAATATTGGCAGTGTACTGTGCAGCATTGGGACGCTACCGAGGCAGTAGAAGCATTGTACTGTGCAGCATTGGGACGCTACCGGGGCAGTAGAGGAAGTGCAATGTGCACCATTGGGACGCTACCGAAGTAGTATTGGCAATGCGATGTGCAGCACTGGGACGCTACCAAGATGCCCATATTGGCAGTGTACTGTGCAACATTGGGACGCCGCTGGGGCAGTCTTGGCAGTGCAATGTGCACCATTGGGACGCTACCGAAGTAGTATTGGCAATGCGATGTGCAGCACTGGGACGCTACCAAGATGCCAATATTGGCAGTGTACTGTGCAACATTGGGACGCTACCGGGGCAGTAGAGGAAGTGCAATGTGCAGCATTGGGACGCTTCCAAGATTTCAATAGTGGCAATGTACTGTGCAGAATTGGGACGCTACCGGGCCAGTAGAGGCAGTGCAATGTGCACCATTGGGACGCTACCGAAGTAGTATTGGCAGTGCGATGTGCAGCACTGGGACGCTACCAAGATGCCAATATTGGCAGTGTACTGTGCAACATTGGGACGCCACTGGGGCAGTCTTGGCAGTGCGATGTGCAGCACTGGGACGCTACCAAGATGCCAATATTGGCAGTGTACTGTGCAGCATTGGGACGCTACCGGGGCAGTAGAGGCAGTGTATTGTGCAGCATTGGGACGCTACCGGGGTAGTATTGGCAGTGCGATGTGCAGCACTGAGACGATAACATGATGCCCATATTGGCAGTGTACTGTGCAGCATTGGGACGCTACCGGGGCAGTATTGGCAGTGCGATGTGCAACACTGGGACGCTACCAAGATGTCAATA